>JAEMHR010000036.1:0-208521 GCA_016490725.1 Amphichorda felina | reverse complement strand
ATTTAAAACTTTACCTATAATAAAGAATAAATTATTTACCTATATATAAAATAGTAAGAATTATAATAAGAATTATAGTATTATTAACCGAAGGTTAGTAATATTTTATAAATAAAAAGATAAAAGGAAAGGTAAATATTTAAGTTTTTATAAATAAGATATATTATATATTTAAAAAGATAGTAATTTTATTAGCCTTATTATTAGACTTATAGGCTATATTATTATTATCCCTAAGATTATCGGCTAAATTAATAAGATAGATATTATTATAAAAGGATATAAGCTTTTTAATAATAAAAAGTAAAGCTACTTTTATTATAATATCTTTATGACTAAATAAAGGTATTATCTTAGGCTTTTTAATAATATTTTAAGTTAGCTAGATAAAAGCCTTACCTTTGCGTATCCCTTTTATAATATAATAACCATATATAACCCTAAGGTTATAATAAAAATAAATATAAAATATTAAACATAATAGCTAGATTAAAGATATGATTAGACCTAAATTATATAAAAAGCTTTAAGGCTAAAAAGAGGCTAAGAAGATAAATAAATAAACGGTATTAATAATATAGCAAAGCGTATTATTATTATAAGTCTCATTTATATTTATATATATATGGCCTAATCCTTCTCTAACTTAAAATTTTTATATTAAAGATAGAATAATAACTATATTTAATTTTAAGTAATAAATATTTATTTAGTTATCTCTATTATCTTAAGAATATATTATTAATAAGATGTATATTATAATTATAGCTAATAAAATACTTGTAAAATAAAATACTAGAAAATATTATATATTCGAGTAATTTACTATATAAAAAAGCCCTAATAAGTAGCTATTTTAGAAAAGCTTTAAGAATCAAACCATATATATAATTAGTGTTATTAGTGTTATTAAGGTGCTATAGTATTGATGGTTGGCGGTGTTTCACTGCCACCTGCCCAACCAATACCCTAATCGTCCGCTATACCCGTGAACCCCCTTTCTCTCATTGGCTATTCGTCCTCACGTGTGACGGACTTGGTATGTATAGCATACTGCCCTCATCGACGCAAGGGAGAAGTGTGTAAACATTATAAGATGCTACGTATTCCTCCGGCATTATAAGCATCCTTCCGCCCTTTGAACCCTTCAGAGCTTGCTGGTATCTCATCGCTTCCAACTATAGTCGTAATCGATGGCGTCATTAGGTTTCCTCGGCACCCTAGGTGTTCCATATCCAGACTATGGGCGAGGCTTCTGGGGCAAACAGACGTCGACGCTTAATTTTTGCGAAGAGGTACGAAGTTTTTATCAGTTCGTCTTGCAGGGAAAATAGCAGTGCTGAAATTAACAGGATTATGCCCTCTCGTTTTATTGCGCGGAGGTCATCAATGTGAGAAACCGCTCTGGACAGCTCGGAGCTGCCGGGTGCCTATCACGAGATAACTTGCAAATCACGCTGACTGGGTTGTCCCCTGTGCGTTTAGACAGCGACCAACGCGTTGTTTCTGTGGCTCGGTATCAAAGGCATCCGCAGTTGCATCCACGAGTCTCATGACTCCGTATTCCTACTAGCCTATATTGGCTATATTATCGTTGGGCTGGGGTCCATCTCATTCCACACCACGCTCAAATGTCTGGTTTCGCCCAGTAGTCGTAGCATGCGGCGCAGGCTCATTGGAAGCTGGGGAATAAGGCTGACCAGAACCCGGCAGATCCGATGCAGCTACTGGATGAGTTGTCGATGATTTACACCACCTGTCTTATGATGTACGCCAGTTTCTCTTATTCACGATCGCGATACTTTGCTACAGTTTTTGGCTTCGGTCTACTGGCTCTGGCGGGCTCTATCACTGTGTGTATCTGGACATCTCGGGCGTCTGAGTAGCCACTCAGTTGGATACTGACCAGATATTAGCTATACTATCATATCACCAAGGATCCCGTCTTTCACCAGGTTGCATATGCTGCCCTAACGGCCACCGTGGTTTTCCGCAGCATGTGGGTCATGGAATCAGAGCTTCGCCCTGCCCTAGAATCCAGGGGCAGTAATAGGTCGCGGCAGTTGCTGAAGACGATGTGGATCATGGTGGCCACCGGTGAGTCCATGGCCTCGGCGTGGGGGTATAGGGAGCGGCATCGCTGATGGCAGTCCCCCCAGGTCTAATCACTTTCGTCGGAGGCTTTGCCATTTGGAACCTCGATAATATCTTCTGCGCCAGTGTGCGACGACTGCGGCGTGCCATTGGCCTGCCATGGGCTGTGTTGCTGGAAGGTCACGGCTGGTGGCATTTGATGACGGGGATCGGTATGTTCTGGGATTTCTTTTCCCTCTGTGTATTTTTATATCATCTATAGGTATGGCTACTAACGTGCTTTCCGCAGGAGGTAAGAGCAATGCTGGGCGTTTGGCCAAGGGCCGTGGGAATTTGCTGACCATAACTTCCACAGCATACTATTACATCACATGGGGGATTTGGCTACGCCGTTGCCTTGAGGGCCATGAGCACGAGTATGTTTTGTACTGGCCCCGGTTGTTTACCTCTGTGCCTGAAGTGCGCCACGTTAAAGGGGCTGCGAGGCCAGTTGAGTTGTCTCACGAAAGCTCGATATCAAAGCCGAAGATGCAGTGAGCAGTGCGACAGCCGGTCAAGGAGGATAGTCCTTGTGATCAGGATAGCTTTCCAGCCCTCCATGCATGCATAGGATGTCTTCAACTTCCCGATCACACTTAGGTACCCAATATCAACTTGGGCAGGCGAGATGTGCATATGGGTGGTTAGGGTAGGGCGAGGGAAGCGCCCTAGCGCAGGGAGGTAGGTTCGGCAGAATGTCTGGCGTTCGATTTCGGCGGCATAGTGATGGGGTCTGGGGTTTCGATGGGAGAAATAGATAAGGATACTAAGAGTAATGACGCATCGGGCGCTTTGTTGTTTAATCGCCTCTGGCTGGTTAACTGGGCTCCCCAGGGCAGCATGCAGCTGCCCAGATGCGCCTTGGTGAAAAAATCATACATCACACACCCAACGCCAGTGGCACGTCAAAAGGGTTACGTGTGAAGGTAGCATAGGTAATACGCCTTGCGCCTTGACGAATTCCACGGAGACACCGGGTAGGCCCAGCGTTTACAGATCGCACCTGCCCCGTTAAGCACATAATTTCGACACATGATGGGTCGCGTCTTCACGGTGGTGCAGCACCACACTTGATTTCACCACAGTGCTTCAGAATTTCATCCGCTTTCAATCTCCAGACATGTCGATCCCAAACGAAGCATTGCAGAAGGTGCGTGAATTATTCTGACCAGTGATCCGCAAACGGCGCGACTTCCTCCTTCGCATGAGCATGGTAAGCCAAATCGAGAGGTTAGCTAACTCGCCGAATTTAGCTCGTCCGCGAGATTGAGAGCCAGGCAATCGTGGCACAGCAGCAAATTGGCCTGGCCCGGACCCAGATGACGGCGAAGCAGCGAGAGCAGCGACTTGTGAAGCTGACTCTGAGCGAAATGGCCAGCCTGCCTGAGGACTCCGTGGTTTATGAGGGCGTTGGGAAGATGTATGTGCCTATCCTCTCGCTCTCGCTCCGGCGTCATCCTGTGGACGCTGGTGGCATGTGCTGACCACATCGTGGTGTTTTGACAGGTTTGCATCTCTACCTGTAACCAGCCTGCGACAAAAGCTGGAGCACCAGACACAAGATCTAGAAGGAGAAGTAGACAAGTTGAGCAAGCGCCTGCTCTATCTTGAGACAACGCACAAGAACAGCCGTGAGCACATCGAGCAGATGCTGCGCAGCCGATGAGCCTGGCGGCAACCGCGTCTTGTCGATGTCCGGGATTCGAAGGGGAATGGTGCGAGAATGAGTGGCGCTGTCGCATGTTACATTACAACAAGCAGACCAGAGCGCACAACTACTAGTATGTGCAGCTGCCTGGCCGTGCCTGGGTAGCTCGAGGCAGGACGAGATCGTGCTAGCTGGTCTCGAACGGCCAACTACAGATCTTGTGACGCAAACGCTCCGGGGCATGCTAAAAAGGATACCATCGCTTGTCGTCGAAGCAAAGGTGCATGGCGGTCATGGACAACACCAGCATCCCCATCCAGGGTGCATCGATCGGATTTGTAGGATTGGTGCACAGTGGTCCATGCTACGATACTCTCGCATCTATCTGATCTCAATCGAACCAAGATTGGCCCCAGCAACACCAATGTCCATGGTCCACCTGCAAGGGGTAGGACAGCAAGCAGTGCCTTCATGCCTTGGTGTGGGCTTGGCCGCCTTTCCATAAGTGTACTCCTTGGGACGAGTCGATCCAACTTTGTCTGCCTTTCCCCCCAAGACCGCAAGGTACCTATGGTAGTGGCAAGAATCTATGCAACGTGATCCCCCCATTACGGGTTCTCTCGACTCACCAGCTCAGAGCGGGAAGCCGCGCGTAATTAATGCACGGAGACCCGAAAGAGCGCAGCACAGCCAATCCCACCGAGGCCCGGCTCACCATCAAGCTTGGCTCTTTGTCCAGCCCTACGAGGCCCGGGGCCCACCATTATCCCTGGAGCCATCGTTGGTTGGCCCAACTACTGCCATGCGTCACCTTGTTCCCCGCTCTCGCGATTGTCAGCTTTGGTGGTTGGGTGGTTGGCTCTGATGGCGATTTGTGAGAGCGCCCCCTCTTCAGCCTCTCGGCTGGCCCCAAACCCCTCTCATAATAAGACCCTGTGCAGCCTTCATATCGTCCCCGTAAGCAAGCGCTTGCATCCTGCTCTGCCCCCGTCTTAGGCTCACCTTGTGGCCCCCAGTGTCTCCCTTGCTTACCCTGCCTTGTCGGGTGCCTCCGCGGAACCATATAAGTATATCTCGGTGTACTGACTCTTGGGGAGTTAAGCTACCTCCTGTTGACCCGATCAACCCACCGCACTCATTGCGGAGATTTGTGTGTTGTGTCAGCATAGAAGCGACGTCGTTAGGAGATCAAGACTCCGCGCCAAGACTAGCCGAGAGCCCGTAACAATGAGTTATTACTACGACGACGACGAGGATGTCGACATCCGTGTACGGCATGGTGGCCATTCCCCACGGCCGGTGCGCTATGTGCAGAGTCCACCCCGACCACGTTACCAGGAGGCTGACGCTGGCCCGAGTTGGCTGGTTCCGGAGCACCGGACCACTGTCATTGCGCGCGCCCGTTCTCATTCTCGGTCCCGTTCCCGCGATCGCCGGAGGGATACCCCTCCGAATGCACCTGTCCTCGCCCCTGCCCCTGCCCCCGCCCAACCCGTCATCATCAATAACCGCATTTACAACGAGTATTCCTCCGACGACGATATCGACGGGGAGTATGAACGCCGGCACCGCAATCGCCAGGTGGCACGTCGCCGCCGCTCTTCGTCAAGTTCTCGGTCGAGGTCGAAGGAGCGCGCACGCATGACACGCGAAGACTGGGAGGCCGAGAACACGCGGCGTGAGCTGGAACATCTTCGTATGGCGCAAGCGCGTGAGAAAGACGAGCGGCGTCTTGCCAAGGAGTACCAGGACGAAGCCGAGCTGCAGCGCGCCAAGCGTGACCTCGACGAGATTAGACGCCGTGAAGCCCAGGCAGAGGAAGAGAAGCGCATAAAGAAGGAGCTTGAGCACAAGCGACTCAAAGAAGAGCAGGCAGCAGCCGACGAAGAGAAAGCCCGTGAAAAGGAGGCTGAATTGGCCGTTGAGCGTTACAAGCAGAAGGAGGCAGAGCGCAGGGCCAAGGAGGCAAAGGAGCGAGAGGAGGCAGAGAAGGAGTACAGGCGCCGTCTCCAGGAAGACCTCGTCAACTCGGGCGTTGACGAAAAAGCAATCGCCGCCATCATGAAGAAGGAGAAGGTCCCCGAAACAGAGCCCGAAGCTCAACCCGTCTCTCGTCCAACTTACACTCGGATGGCGCGAAAACACCTATCTATTGAGACTCTCCGCACCTTCTCTATCGAGTGGGATTATGACACTGTAAGACTAATCATATTCCATCCCGCGGGCCCGCTCCGTTACTGACAGTCTTGCGTAGAATCCAGAGTTTGTTTTAATCAAGCGTTGGGTTCCTGAATGGGAGCAAGATCACCTCTGGAAGCACACCCGGCATCTGCGAAGCAAGCGTGGCAAAGCGCTCATGGTCGAGGAGAAGCACCACCACCATCACGAAGATGACCCTCGTTTTGAATGGGTGCGCAAGAAGAGTCACTCACGGAGACGGAGCAAGTCACCCGGCCTCCTGATGTACTTGGCTGGCGCACGCCCCGCTTGATACGACTTTGCGTAGACTCTTGGGGCTGCGTGATGATATTCACAGCGGAGGCAGCGTCGCAATCAATCCCAGTCTGGCCAATTTTTGTTTGATAAGTTTCTCTCGTTATAGCCGTCCGATGAATCGAGCGCTGAGCGTGGAAGGGTGGATGCTCAGGTGGCGAGGGAGAGACTGGCGCTGAAATCTTTGATGTTGTCATTAGGTACCTAGTTAGTTCTATTATACAATATCCATGCTTCTACCCGCTGATTCTGGACCATAATGGATCATTGGATATCTATGCGAATTCCCCCTGGCAGAGTCTAAGAGACGAGATATTCGCCCATGCCTACCCTCCCTCTCTCATGCCAAGAGAACCATTCCCTGTATCTTACACAACGCCCGACCGGCGGATGAGCTCCTCGTACACCGTCCACGCCAACGCTGAGCTAAGTGCTTTGCGGCTCATGCGAAGAGCTAGGCCGTCCCATAGAGACCGAAATCCATCTTCTGTCACCATTTTGTGGGCGGCCTGGGCCATGTTCCTGTACCGCAGCGGCTGTAACTGAATACGTGTCTTCACAGCGTCAAAGGGGTTGGATATTATGGAGCAGGCGGCGGCGGCGAGCGATGCGGAGGTGAAGTTGACCGCACTCGCAACGGACGATTCCATACTGGTAGGCTCCCCCTCCTGGAGTAGGATCCCCGATGCTAATAAACCCACACGAGGTTTAAGCATTTCATAAAACAAGACGTAGCTGCCGGCGTACGGGGCATCACGCATGGCTGTAGCCCCAAACCCTGAGAAGAACCCACGAAAACCGTTGGTCTGTTGAATACCTTTCGCTGCTGCCCATACAGAGGAGTAAGAGTAGAGATTCGACTCAAAGCGAACTTTGATGACCGTCAATGGCATGAGAATGAATCCAGCAAGAGTCCGGGCACCCGCTCCAGACACCAGATTGGCCGAGTTGCTCAGGGTGGGCAATGCTGACGAGGTTGTTTGAGTCCGCCGGTGCTGGCCCAGTACATTTGTTCTGGAGACTTCATGGCGGATGGCATTGAGTGAAGTGAAGTAGAGCGCTGACCCAAACCCAGTACGTAACGCCGAGGGAACTGTGCCTCTCCAGAGGCCGGGGAAAAGGCCGTTGCGAGACTTGCTCAAGTCTCGTAGACAGTCAGACAGCGTTGAATGGCCTGATTGCTGCAACCTCGTTTTCAACAAGTCAAGAGGCTGTAATATGACGGCGGAGGCGACACCAGACCCGAGACCTGAGACGAAATGGCGGCCTGTACGACAGACGTGAGCATTGACTAGGTTCATTGTCCATCTGACTAAGTCGGACTGCGAAGCAATTTATGAGCGGCGTACCTGACTTGGCTGGTCGACGAGACGAAGTTGAGTCGCTCATATTGTCTGTGTAAAACTTTGCATTGTGTCAGAGGTTATGGGAAGGATGAGCATGCCATACATCCTTCAACAAAAGACAAAGCTGACCGCGCATTCCCGAGACAGATGAGTCGATCATGGTGGCCAAACAGACGCGTCGGGAGAGCTTCGGCTGATGCCGATTCTGGCGCGGCAGACCCGCTTTGGCCCGAGTGCCCCGTTAGTGCAATTTCGACGACGACAGCAAGCACTTGGAACTCGTGGGGAGGTCATGTGCAGCTTGCCCTTGACACCTAAATGAGAAGGTTTTAATACATGAATAATGAGGCAAGCATTCCGATAATACAGTCACTGCCCTGTTGAGCCCCTGCTGGGGTTTCAGCTGGCACCCACAGCTTGGCCACGATTGTAGTCGCCTATCACGGACTCGAGGCGGCCAGCCAACAATCTATGGCGTTTGACCAAATCCACCCATTCACCCACCCCAATCGTTGCAAGGAGCATTCCAAAGTCGGCACCTAGCCTCCCTAAGCTCCCAGAGCAATAGAGAACCTGTGTTAGTATGCTTTCGCGTGCTGCCCGATCCCTGACTGTGGGAAGATAAAGCCGCAGAGTCTCGAGAAGCAGCTCGACAAGATGAAGGGGTAGAGTCGATATGGCAGATGGAAGTGGCCGCAGAGGATCGGATTCTCCTTCGTCTATTGGGGAGGTGAAGCTGGCATTGACGTTTTTGAATACCGAAGCTATGCTGAAGCTGTGCTCCCGGAATATTTCGATGTAGCGCTTCAGGTACCGTTCTGTCTGCTGGCCTCCAAACGAAGAATGGGTGGACCTGCCCTGGCGCATCCTCTCCTCGTCGGCAAGTTCGCGGAGGGGCTCCAACGCATCGAGGAGAGAGACGAGAGATCCCATCCGGCAAACCAAGAAAAGAGCTGGAAGGGCATCCTCTGGGGGCGCACCCGACACAAGGTCTGGGACAATGCGCTTGAGCCATCCGACTGTCCGGATCGCTGCAGCGAGCTTCAATGTTGGGGCTTTCAAGCTAGCAATGAGATCTGTGGCCATCTGGCGAATGGCAGCATCTGCCTCGCTCATGATGGATGTAACTAGTGGAGAGCCTGGATACAGCGAGGCCAGACGCCGAACGTGGGCGTACAAATCGAGTGTCGATGAGTAGTTGACTGGAGTCGTCATAACGGCCGAGCTCAGTAAAGGGGGAAGCTCCATGACATCAACCAGGCGCTCTGAGTTTTGAAGTAGTCGCAACGCCTGTTTCCTCCTAGCCAGTGTCTTGCTTTCGGCTGCCTTGCTGAAGGTTTCGGAAAAGTGCTCGGCTTGAGAATCCAGACGGGGCACCGCCTGGCTCAATTCCGCCACACTCTGAGCCAGGGCAGGTAACGTTTGCTTCAGGGAGACATGGCTCCTGGCTGAGTTAACGATGGCTTTGTGGGAGCGTTTGGATAGAGCCTGCACGGAGAGAAGAAGGGAGTGAGAAGCGTGGGCCAGGCGCTGAGGCTCCGAGGAGTGAAGAGCATCGGCTGGCTGATCAGCTAGGTGGGACAGGTATTCCACCGCCGTGGCGTCCGCCACGGTCCGCTGAGGGTCCAACAACTCGCTCAACGCTTCCGCCATGTTGCCGAGTTCTGAATTCCGAGCCTCAGAGCCTCCGGTGGGGCTGGCAGGAGGGAGCCTCGGGGCGTGTTCAACCGCTGCTTCGACAGTTCTGGCGACTGGGCATGTCCAGTGTCCGTGGGCGGACCGATTGTCTCAGCTGACAGTCCGTCCCCGGTGAGCATGGGCTACGTGGCTGGGCTATTGCGTTCTCTCGTGTCCGTCGGCGTGTCTTGATCATGCCGTATCTTCACATGTATGGTATCCCCAGCCATGTGGTCCGTTGTAGTCCCGTGGCCCCTGGTCGTGTGGTTCAAACAGCCATGCACCTATCGGTGCTCCCGACTTCGGCTTACATAACTTCCCCAACAATTCCAAAACTCCTGGGCACCAACACTGTTAAGGTAGTCCTTACCACCTGGACTCGTGGCTCAGGTGCAAACCCCAGCTGTGCACGCACGCGATCTCCTTAAGCTGCTACTGACCTTGAAATATATTACTACTAAACCGCCTTGCATAGAGATCTGGTCGTGTACTCATCGCCTTTCCGAGCTCATTTGTTGGTCTTCTCCTTTGCAGAACCTACAATAGCACCGTCCACCATCCATCAAGCGCCCCTATTCGTCGTGCACCGACTGTGACACCTGTTGCTGCTGCGTCGCGGGCTCCGGATGTCTGTGCTGCTACGGATACGGCGTTCTCATTGCGACAGACACTTCCCATAGGAACCTCCTACTTCATTCAGCATGCAAGATCCCTTTGTGATCCCCCCGGTCCCATGGCTGGCCGAGCTTGTGCGACCATGGTGTGAGCGGTTGAACTTGACGACGTTGCCTCTGCACATCCATGAAGTCGTGGCGGCCGCTCTTCTGTACTCCATCGTCTTTTGGCCCGTCTCCCCGATCCTATCCACACTTCTGGCTCGCGACCACTACACGAAACTCTCGCGGAAGAAGCGTCTCAACTGGGATGCCCATGTCGTGTCCATGGTCCAGAGCTGCCTCATCAACGGCCTTGCCATATGGGTTATTCTTTTTGACAACGAACGTTGGAATATGGACCGGGAGGAGCGCATCTGGGGTTACACGGGTGCCTGCGCCATGATCCAGGCGATGGCTGCTGGATACTTTGTCTGGGACCTGTTCGTTACGAGTTTCAATCTCGACGTGTTCGGTATCGGGACCCTGGCACACGCCATTGCAGCTCTGCTTGTGTACTCTCTTGGATTTGTACGCACCATTGCTCCCTGACCTTACCGTCAAGCATCTTTACTGACATGGCTGGCTCCTTTAGCGCCCTCTCGTCAATTACTATTCGTGTATCTTCATCTTGTGGGAGCTCTCAACCCCCTTCCTGAACGTACATTGGTTTATGGACAAGGTGAACATGACGGGGACTCGTGCCCAGCTCTACAATGGGATTCTTCTCCTGTCGAGTTTCTTCACTTGTCGTCTCGTGTTTGGGACCTACCAGTCGTACTGCGTGATGGAGGACTTGTGGCGTGCCACTCAGTCGCCACTAAGTGCACAGAAGGTTGGATCGCCTGTCATGGCTTTTGTTGAAGAGGGCACTACGGTGCCTGTATGGGCTGCTCTGTCGTATCTCTCGAGCAACCTAACCCTGAACTTCTTGAATTTCTACTGGTTTTTTAAGATGGTTCGAGCCGTTCGCAAGCGTTTTGAGCCTTCACAGGGACCCCACGAACCTGTCACCGAGGTGGAAGTTGACCTCTCGACGGTTGCTTCTGGGATTCCCAAAAAGCAGCTGGCTAAGCGCCGCAAAGCTTGAGAACTGCAACACACGTGGGAGAAGAGAAATCCAACCTAGCAACCAGAGGCCTTGTCCGGAGAGCAAATTTCTCTGCGTCCCTGGGCGGCGATGGTGGCTGCTTTCATCTAGTCACGCCTTAAAAAGAGTATAGTCATTGGGAAAGCGAACTAAGATCCCTCTGAGGCTGGAGCGGAGACTTCTAGCTTCTTAAACGCGAAATTTGATCCCGTCAGAGTTGACATCCGGCTTAAGACAATACCTAATATGTGGAAGAGGACGAAGCTTCATGCATGAGATTGATCATTGTTCGAGGCAGTTGGACTACGGCCATACAGCAGACTTTGGCACGCTTAGAGCAGGGGGAGCCTGGGATGAGCGGTTCATGAATTTCACTTTAGAACGAATGTGTCTTATCTGCAATAGAATCAGACCAAGATTTATTTAGGCTCAGTACCAATAGTTGACTACGGGGAGTGATTATGTACCTCGCAACTATTTACACACTGGGGGGTACACTCTTCACGCTCCTAGGATCTATACACGAACAATCCCGTTGTTCCAGAAATTTGTAAAGTTCGCAATCGATTTAGCCTACTTCTCCCGTCTACTTCATGGAAGGGCTCAGAAGCCAAAGGGGTTTTGCGGAGCTACAAGGAGGTGAGATCAATTAGTATGTGGCGAGTGTTGGGATTCATAAATATTGAACTTACTCGCTTGTGCTAGGTTCGCCTTTCGCCCCGTGGGTTGCGGAGCCAGTTTCTTTGCCTCTGGAGCGACGCCGAAGCGCACTGGAGGAGCCGGACCAGTTGGCTGGGGCTGGAGAGGCTGGGGAGCTTGTTGAGTCCCAGGCTGGTTGAATCCGCCCATTCCAGTTGCCTGGGGCTGCATCGGGGCCATGCCAGTCTTCTGAGGTTCGAGAGCGGGAGGCAAGTAATTATTGATGCCTCCTGCAGGTGGCTGTCCAAAAGAGGGTTGCTGGCTGGTGAATGGCGGTTGGTAGCCTGTAGGCTGGAGCTGTGTTGACGAGAATGAGTTTGAGTGTCCCGGGTCTGCAAAGGGGCTTTGGCCAGGAGCTCCTGTTATCATCGGCTGGATAAACTGTCCTGGGTTTCCCGTCTGGAAGGGCGCCATAGCCTGCGGCTGGGTATATCCCGTATAGTTTGGCTGTTGCATCTGCGCGGCAAACTGCTGCTGCTGCTGCTGCTGTTGAAGTCGAGCTTGAGTCATTTCGTTCAGGCTCTGGCCTGGTGGTGCCACTTGAGATTGGATTGATCCAGTCATCTGGGGAACCATGGTGGGAGCAGGGAAAGCGCTCGGCTGCGCAGACTGTGGGGCGGACAACGGGCGTTGAGGCGGCGGGGGGACGAGAGAACCTTGCAAGGGGGAAGTTTGAGGAGGAACTGGTCGCTGCCGTGCAGCTGCCTGGGGGGTGATTTGGGCACCTTGCTGAGGTTGCGGTAGCGTCGAAAAGAAGGATGGAGTCGCGCCTGGCCGCAGCTGGGCTGCAGCCTGCGATGGGTTAACATCTATCGTAGTAGGAGGTTGGGTCGGAAGCGTAGGTTGCGAGGCCGTCTTGGTGGGCTGTAACGGCTCGGACAGGAGAGATAGTTCTTTCATGGAGCCAGTCAGGTTGACAGGAGGTGGCGAGGTGGGATTCGCAGCAGGCGGTGGTGACTGGGCCTTCGGCGCGACCTGTTGAGGTTGTTTGCTCGGCTTCACATCCCAGGCATCGTCGTCAAACCCCCCTGAAGATGGGTTCTTGGCTTCAGTGGGATTAGGGGCCGGGCTTGTGGCCGCGGGCGACCTTGACACTTCGTCGGCAGGACTAGGCTTGTCCTTTGTCGAAAAGGCTGTGGCATCAACAACATCGCTGGTCTGAACTGCCGGAGCAGGGCGTCCTTTCCGTGTGTTGTTACGTAGAGCACCACCAGGGCCAGAGAATAAGCCACCATCCCCGTCTTTGGGACGCTGACGGCCGTATTTGGCGTCGAGTGTACGCATCACTTTAATGATGTCCCCCTCGCGCAGACCGAGATTTCTCAGAATGGTGGCATCGACGTCTGGTAGAACGCTTTCATCCATTGAGTCTCTGTGAAATGCCTGGGCATATCGTTCACAGAGGCCCACCGCCACATCGCAGGACAAGAAGAACTCAAACCAGTCGTACTCGGGCTTCTTATCCTTGTCGGCCTTGGCACCGACGTCTGGAGACCCTCGCCCAGATCCTTTGTACTTTCTGGTATCTGATTGAGGCTTGCCATCCTGGAGAGTGACTCCCGTCAGATTCTCGACATAGTCAATATCATCGCGAGACATCTTGGTGATGGGGACCGCAATTTTGACGCCGTTCATTTTGTGAAGATGGATCTTGCCGTCCTTGAGACCGAGAAACTGTGCTTCAACGCTGAATGATCTAGAGCGGTCTGTCCACGTCCGCACCTTGGACGGATCGGGTTCTTTTTGAAGGAAGAGAAGAGCAACGGTCAGCACACACGGTAATGCAGATGGGGCAAAACAAAAGGGGGGGGGCGTTGGTTTCAACTTACTAGGCTTGGACTTGGATGACCCGGCGGCGTCACCTCGGCCGTCTCGGCGCCTGCCCTCCTGCTGTTCCATATTATTAAGACTGCTGCCTCTTTCGGGAAGAGACATTCCCGGCCCTACCTGCTGTGGCTCTTTGCTGGCCTTGAGGGCCTCTTTGGTCAACCTGATCTCCTCCATGCGGTTCTGTTCCACGTGGGACCTGACCGAATCGATCCCCGAGCTCGCTGGCGGTGTCATTGTGCCCGTTATTTCAACATAGCTACTCGGAACCACGCCCTCCTTCCCATTCTTCAGACGACGGACCTGCCACCATTCCTCGCTCTTCGAGTCGTCAACGATGATGACCTCGTCCCCCGCGGCCACGGTGACTTCGTCCGCACTCTGAGCCATGAAATCGTACAGGATCTGTCCTTTCCTCAAGCTCCTTTTGGAGCCGGCCATGATGACCTCTCTCAGACCTTCCGCACGAACGGCGCCGGCCATCTCGCCCAGACCGCGGACAATTTCGTCCGCGGTGTCTTTAGCTCCTGCATGAAAATCGATACTCTTGCTAGGGCGCACTAGCTCCAGAAAGACGTGCTTGCCTTCTCGTGAATAATGTGTCATTTTATCCGCCGACCATTCTTGAGATGGTCCGTCCTGTGTGCGTTCAGGGGCGACCAAAATCATGCCGGTCCTCAGGTTAATGCCTAGAGTTGTCGGCATTTTCTTCCTCTTCCCCATGACTGAGACCATCTCGCTGACGTTATACATGTGGAAGCCTCCAGGGGATCGGTCGTCGTCGTGTGCAGTCGTGCTTTCTTCGACGGCCGGCACAGGACGATTGTACGTCGGCTCGGGCGAGAGGGTGGGGCGCATGGGAAGAGCGGGGGATCGGACGGGCGGCTCATCGTCCGAAGCGTGGTGATAGTCTTCGAATTGTGGCTTTGCTCGGGCAGGTTGCGCTTGTGGCGGAGAGATGGGCGGCATGGAGACGCGGCCCTGTATCACCCCCGCGAGCGCAGCAGCCGGACCTGTTGGGGCAGCAGGGGGCGGCGACTCAACCGGGGGCGGTGATTCATGGGCTGCTGATTGTGGCCTAGCGGGGAGTGCTGGAGGAGGAGGAGCTGGTGATGCTGCTGCTGCGGTCTCCTCGGCGTGTTCCATGTCAATATAGTTCGAAGGGACGAAGCCGTAGTCGTTGTCGAGTCCGACCAAAATCCAGTCGGGATCGGACGTATCAAGGATTTCAAGGACGGCATCCTCGGGAAAGGAGAGTTCCTCGTCAGTCTGCCGGGTGTATTCGTAGAGAGCACGAGCATGCCCGAGAACCGGGGCCTACATAAAGCAAGCCAGAAGCGTCAGCAGATATAATCAAGTCTACGGAGGCGGGAAGGGCCGGCTCAGCGGCCAAAATCAACGCACCTCTTCCACGTAGTTGTGTGGCACTAGGCCTACGGGCTCGTCCTCTTCCTCGGCGCCGGCCTTCTTCTTAGCTTTCCACCACCCATCGTCGTCGTTCTTCTCAATGACATAGAGCAGGTCATTCTCCTCGATTGAGAGCTCCCCCTCGGCCTGGGGCGCGTAGTCATATAGGGCCCGATACACGCCGATGAATCCCATGGCGGCGAATTTTCCCTCTCCACTCTCTCTAACGATAAAGTCCGCGATGCTCGGCTTGCGCAAGGCCAACTAGGGAGCACTGAGTGCTGCTAGGGGCGAGAAGTGGTCGTCGCTGGTGTTATCGCCGGGAGTGAGGCCAAGAAACGGGCAGCGATGCCCGGCTTACCAGGTGTTTCCACGCGCGGGGGAAAGCAGTGCATAAAGTATCGCCTTGGCCTGGCGTTGTGAAGCGAGATCGCTGCGAGTCCGTCCCTATCGTGGGTGGCCGGGGACGTCGACAGCAAGGAGCTGAGTTGGATTGGGCCGGGCAACTGAATACGTAAGGCCGCACGCTATTCGTAGGATGGCGTATGCGTAGGTGGGTGGGCGACCACTGACGACCACTGACCGACCAAGCGCAGCAGCTTCAACCCGAAAGTCAACGAATCTCTGGCATGCGAGGTCCCCACTTCTGCACTAGCCACAGACAACTGGATGGTCGTTCTCGACCCTGACATCTAGAAACAAGGACTCCTGTTAAAATAAGATTACTTCGTACGGAGTACATGTCCCACAAAGGGGGTTCGAACAGCCACTTCTGAGATGGCACCACAGGTACGTACCTACCCGTACTACTTCAGTACAGTAAGTAGGCAAGTATTACTAATAGATAATATGTGTATACTTCTGGTCCTGCGCTGCTGTGTATTTGAATGAAGGGTCAGAGAGGTATTTGCCATTCACTCGTCACCAGAGGTATTGGTCTTTGCGCGCGGGCCAGAGCTTGATACGCCCGTTATTTCCTTCAGCGGTGGTCGTTGAAGCTTCTCATCCCACCAACCAGGTTCTGTGTCCTTGTTTGCACATGACTTCATCCTTAATGTCCGGGAGCAGTAGTTTACATAGTAGCTCGGCCATCGATTCCCTAGGAGACGGGATGCACTGCTATGCGGGTGAGCAGTTCTGTCGATCGTAACAACCCAATCTATAATACCCCCCTATGAACTATTGCCCTCCACATTGTCATACGAGCTCGAGGTACCATCGTCCTTACGCACGCTTCCACTGAGATGGCCCCTCGTGTAGATGCCAGGGAACGCTCGCGCCTCATGCCCAGACAGGTGCCCCCCAAGGTCAGCAGAATATCCATGTGCCTGTGCCGGGTGACCGCTCTGAGGAGATTCGGCGATACTGGGGGTGTGTGTTATGTAGCCTGTTGAGACCTCTGTCGGGGCACCGGGTGCCTTAATGGAGGTGCCGGTGCTGCCATGGTACTCCGGCGTTGCAACACTGCCCGGCGCAGTATTGGCTGGATTTTCCTGATTCAGGTCGTGTGTCACATACCGCCTAAGCCTATATGATTGACATCATTAGCCATGGGATCGTAGCGTATATAATCACTGACTGAAAATAGGGCCGCTTACGCATCCCTCTCCTGGAGGAGGGTTTGAAGTCTGAACTCCACTCGTCGGTCCGGGACATTAGTCTTGACCATCTTGTTCCCGAGCTTCCCCGGTTGGTCGCAGTTCGATCCCAGCCATTTCTTTTTGATTGATAGCTCGTAACCGCTCTGTTGGACCGAGTTCTTCGCCAGCTCACACATGTCGACAGGGCCCAGTTTGTAAATCTGAGCCGCTACGGCATACTCCTCGATGAGTGGCTCCTTGGTAAAGGCGAACTGCAAGGGATCATCGGTAGACAGAGAGACGTTCAAACCCCGCCTGAAATACTGGTAGAAAGGATTCCGGTCGTACGCCAAGAACAATGCGTTGTTGCTCAGCGGTGACATAGCGATGCCAATCTGTTCAAGGTAGAAGATATATTGCAGCAGAGGAACCTTTCGCAGCAATAGGCCGTGGCTGATGCTGTGGCAACAGAGCGCCGCAACAGCTAAGTGCTCACTGTCACCTGCCTCTCCGCAGTGCGGACGCAGGACCAATGTGTTGAAACCCCGCTTCCTGCGCCAGTAGTTGAGCGAACTGGTGTTGGAAAAGAGGTAGTAGATCCAGTAGCTGTACGGCGGGTTCTGCTTGCTATCCCAGACTTTAGGGACAGGATACTTCTTAAACAGCCTTCGTTCCACCTTGCTTTCGTCGTCCACGCTGTCAAATCCAATGACACGCTGCAAAAAAACGTGCAGCTTAGGATGGCTGGATGGGTCCTTGGTGACCTCAAATAGAGGCTGGAAAATGTTCTTGACAATCTGTTCATAGGTATCCATCAATCCGCTCGCCTTATAAACGTCGTACAGACGAGGGATCTGGATGAGCCACCGAACATTGTGAGAGAAGAGTTTATTGTCGACGACCCAAGCAGCGAGCTTGTCCCACTCGTCAATCGACTTGCCGTATATGGAAACTCGCCACTCTACCATCTGGTATTTGCTCGATTCCAGGTCAGAAATAACTTCTTTTGTGATTTCTGCCAAATAACGTCCATGGATGAAGTTGTCCGTCTTGAGGAATATCGTCCGGAGACGAGATTCGCCGATGGGGTTGTATTTCAGGTTGAACTTGTCAAATCGATGAAAAGAATCGGTGTGGGCCTGTCTCGTTTAGCACATGTGCCGTCCCTATTCTATGTGTGCAGATGGACAAGACAGCACTTACATGCATATCAAGGGTATCAATGCTCAAGTCGTACGCAGTCAGATTGATACTCGCGAACACCTCGGCCAATGTCAAGTGCTTCCCATCCCTATACAGAACGACTTCGTTCGGAAACTTCTTCATCTTGCTCTTGATGAATCGCAACAAGTGCTTTTGGTTCATGCAAGCAGAATGATGGACGTGGGTATCAACCTTCCGGACGTTGTAGAAGTCTCGGTGAGGAACTTTCTTGCTATCCGCCGTTTCCTGATACTCGTTGAGTAGGACGTAGAGGTTGAATTTTCCCTCCAGATACTGGAGACGACGGAAGGCAAAGCTCTTGGTTGGTCCATCTGATGAGGTAGTGAGGATATAGTCGAGGTCCATGTAGAAGTCCCGAATGGTCGGGACCTTCACAGCTGGCTCCTTGGAGTCCTCACTCCCAAACACCTGGTAGACACCACTCTCATCAAGCTGGAATATCATGCCATCGTCCCCTGGGAGAGGAAGGAGGTCCTCCATATCAAAATCTTCGCCAATATCTTGCCCAGGCTTCCTCTTCCGAGTCGGACGTTTTGTCTCATTCGTGTCCGATGGGGGCTGCGCGGTATAGGGAAAGCGGCCATCCCCCGAACCCAGCCCGGACGGGCCGGTATATCCATCCCGGCCTTCCTTCCAAGCAGGATCGGGTGGGGGAGGGTATATTTCCCACTCAGGTCCATCGCGCGGATTGTCATTCGGGCCCTGGTTCGACAAGGCGATATATTTGCGCCTAAGGTCGACTATTCTTTGTATGTTCTTTGAGATCGCGCTCAACTCCGACGTAATGTTTGGCTCGGTGTCAAAGAGAGTGTTCCCTAAGAGGCCCACGTTTGCCACATGGGATGCGCTGGCGTCGGAGAACGTATTGTTTTCGCGTCCGCCAGATACGGGCCCCGGGCGACTAGTCTGCGGGGTGAAATGGCCTTTGGCCCTGGCTGGGAAATCGTATGCGGTAGGGTGTTCAGATAGTTGGGCAGGTGTCTCGGGACGACTTTTCCACGGGGTTTGCACATCCGAATGGCGACCGTCAGGGTCAAGGGTGAGAGAATCAGCGCCGTAATCGGTGGTTGGGTGAGACCCAGATGCAATCATGGGGCTCCCGAAGGGAGTTGCCTGAGACAATGCGCCGCTGCCGTTTCGTGCTTCGGCCTGGCTCCGCTGGTAGACAAGCTTTGCATCCGTCTGGCTCATCTGCCTCTCCGCCACCGGGTCGTAGAAGGTTGTCCGCTTGGGAACATCGCGAAGTAGCATCCCATCCTCGAGTTCGTCATCGCCCGCTTCCTGAGGCTGCTCATTCCAGGGGCTATTCGCGTCGCCAGGCATACCGAAGCTGGTTGTTCCTGTGTCTCCTACATCGTCCTCTCCATCTGATTCTCTCGTGTGCACATTGTAGGGTGTAGATTGATCATCATGGGGGACGGCATTTTCTGCAACCCTCTTAGTCATGGTTTCCAAGTTTCCAGAGAGCACGTACCGGCCATGACAGAATGGTCAACGAGATGACGATTTGTGACTTTCCCGGTGTATCCTGGCTTTCAAACCAAGTAGTGGAAGCAGTCGGGCGGTAGGAAGCCTTTAGTTGCAAGGTTTTGTTCCTACCAGGATCGGTGACAACTTGGAAAGTTGCAACGAGCTCCCTTCAAAAGCAGAGTTGGAGCCTGTGGTACGTGAGCCAAGACCGTCTGAGCAGGCTGGGAATCCACAGGATCGCCCATTGGCGGGGTCCGATACCTGTTGGCCGGAGGATGCCTATAAGCGAGCGGATGCAACTAGTGAGATGCGTTTCGCATGCTCCTCCATTGGAATGGAAGAGCACCAAATGTATGGAAAGAAAGATATTATTCTCGCCGTGGCGCGAGACTGTAGAATTTCCTATTTATATAGGAACCAAGGCAGTTTCCCACGAATGGCACCGTACATATGTCGCTAGGTAGGTATATGCACATGCTGTAACGGAGTCGGCACTTAAGCCACCAAATGGGATGACCCTCTGCGAACCCAAGTAGGCATGTATCCCGAAGAACAATCAAATGCTCAGTATGCTCAGTTCTCCTTTTTGCCCTTTTCCAGGGACTCTTTAGCTGGCTGCCGACCGAAAGAGTAGAGTCCCCCTGCACTGAATACGACCACAGCCCCAATCAGCGTACCAGTTGCCAGCGAATTCCCAAACAGCCAGATACTTAGCAGTAGACTAATGAGTTTCCGTATGTTGAGCACGATAGTGACCGTCAAGGCCGAGGACACGGCTGCGAGCAGGTTCACCCCACGAATGCAAGCATATTGGGTCAAGACATTGACTGCCAAGAAGACAAGCTGGCTTGGAGTACTGGCTGCTACTGCATCCAGAAATGGCCATGAAGTCTGTAGAAAGAGGGACTCCGTTTTTGCCATTCGGCTGAATGTGCTGTACATAGAGCGGGCGAAGGGAAGGAAGAGAGGCAGAGAAAGGATGTGAGAATAGAAGAGATTCTCCCTCCACTGAGGACCGTAATCCCGATATGTCGCCTCAGTGTAAAGACCCATGATGGCCGACAGGACCTGGGCAACGAAGAGAATCACTAACCCCATGCCGAAGGCAGGTCGTGATTCATCGGTAGTGCTACCCTACGACAGTTAGCTGGAAGGGGAACATATTTCGACTGCGGGTGACAGCTCTTACCTTGGCCTGTGCATCCGACCACGCGGCCAGAACAACGCCCACAGTCAACAGTATAACTGCAAAAACTTGAATGCGAGGGTATCTCTTCCCCCACAGGTACCCAGCCGCCATGGTGGTAATACTCCCGCCAGAGCGAAGAATGATGTGGACGGGAACAGAGATGTCGTAGCTAAAGGCATGGTTGTTGAGGACGTTGATGCTAAAGAACAGCACGATGTTGACGAGCCACCGACGGATAGGCACCTTGTTGGGGGCCAAGAAGAATGGCGCCTGCGACTTGTCGAACTGGGCCACGTAGCCTGTGACGGCCACAAAGAGAAATTGAACGAAGGTAAGAAGTAATCCTTTCAAAGTAAGCTGTTGAGAGGGTGCCTGGAGCCCGAGAGTTGGCTTACTTACCAGCAGATGGCTCAAAACTACGCTATGTTTAGCTCGCTTCTACGACGTCGTCTTGGGGGGATTAGGCCACCTACTTAATTACTTCCTCGAGTGCATAGACCTATGCCCATACTATTAGCTACGCCATTACATCTTTTGTATCTAGACTTGGTCACACGTCAGGGGCTATGCCGGGGTTCAAAGGGACACTATACATTCGAGCAGCAACCGCCAAAAATCAAGCTCAGCATGATCACGACCGCGACGATCGATGGGCCCGCCTGAAAGGCCACTTGCGCAGGCACTGATCTGTGCTTGCGGGCCTCCCCATTGGCAGCATCTTTACCATCGCCAGGCCGCAATCGTGCGTTCCCCATACTCGCTAGAAAAGTCAGTGACTTGGTATCCAGGGGATGGCGATGAAATCCCGCGATTCCGAGCCGGGCACGTAAATCCAGACCAACAAAGAAATATTCTCAGGTCCGGATGCGTCTAGTCCGGCTGATAAATGGCGATTAACGGGAGATTGATGCTTGTCGACGCGCTGGCATTCGCCGGCTGTCCTCGACTCCTCATGTGTCGTTTCGCAAAGTAATACCAGAGGTACGTACTGCTCCGTACCTACCAGCTGGTAAGCACACCAAGCCGTTATGCACTGAACCCCGATAACTGCCAAAGACCCACTAGTAGTACTAGTACCGACAGTCGGGAGTCACCTGTCAAACGCTTCCAGCATACTAGTACATACTACTAGTAAGTACGGAGGGAGACGCCAAAAGTAACGATGCGCTATATACCTAATCCACTAACCGAAGCCTACCAAGATATCATGTATATCTGTTAGTGAACAGTGTATAGAGCGCGTTGTTGCTTTTGGTGTCTCCCTCCGTACTGTAGGTACTGTACTTACTAGAGGTAGTGAGTTTAAGGTAGGAGTAGTACGTACCTGCTTCGACACCCTACCACGGTCTCACAAGATCGATCTGTCCTTCAGGGCTATCTGATTTGGAAGGAGTTTATTCCTACCTTAGGGTACTACCTACAAGGTACTAGTAGTATTATTCAAGGACTACCTACTAGGTAGTACTAGTACTAGTAATAACAGTACTTACGCGGGTAACCCCGTTTTTGGAGACGGTTAAAAAGCATAGACAGGCTCTCTAAAGGGTATTGAGATCTTTCCTGACCGCCTAAAAGATTTCGGTTACTCTGGAAGGAATCTATGCTCTGTCGAGAGCCTGTCTAGCACCTTCCGCCGTCTCCAAAAACGGGGGTCGCCCGCGTAAGTAGAGGTGCCTGTAGCAGATAGATGGAAACCACCACCTTAAATTAAACAAGTGCTCAGCCGAGGAGCTCTCATTTCAACATCACGAACGCTTTACATCACCTGTCAATGCATAGAAATGCTTCGAGAACTTGTTTGATCAAATCTTTTTTTTTCTTTGGCGACTCCTGCTTTAGTCGGGTGCCTGGGACCAGACAATCCACCATACATACACCTTCCTCTCTTCAACACCGACCCCTCCGTCAACATGCCTGGAACTATCAGGCAGAAACATCAAGTCCATCTGCCCAATCTTGTGATGAATCAGACTGCTGCATCTCTCCATAAGAGAAGTCGACCTATGACGCTTTGAGCCACTTGGGCAGCCCCGCGGATCGCCAGCCTACACAAGGCCCATGCCTTCCTTGTGCCTGTGGCTTGCACCGCCAGAGTGCTACCTGGTCTACTTGTTTTTGCGATGGAGCACTAGATTTCTGGCAAGGTCAAAGGCTGTCCCCTCGGCTCCCAGAGCCATCGGCCCCCAAACCCCCAGCTTGCATGATGCTAGGCCCCCCGACCAAAGCTCTATATCACCACCGTTGTCTAGAGTGCCGAGAAAACAAAAAGCTACGGCACACGTGTTAGCAGATCCGCAGAGGGGAGGCAACAGGGTCCGGCCCAGGCACTCACGTTATTTGTTGCTGCGATAGCGATGCTGTCCTCAAACGGATGCCAGCTCATGTGCAGAATCTTCTTGTTAAAGTCGATCTGGTCGGCATCCGTCTCCTTACGCATTCGCTGGGCCCCACCAGCCGGGCTACCGGCTCGTGATCCGCTCTTCTTGCCTCCATTCGCCGTTGGGCTCGTCGAGGGGTTGATGGGTGTTGGGACCCCAATCTTCTTAGCTTTGAAGGCTGACTTGTCGGCCTGAAGAACCACTTCTGTCTCCTGCTCTGGGTCCGACGGGTATATCATGAAATTGTTGTTGTAGCTACCCGTCATGACATTCTTCGCATCTCCCGAGAAAACAACCTCAAACTTGTCAAAGATGCTGTCATTCTCGTACGTGTCGCACAAACGCGGCCGCAGGTGCTCGTGTATGGGTATCGTCTTGATCGGCTGACGCTCCATGTTGATGTCCCAGATCTTGACGGTAAGATAGTCGCGAGAGAGAATGTATCGGCCGTCGTGGGAAAAACGAACGTCGGAGATAGAGGAAATGATTTCAGAGAAGAATGATCGTGAAGAGGGGTCCTCTTCCTGCTCGAACACTGCAAATGTTGGTCAGTCAACATCCCCTAGAAATTCTATGGTGAGGCACGACAGCGAGGTAGAAAGGGTACAAATGAGAGGTGCAGGATAAGTACTAGGTAGTATAAGAAGAACAAGAATAGTGGTATCAGGGGGAGACCAACTCTTGGCGTGGCTATCACAAAGAGCACTTTCTCTCATATCTGCGAGCTTGATGGTCCCCTTAGAGCTGGCGTACATGAACCAGTTGCAACTCTGCGGGTGGAATTCGGCAGCTGTGATGACCTCAGTCAGCTCCTCCATATTGGCGGGCTTTATGTCGACAATATTAAAGCTCTGATCCTGGATATTCAAGTTCCAGAGGTTGATGCGCAGGTCGTCGCTGCTGATGTACGTCTCCCCGTCGCTGTTGACTGAGATGCTGTTGATGTGGTAGGCGTGGGCATTGGCATAAGTCCTTCGCGGGACAGCAGCAACAACGGTATCGTGGTGCGTCAAACGAGGGAGCCTCAGATCGGAGGGATTCTTGAAGTGTGTTGCTAGCGGCGGGCGGGGAGCACCTCCTCCTCCGGCAACGTTGGCGGGGGTTACATCATGGGAGAGGTTGTTCTCGGCAACAACCTTGAGAGACTTTTCAAAGACCTTCCAAAGCTTGATCGTCTTGTCGTTTGTTGACAATAGGTAGTGTGAAGCGTTTTGCCGGCGACACCATTTGATCTTGTTGATCTTCTCTTCTATCTCGAGCGACTTGAGGTAATCGAACTCGGGTTCGTGGGACTGAAACTCGGTGTGGAATTTGTACTCGCAAGACTTCTTCTGCCATGGAGGTTAGTAGGAACGGAAAAACTGGCTGAGGGCCATGAGAGGTGGGAGCTGAACACACAGTCTCATTCCGCTCAAAGAGAACGACGCGTCCACCTTTGTCTCCCGTGGCAAGATAATTTCCCGTATGGTCAAACTCAACAGTCGAGATAATATCAGCTGCAGGCGGGCAGGGTCAGCGAGCGCAATGACAGCATCATGACCGTGGCCGGCTGGTTTACCTTCTGTAATGTCTTCAACATCACCCTTGTCGCCAAAACATCTAGGTTCCCTTGTTTGTTATCGCTCTAGGCAAGAGAGAATATGGGGCACGTACTGTGTAAACTTCCACGTCGGCGTGTTGGCTTCGCTGTCGACCATGTTGGTTGGCAGCTGGTGGGGTATCTCCCAGTTCGGTTCAAAGCGGCAGCTATGGGTTCGGGGCGGGCGGTTCGAATCAACGATAGGTTAGAAGCGATGATGGAGCTGGAGCTGGGCAAGTTGCTAAGGCAAGCCAGGGTGATGCAAGAGCCGCGACAAGCAACAGAAGCACGAAACCGAGAGAAAGCGCTTGGCGGACAGAGGGCGTATGTGCAGAATGTTCTCGGGCTCAGGTCGGGCGAGTCGAGGTCGCGAGATGGAGGAGGCAGCGGCGGCAGCGGCGAAATTGGGAATGATGTCGTTGGCTGACTGAGGGGAGAGAGGGTGGTGGTGGTGGGCTTGTTGGACAGCGACTCCCTCACGACACGACCGACAGTGGGGAACCTGGTGGTACAGGCGCCTGGGCGCAAGCTCAGAAGTTCAGGCGTAGGTGGGGACCTTGGGCAGGTAACTCGACCCTGCAGGTGTGACCTTGCGGAGTGATTGGGCGACACAACGCTGCCCGATCAGGGACGGTGCAACTCAGTGGCGTTTCCGGGTCTCCAGGTTGGGTTTAAGAATAGAGGAAGCAGTTGTTGCGCCACCAGCGAGGACAATGAGATATCGTGTGTCTTGTTCAAGTTGTCAATGCACTGGAGTCGGAGCAAGAAAAGTTGGTGGTGCTGCTAAGGTATTTGCCCGCTTTGGCGGGCGGGCAGGGACCCCAGGGTAAATGCGCAGGTAGCTCCCCGGCTACAGCCAATCGCGCGACTCGGGTGAGCTGGGTGAGCGTCCGCTAGTGTGAGCTATCAATAGTGGTAGCCTGTAGGTATCCGTCCATACCTTATATTGCATGTACGTGTACAAACACTTATCACCAGGCTGTTAGGTGATGTTTTACTGCTATGGATAATAACACTCTCTTGCGACCAACCCTTATAGACCGTACGTACATTAGCAGCCTCCGGTACGAGGGCTGCGCCTAGTCCTGTCATCACTTTGTCTCCCCGGACGGATAGGTAGTCGTTCTAGAGTCTCCTTGGTGTCGTAGGTTGGATGCTGTGTCCTTCCTCTCCGTCATCCCGGTGTGTGTGGAGGTTAAATCCTCGAGCCTGCCTGATTCAGTACCATTCAAGATTCTTCCTTGGCCACTCTGAACCGTGGCTAGATTTTGATATTGGCACTACTATCGAGAGTGTACGGGGTATACATTGTGTCATTTCGGCCGCGCGGAAACTTGTTTCGTCGTAGGGAAAACGAAGCTCATCCAGTACCCGTGGAAGAAGGGTAATATAGTGCAAATAGAACTCGGATGTAGAGCTTACGAGGCTATATTATGCATATCACATCAACCAAGAATCGCCTGCTGTGTAGAGGGCCGGCGGTGGCGACATTCAAAATAGGTATTGATGTAGAGCTGTTGGAGAATCCGTAGATATCGGTTTATTGGGTGGCTGACGAGAAAAATGTTGCGAAACTGAGTCTCTGGGGGAGTACTCTGTAGTTGGATCTCAAATGCGAAGAGAATTGATCATAGCAATTTCGGTGATACAGGGATGGTATCTGCAAAAATTGCCGACACGCATAGCGCCGCTCGGTGGTGATGAATTCAGGTTGCTTGAACCCAAATTGGTTGCGACGGCCAAGTTGTCGCGTGCTCATAGCAACGACACCGTATCATCCAGCTGTAGGGAATCCTCAGAGCTCATAATTTTGGATCTTTGGTCCCGCGACACCTCGAAGTTGCTGGAGATCTAAGCCCAGCAAATGCATCTAAAGAATTTCAATAATATTGATTTTAGGCACCGCAAAAGTTGGACGACGAGCACCAGTGGTAGTTTAAGTGATTCGTAGAGAAATGGAATTCCCCTTTGGGGGGGCGGGAGAATCCTGGGCGCATGTCGAGAAATCATCAGCGGTTACTCTGTACGAGTACGTACATTATTCGTACTCGTAGAACTTCTAATCTGGCCCAAAGAGGATGCACATGGGTGAGACCATGAGCCACCTGAGGTGCGCAATTGCCTTTCATTCGGTCTGGCTAGGACCCCGATAAGATTAGTACAACAAGCGCGATTGGATATTGGGAGCTCGTAAGATACCCGACCCCCCCCCCCCCCCTTCAAAGAGCATGTTGAGTATTCCACCAAAAGTCCATGGAGGTAGCATTGGAGGTATCACTGGGCCTGTTTATTCCAGCTCATTCGAATCCTCCAGGTTTTGTATGACTTTCCTATGACGCTGGTGGCTGCCTGGATGTGATAGGAAAACTCCCATGATGGAAGCCCCTCATACCAAAACTCTGCAGGCCCTTTTGCGTCTTTCGGAAAGGCTCGATCTTGCGATTTTGGGCCATCTACCCATTCATGTTTAACTTCTTCTGTCGCTCCGAGCAATCATGCGATCACATTGCACGCACGCCAGGTACCTTAGCAGGTACAAGGCAGCGATCGTGCTCTCTGTACCCCATCACGCTAGGCTTCGCGCGTTGTGAGAACTACTATGGGTAGTCATGGGCCAAATAGCATACCTAGGCATACCTAGGCGTTATAAAAAACGAAGTGGCTGCGCTGGGTATTCACATGCTTCGAGGTCTTGGCAAGGCCCAAGCAGATCTCGGCTACTACCTACTGTGAATACAGTAGCACGATTTGACTCAGCAGTACCGAAATTACCCTGAGAATTGATTTCTAGTCGCGGGCAACGCTTCGATTCCGTTTGTATGGATCACCTTACAGCTTTTTTTCTTGTGCGTGCGCGAGACACTACTACACTAAGTACATCTTTGAAGTTAGCCACCCACATATACTACCGGAGGAATCTTTCATAGCCGGGGGCCCCGCCAACCCGGGACCGAGCCGATCGGTCTCTCCCTCCGGACGAGGGGCAATTGATTCAGACTCTCCGGTGTCTTCTCCCGGTTTAGTCAAAGCACACCCCTCATTCTACCGTTCACGTCACCATCCGTGTGGTGATAGAAATCGCTGCGACCATCAGAATCTAGAGCAAACAACTTGAAATATACTCGTCCCCGGCTCTAGTGTGGTAGACTACTAAGTTATTCATGAGCGATGAACGACCAAGACCACCGCAAAATCCCGGGAGAGGGAAAGCAGGGTGCCTCCCATGGAGATGAGTCCCGCGCAGCAAAGCTAAGCAGCAAGGACACAAAGGAAAGTAAGGGCAAGGAGAGAGAGCCGACCATGTTTGATCGCATCCGATCTTCGGCCAAGGGTGCGTCCGACGCCATAATCAGCGGCGACGCTGGCCTGCATGGGATGGCGGCATCATCATCCGCGAAGGTCACACCCGCCAGTTCTGGGGTTTCCAGAGATACACCGAATATCCTTCAGCAGACGTCGCTGAACCGGCCATCCCAGAGCGCCAGAGCGCTTGGCGTCGATACCTTCAGGGAGGACAGGGCGCCCGACAGCTCGTCCCAGGCGTTTGATGATTTTGTCAACGGCCAGGAACCACGACTACTTCAAGGGCCATCTCAAGCAGAGCCAGGACCTGGATGGGCGATTGGGGATTTTGAGGCGACAGACGGCTCTGCCGTTGTGGATATTCTATCCCAGCCTCTTAGCTTGGACGAGATGCCCGGGGAGGATGATCAGGATGATGGGCTCACGCCGGCAGCTGCGGCGAAACTACGAGAGGCACTCTTTGGGTCCCCCAGAAGCAGGATCTCTTGGGACGACTTACTCAACTTCACGCCCCAATTTCTGGCTGGGCCAGGCGACGAGATAGAATCAGCCCAGATTCACCTCGGCACGACAGACCCCAATGCCGCGAGGGAAATATGGCTTAGCCAATGGCAGGATGTCCTCTCGGCATATACGGACGAGGTCTGGGGTGATTTGGGGACGCTGGCAGCAGAGGCAAGGAAGGAGGTTAACGATCTCGCTTCACAAGACCCAGACGGGGGAGACAAGCCTGGGGGCGGTGCGCTGGGGCGTTTAAGGATGATATTGGCTCACGTGCGAGGGTCTACATGAGGCGAGAATACTTTCATTCCATAGGTACGTACCTACTAGTACCTAGTAGTAGGTATACCGACGCCTGGGCACAGGTGTCAACGGCCAAGATTTTTGTATAATATATTATATGGTTTTTTATTTTGGGTTTTCCCCTTTCCTTTTCCCTTTCCTTCCGCCCATGGTCCTCCATTCGAGCGAGCGTCGTTGAACCTGTACTAATTCGACATGCATCATGGCCTGGATGCAGGTTGCTCGGTCAACTGCATGGCAGCCAATGACATCATGGCTTTACATTGCCCGCCCAAGTCCACCGCCCAGCTCCATCTCGCCTCCTACCCTGTGAACAGTGGCTTTCGGGATGGCCCCGGGGGGGGAGAGGTTGTAGAACGACCGCCTCAACGACCCGCTCTCAACAACAGTTCTGCGACGCTGCCCCTGGTACGTAATACTAGCTTGTAATACCTGTTTGGGCGCATTCTCAGGTTCGGCTCATCTTTGGGTGTCAATCCACAGATGGGGAAAAGGTGTGTTCAGAGGGCCCACGACCATCCGCATGCTGCGTTGATCCCTGCAAGCTTCAACCGTTCCCGTTCAAGATTGGTCGATCTATGTGCGTAACATCTTACCGACCTTTTCTTCTGACCTTTGACCATCTCACGGAAACAACAAACCTCCCTACCCATTCCGCTCACGCCATCTCCCTCCTCCATTTAAGATCGTATTACTACTCTCCCTAGCCGAGGACGCCGTATCTTCAACACCCCTGTAGCCCACTGTCGGAGCCAGCTACACGATATAACTCACACCCTACCTGCATACTACCGCCGCCGCCGCCGCCGCCAGTAATACCATTCCACCATGACCCAACGTCTCCTGGGTCTGCTTTTGCTCGCCGGGTGCCATGCGACGTTGACCGCAGCCGTGCTGATACCAGAGCCAACGTCTGGCCTGGCTCCCCCCAACCTCATGCGCAGGGCTGAATGCCCGGCCAACATGTTCCAGTGCCCAACCTCGCTCGGTGCTGCCTTCAGCGACATTTGCTGCTCATCAGGACAGACCTGTGCGCTGGATAACAACAACAGCCCGGCCTGCTGTCCCTCGGGGTGAGTGAACAGACCATGCAATCCCTAGCCAGGACCTCCTTCTTATATAGAACCAACGCAGTGCTGTCTGTACCGGAACAGCGCCCACCGGAAACCCCACGGCCGCGCCGACGCAACCCGTGTCCTATGTGCCCAATTCATACTTCTCCTTTCCCTACGCGGTAACCAGTTTCGACAATAGCGCCGCCTGTGCTTCGGCCGTGACGGCATGCTCCGAGAATTTCGACATCTGTACCGCGAACCTCGGCGGTCAAGGGCAAGGAGCTTTTGGGGTGACGATCCAAGTGCCAGGCGGTGGCGGCGTGACTGTGGGGGGCTCCGCACAGAATCTAGGGCCATCTGCGACGTCCATCTGCTCTAGCCTGAGTTCTGAGGCCTGCTCCGCCCTCGAAACCACGCAGTGCAGCACTCTCGGTGGTGGATCTGGCACAGCGGGATTGCAGTCAACCCCCGGAGTGATAGGTGCTGTCGCGGCAGCTGCATGGACCGTGGGGATCCTCATTAGCTGAGGTAGCGCGAAGTCCTAGTCCCCTAGGGTTGAAATGGACGGGCCTGGAGATGCCAGCTCGCCAGGAACCCTCATCTGGCCGAAACATTGGCGACACATGGATCTGTCCATGACATAAGTGTGGACGAGGTTGTCTCGCCCACACGTTGCATCGGTACCATCTCGATGACATGCACAGAGATCTGAAGTGGCCATAAAATCCTCCGAGCCCAGGGACATGTTACCTCTTGAGAGCCAAGACAGGCTGATCGACAACTTCACCCACTAGTTGGCCGATGGGTCAGATTCCAACCACGTCGCTTACCCTGGCTTGATCCAATGGCCTTGGTGACTCAATTGGCCTGTACTGGGACAAGACCCTCTGCCCCTTAGATCACAGATTCACTCCACAAGCCCAAATACTGCACGGAAGATGTATAAACTGGGGAGATGTGAAGCAATTGGAATGTTCCCCGGTCTGGCAGCATGATGCGAGAGGGCTTCCATGCATTGCTTCTTATGAACGATCACACTTCCCATAGAGATAGTGGGGATCAGCGAGGGTGCGTTGTTTTACACCATGCAGAAGGAACCAATGTTGCGCTCCAGGAGAACCGGGAAGTTACTCCCAGTCCACAGTTCATATGCTGAGAATATGGATGGAGGTCTCATGACTTCTAATAGTTGCTGGATCGAGCTAGCCTTCCTGGGCAGCACGAAGGTCAATGCTGGCTACTATTTAATCCGCCCATGCCAAATCTACCCCCATCTGTTCTCTCAGATATAGGTGCACCTGTAATTCGCATGTACCTGATGTACTGAGATGTAGACATCAGAGAATCGAGAGTCGAAACCCCTGGAACCACGTGAGTCGTAGATGTGATAAGATGCAAGGTAGGTAGACAGGAATTAAACCTGTGAAGCCGGGGCGAGGATCTTTCCCAAAACAGCTCCAAGATCGCGTCCAGTTTTGCCTACCAACGTCCGTTCTTCGAAATTGCTTTGTATGAACCGCCGCGCCACGACCTCTGCTGCCTCCAAACGTCTTTCTTCTTGATTGGACAATTTGGCGCAGGCCGACTTGACATCTTCGTTCCGAGCCAGAAGCTGTGCAATCGCTTCCGCGCGTTGCACTATTGGCATGGGAACCCCATTCAATGCGGCACACTTCACGCCAAAACTTGAGCTACTATAGCCCTCGCATAGCTTAAATAGACATGTGATTTGATCATCAGGCTGGCTGGCAGCCCAGTCTGTTCTCACATCCATATGGGCCATGCCAAGCCCCTGGTGTTCACCTAGAAGGCCCCCCTCAAAAAGCTCATGGAAATGGGTTGCCACGAGCAGGCGTGGCGACTCAGCTTCAAGGTTCAGGAAGTGGTCAAGTGCTGCGGCCAAGAGGCCCGCTCCGTCATCTGGGCTGGTGCCCTTTCCGAACTCGTCGACTATTACTAGGCTCCTGGATGTGGCACCTGTAATAGCTTGAGCCATTTGTCTGATATCGATAGCAAAAGCACTCTCATTTCGAGATACGCTCTCCTTTGTGGATATTCGCGTCAGGATCTTGTCCGTCAGCCCAATAGTGGCCTGGTTAGCCGGGACAAAGCTTCCAATATGTGCCAGATACGTGATGATGGCAGCCTGCTTTAGATAGATGCTCTTGCCGGAATGATTTGGCCCCGTAAGAACCAACATCGGGGGCACCTCATCTCCAGCAGTATGGATAGAATCTCCTCTTTCCCCAAGATGGCAGTCGTTAGGTACGAAGGAGGGAACAACGAGCTCTTGAAGGGGGTGCCTCCCGCCCTTAATTCGGAGGGTTCTCTTCCTCGTAACTTGAGGGCAGACCCAACCATACTTCTGTGCACCCCTCGAGAGTGCCATTAGAGCATCGAAGTTGCCGCATACTTTTGAAGCAGCTAAAATAGCATCCTCATAGCGTAGAATCTCTCGTGCAAGGCCGCATATGATCTCAACCTCCCTGTCTATATCATCTTAGAAGAAAGAACTCACGAATAAGGGTTGGTGTTCTCACCCCCAATCTCGCAGTACATATCGCCATGCTGATCGTCAAGCTCTCTCATGAAATCATTTTTGTAGCAAACTGCTCCGTCTGCTGTGAAGAGCCTCTCCCATTGACCCGAACCTGAGCCTTCTCCCGCATACTTCCCGTCTCCTGTTTCAGAATCTTGCTCTACGACGGTAAGAAACCCAAGTTGAGGAAGAAAAATGCAGGACCGAATGTACTGGCTGGCCCACTCAGGTATGCTGCTACTTACGTGGCCGACAACCTCTGTTAGAAAACTCCCCATCCCATCATACCGGCGCTTGAGTTCGTCTAGCTGAACATCAACTCCTGCTTTTACCGAGATGCGATGTCGAGATTTAGATTGTTCGAAATCAATGTTTTTATTGATCAGATCACCGACCCCCATCATTTCAGCTGGTTGGATGCAGTCCATAACCTATCCAGAAACGCGATGAGACGGGGCGGCGCCCGGAAATGCAGGAACAGAAGTGAGACAAACTCACCTTTCGCACGATATCGACTGTTTCGCCACCGGAAACACTGCTCACAATCTCTCTTAGCCTCAGAGCCTGAGAGGCAAAGCCTCTGAGGATAGCCCAGGCGCCTCTTTCAAACGATCGGCTAGAAGAGGGCGATTCGATCCCTCTCCGAAGTTGTGAGACCGCGGTCTTCACATTCTTGACTTTTCTTAGAACTGCACTCGCCTGGTTAATCATTTCCGAGTTTTCGGGATGTAAGAGCAGGGATATCGTCTGCTGCCTTTCTTCAATGAGATCAATGTTTAAGGACGGTCGCAAAAACATCTGTCGCAGTGTATTGCGCCCTTGAGGAGTATAGGCGAGAAGATGGAGCAGGCCGTAAACAGAGAGGCTTTCTTTGACGCCGCTGTCGCCAGGCTCAGGGCCCCAAATTTGACTGTTTGGATGAATCTCAGCTCGCATAATTTGTAGCGACTGAAGGGTTTCTGAACTGATAAACATGGATTCAGAGAGCGAAAATGGTTCTAAAGACCGGACATGAAAAACGAACTCAGACTTCTGGCCGTCTGGCAGGAATCCAACCGAACGCCTCCGTTGTAGATCAGCCAGAACCGCCCCGGCACAATTCACCTGAGCCGAGTAAGCTTCAGAACGATGGGATGCCTTGAGATAAACTTACGGAAACTCGACTTTCAAAGTTGATGAACGTACCACACCGAATCATCTTCACATGGCGCGATTCCGAGGAAGCCTCATCATTCGGGATTGAATTGGGCGCAGCACTAACATCAGTTGGAATGTCGAGAGCTGTGGATATTACTGCCAAAGGTGCTTTAAGGGTGTCTAAGTCAAGACTAAGTAATTTCTCACGGGCAAAAGTGCTGGAGAAATCTGAGGAAGGGAGGGCTCTTAAAACGAAGGTCGCCGCCCTATGAACGCCTGGTCTGGGTTAGTCGCGGAGTGCTGAACTTCAAGTTCCTCGAAAGCCAACAACATACCTAGAGGCACTTGAGATCGTTCTTGCAGAAACTCCATAAAGTCTTCTGGTGCTCTGCCTGAGATTAATAAAGTTGTAGGCTCGACGTGGACTAAGAGCTGCTCAACTACGTCCACTGTGCCCATTGGTATATCGTCGGACAGAAATAAAACACCGTTTGCTGTGTTAAAATAAGCGCACCCTATGGTTGCTTTGTCCCTCATATCTATGGCCATGATGATTTCGTCGACAAGGGAATCTGGGGTATTATCTCGATGTGGATCACGGCCCCCTGGAATCCTATGCGCAGCAGTATCGGGATTTGTTCGAGAGCTACTGTCGTTTGTTGAGAGGGTTGACGGAGGATATGTGTCAGCTAGTCGACGGCTATTTCTGTTTGTCAGGGCTGATGCCACTGTAGGTCGCTGATCGTTCGACCAGTGCTGGTGGCGACGATGCCTCGGTGGATTAGAGCTTGAAGTCGAGCTCCGATTCGACTTTGCGAACCCTCGACGCCAAGACATAGCTGAAGTGGCTTGTGGAGATCTAGGAAAGGGGGATGGTAGATAGTATGAGTTGGGCGTCTTGGGTCTTGTTTGGATCTAAGCTTTCAGTGTATTGTATCCGAGAACGAGATAATCACGGGACAAAGGCTCCCTGTGGGCTGGGGAAGACCGTGAGCTGGAGGCCGGCGAAAACTTTTGGTTTCCAGGTTATGAGGCACTCGAATCTGGAAGGAATGAGATACAACGACCATGATCTGAGCCGATGCGTCAGAGCGGGGGCACAAATTGGAAAACAGCCCTCGAAGAGCTTCGGCGGTAGGTATCAGAGGGTGGATCGCACATAAGTCGGGGGTGAATTAATTTATATATAATTAGCGCATAAGGGATTTTAGGGTATTAATTAATAACTATCCTATATAGATACCCCAATCCTACCTTATAATAGTAGGTGCCTTATCTAAGTCAAGTACCTAGTGCCTACTTAGTATCTACTACTAGTAGCACCTCCCTACCTACTTACGCGGGCGACCCCCGTTTTTGGAGACGGTTAAAAAGCATAGATAGGCTCTCTAAAGGGTATTGAGATCTTTCCTGACCGCCTAAAAGATTTCGGTTACTCTGGAAGGAATCTATGCTCTGTCGAGAGCCTGTCTAGCACCTTCCGCCGTCTCCAAAAACGGGGGTCGCCCGCGTAAGTACTTAAGAGGTAGGTATGACCTATAGTAGGTAGGTGCTAAGTATTAGGTAGTATTTAACATGCAGGAAGGAGCGGCTACTAGTAGTAACTTAGAGGAGGCTGCTTCATGAAGTTCTAGCAGTGGCTACAAGGGCTGGGTTTTCCTGATCAAGGAGGCAGCCCCTCGGCCCTCTAGTATGGTGTAATACCACAATCGCATAGTTGGTTTTTCATAGCGGTATGACCTTGCAATGGAGTGCAAAGGGGCTAGAGAGGTGCTTGGAAATATATCAAGGGCGTGTTGAGCGTAAGGAGGGCCCCAAGTTGGCATCAAAGCTCTAGATGCAAAATCTGAGGTTGGAATGTTCGTCCCTAACTTATTTCCAAGGAGCTGAACAACGGTGACTTTTAAGCAGACAGAGCGACACCAGTTTGTCTTTGGATTTGATCGAAATTGCCTATGAACGGCTTGGCGTGTACCTTTACAGGCGTCGCATCATTTGCTCTGGCCCTTGGCCCACTCGGTAAACTCTCGCCGTTGTTTCCGAATATCCACGAACCCCGGTCGAACTTCGAGGACCCCGAAAGGATTCCCGCGGAAGTCCTTCCCAACCTCTCCTGCACCATCTCGGAACCCGTCCGCTCCCTCTCGCTCAATCTTTCCTGCCCACACGTTCCATCGGATTGGGCGGAGCTTGGGGGACCCCATGACAAGGCCAAGGCACACCACCAGCGTCGCTGCTATTGTCTCGATGCAGACATCCAACGGCAACGACTTCGAGGAAAGTTGCGTCGGGAGTGAATGTTGCGTCACAGTCGCAGAGAGAACGGCATGCTCTTGCGCAGAGTACCCGCTGTCTCTGAGGTTAGCGGTCTGGAGGGGCACCGAGAACATTGGAGGCGCCAAAGAGACTTACGCATGTGCTAGAAGCACGAGGCCCGCAAAAGTGACAAGACGGGGTATCCACGCCATTCTCGTTATCGGCACCCGTGTCGTTTTGCGTCGTTGGAAATAGTTCGTTCACGTTGTTGGAGGATGGGGCGGCTGAGGGTTGGCACGTAATAATACTACCTACTAGTATATGGATCCAAAGTCCAAGGTAGTAAGTAAGGTTTGAGAGTGGGTTATGTAATTGACAGATGACTAACATCCAACCCCATTTTTTGGGCGTCCCCACCGCGGGTACTTCCTTCGTATACCCCCTTTGCTGAGTACTTGCCCTGTGAGGGCTTGGAAAGGCCTAACGTGGAAGGTATTACGAGGCAATTGAGTTGAGGGAAAGAACCGCACAGTAGACTAGCTTAAAATGGCTGGAGGCCACCCATCTGCATCTTAGAAAAAACAACACCCAAGGGAGTGATTCGATTAACCGTTCGTTGTCGTGTCATCCACTCATCAGTGGCGTCGAGTCTTGTTTGTGGCGATAGCAACAGGGTACGGTGGAGTTCCGTCCTCTGCCAGTTCCTGCAGTCTTCCGGCATCATCTCATCATCTGTCAATCCTGTGGGAGTGGAAGAACGGGTCACCACGGATCTATACAGGCCTCATCGTTAATTACTACCTTCTACCTCTCTAGGTAGCGCTGTGTCTTCATCTTCGGAAGAGTCAGTTAACCTGTCATCTGATCACTTTCCTCTCCACTCATCAGTGGCGTCGAGTCTTGTTTGTGGCCCTTGTAGGTACCTACCTACTGAGCACCTTCCACCGTCTCCAAAAACGGGGGTCGCCCGCGTAAGTACTATCATCATGCATGCTCTGTTGCAAAGACGTATAGACATACTAAGAGGTAGGTAGTCCTTCGAATCTCTACACACCTAAGGGTTCATGCCAATCGAAATTTATAATACAAGACTACCTATGCTTCCCAATATCTCCTTCATAGACACCAGGAACTCCGCCGAAATCACTCTCTGGCTTGGGTACTTGCTGTTGTCAAAAGTCCTGTACGCCAACCATCGCAATGCGTCATGCACCCAATGCTGGTATTTCCTCGTTGTAAAGTCATTATTCCACACAGCGCAGGTCTTAGTGAATACGATCCAATGGCCCATCATCCAAATCATGCGCCCAGTCACCCAAGTCCCACGTGAACGGTTGCAGCTGCTCGTCCTGCTCAATTGCCTCAAGATGCCACTCGTTGCTCTTAGGAGTAAGCGTTTGATGGGCAGCTCCATCGCCAACAGGTACAGATGAAAGAATTGAATTAGGCACCTCTTGCCATGGCTCCTCAGACGGCCCTCGGGATGCTGCAATCTGTGGCTGCCAGCCCAATGTTGTGCCTGCCAACTCGCTTGCCTCTTCAAATAATGGCTCCGCAGATATCGCCCGCGTAGAAACGATATCTGAAGCACCCGATGCGAGAGTCTGCGATGGTACAATATATCCTGGCTCTTCAGAAGCACCTCTTGAGGGGAAGCTGTCGGTGTATGCATCAGGAAGACTGGGGTCGATAGGAATGATGTTCATCTGCTGGGAATGGTGACTGTATGCAGGAGATGCGGACCTTGGGCCACCACCTCGGAAACCAGTCTGCCACTCGGGACGGCCTGGATACAAGAATGAGTTGCCATATCCTCCCAGCATTGACACTGGCTCCGGACTGCCTGACCATGATCCGGATCCGTAGTGGGAATCTTGGGGAGCAAACAGGGGCTGAGCTTCGAGGTTTGCGGGCAGCCTATTCATGTGGACATTCTCATTTGCCTGTACCTGGATCAAGCTGCCGTCCAGACCAGGGCCCATTGAAGAACCGCGGGATGCCTGCTGACCATGGCCGCCGAAGTCCGCCCTGCTTTTATGTCGCTTGTGCCTATGCGGCTCTTCCGCGCTGGCGCCATGGGATTCTTCTGCTGATGCGGTAACTCCGAGCTGTCCTTTTTTGGCGCCCGGTTTGTACTTGTAATGCGGGAAGGCGGTCCGCAATCCATCCTTTTCGAGCTCCGAGTAAAAGGTATAAGATTGTTTGAACTCCTTTGATTCCTTAGCCCATGATTCACCGACAAGCGTTACCAGGGGTGGCTGCGTCTTGGCCAACGTTGGGTGGTGCACCTCCATCCAGGCTTGCGCCACGGCTCCATACGCTCGTTTGTAGAGGAAGAAGACGTTTAAGTTTCGTTTGACATATCCATTCTTGATGGCTTGTGCAATCCGTTTCTCAATGTCGCGAGTGGCAAATCCGTGAACATCCTTTGGCTTGACCCCGTTTGCTTTGGCCCATTCAGACAGCGGTTCGACTAGGTCTGGGAACTGCGCCTTCTTCCCTCTCTTCGCAATTGTGTTGCCTGTCGTCTTTCTCTGGCGGGTCTGTCGCGGACTATCCCACTCGAACCTAGGGTCTCCGGTCTGATTCCCAACCACGTAGTCCTCCATATCCGAGTGATCCCGGATGGCTGGGCGATGGGGGGGATTGGGCTTTGTTTGCCTCTCCTTAGGCTCCGAGACGAAGGCGTGGAAATCAGTGAACTTCGGCCATGGTTAGTGATTGTTCTGCTAGCACAGTTTACCGACTTACCGTGGTGCTTGAGCCGTTTGGCTGCTGTCCCAAGTCTTTGCTTTTCGCGGACTTCCAACCTGATGCCTGAGCGTGTTAATCTGACTGCCGTAGATGAAGTTAATAGCTAGAGAGCACAGGAATTACCAGAGAAGCATCATGCTCTGAGCCGAGCAGAGATTTACGGTCATGGGGAGCATCTTCTTCGAGAGGTGGGGTGCCATAGCCCCAGTGGCCATGGTGTGAGCCGTTCATACTCTGTGTTGGGAGGTTGCTAACCTCATCTACGAATGGAGTTGCTGAGGCGATGAGTCCATCGACGGAGGGCGTTGGTGAAGGTGTGACCATGTGGCCCATGTTATGATTGTGGCGAGTTCGATGTGGTTTGAAATATGAATGGTAGCCCCTGAGATTAGAGTGCTGAACAACTCTAAATGGATGATGAAGGCGACGCGGATATAAACTGGGAGAGCGAGAGCAGTTTCACTTTAGCTGTAGACGAGAGGTTCAAGGTCGGGTTCCAGGGGTCCAAGGGAAATGAAGGAATAAGTGAAAGAGACCCGGGCTGGGTCTGTAAGTTATTAGAAGGGGAGCTTCTCTCATCACATGGTCTGCTATATTCTGCCTTTCTTCCAGAACCTAAGGCCCAAATGCTGCGCTTGGAGCTTTGTCTGTTGCAGGATCTTAACCTTTGTCAAGGGCAACTGCTCCTGCAGTAGGGCGTCCGTATTCCCACACCATACATAGCATCTTCCGTGGCTATTGTCTGCAGCGCGATGGCCATATCCACAAATAGGAAGTCAAGCGTTGCTGCATCCAGTCAAGGGCTGTCCCTTGGGCTGGACTTCGCCATGTGCCAATGATCACCGCGCGGCTCGCGCTCGTGAGCCTGAGCCCAAACTGCCCCGCAGGTGTCATTCCCCGGTCCTGTCATGGCAGAGGCATGTCGAGAGCAATCAAGGAGGTTGTTGGCTCGAGCGTCCACACATTGTGGCAGACGCCACAAGGCTGTAACCCCTTGCACGACTGGAATGACGGGGCTACAAACGCGCAGCTATCGTGACTTGATTGGTGAGTGCACCAAGTTCACTATGCAACATTCCTCGCTCAATAGTCTTTTCAAACCTCTATTCATCATTCTGCTAGAAATGGAGGATGGGCTGTCAGCTGCGCGTGCCGCCCTTCGCCAAGCTAAGCCAAACAACTTTGGCCCTATGGCTTCTGTTTGAGGCTATGGCGAGGGTTGAGGCGAAACGGCTGCTTGCACTGTCTGCTGGTTAGCCGTTTGCTACGTGAGCGCAGGCAAACTCCTGGATTGCACCGTGCGTGATGAAATGGCTGTAAGCCTGCTGCAAAGATAGCTAAGGCTGAAGGACAGGTTCCAGCATTTGGTTTTGCCCACCCCTTGTGCCGACAGCCAAAGCCAACACCTCATTACTCCCTGTCGCCACCAGTAGGAGGGCATAACTCTCGCCCGGTTGGACTTTCTCGTCAACTCAAAGTACTGGGCCCGATTTCGTTACAATGATGCCTCTTGAAGGCTTGAGCTTAATCTTGGCGTTGGAGTAGCTTGTGGTTTTTGGTACTTGTTAAAGACGGCCGAGCTGTCATCGGGGTTGCTGGGTGTGGGCCGATGGCATCATAACCGATGCTGCTGACAAGATGGGAATTCGTCTGCCCGAATTCCAAATGTGTTCCTCGTGCCGTTCTTGGTATCATAATGCTCAGGGAGCTCTAGCATTTGGCATTGGCCTCATTTGCCCCCCGACCTCACTGCTGGCTCGGAGGCCGGGTGGGTTCCGGGTGTTTGGTTGGAGGTGTTAGGATTGCTTCCCGGAGTGTTGGCGAAAGAGTGATACCTGGCTGGATTTTGGAAGGGGTTGGGTTGCTGCAGGTTGTATTTACCAACGTGAACGGGCTGTGTGGGGAGTGCTTTGTTGGCGATAGTCCTGCCTGGGCTGGAAGATTTCCATTTTCAATGTGTGCAGCACGATAGATGTCGCGGGTGATTGCGGGTGTGCTCAATGTAGCCTCATGGCCAGAACCTGGTCCTTGGAATTGCCCCAACGTCGCAGGTGTCATCGCGGGGGCTGGAGATCTTCCAATCATGGGACCATCTTGAAATTTGTCGTTGTTTGCAAGTGCTCGGGGACTCGCGTGTGGCGATGCCACGCTATATCCGGCTCTGACTGCACTTGAGCTGGGTTGACTGCCTTGATCATTTGGGTCGCTATTGGGCCTCTGGGTGAAGCTCTGTGGTTCAGAGATAAGCCCAGCGACAGAGGGCGCAGGATGGTATGATTGGTGTGCATCTTCTATTCGGGGTGCTAGGTTTTCCTTGGAGCGTGAGACATCCGAAGATTTGGACGGGAGCCCGACTACCAAAGCTGATTTGGTATTCTCTGTCTGGGACCCTGGCTTGCCGGTGCTTGGGTGAGGATTGGAGCTACCAGGTCGGTTGACTTTCAGTTTGATTGTTGCTCTCGGGCGGTCCAGGACTTCTTCCTGACGACGTCGACACGATCCACATATGAAGTGAAATTCAGGTCTTTCAGCCTCTTTCTCGCTGATCCCGAGACATTTGCTGTGCTGCCAAATGTTGCACTTCTCACAGGCAACACTGTGAGTGCCATCGTCGATCTGGCCGTGGAGTCCACAGACACAGTCGAAAACCCAATCCTCCTCCTCATCCTCCAATTCCCGTAGAGCTTGTCGGTTTCTTTCAATCTCGACTTGGAGACGTCGTTCCGATACTCTTCCCTTGCCATCGTCCAGATGTCGGCTATCTTCGGAGAGCTGCGACAACTCTTCTTCGTGACGGAGCCGTCGTGCCTCGCGCTCCTTCAAACGCTTTTCTCTTGAAGCAAGCCTGGAATCCCTCTCTTTCTCCCTCTTTAAACGAGCCTGGTCTTCCCGCCGTTTGGCCTCCTCTGCTTCTCGGTGCTGTCGGACTTCATCTTTCGTCTTCTCCTCTTGCCTTTGCTGCTCGATTTTGCCGGCAATGCGGCTAGATCTTTTCGCGTTTGCCATTTTCGCCAGGTTCAGGAGTTCCCGTTCCCGTTGGAGAGCCTTTCTTTTCCTGCTCTCTTCTTGCTGCTCAAGGATTGGGACAAGATGGTCCTCTAACTGCCTCCGTAATATCTTCTCGTTTTCGTCTCGCGTATTGCGGAAACTGTCCACAAGATTTCGAACCTCGTCCAAAGTTACCGCGAGGCACTCCCAAGTCGAACCCCCAAGACCATCGTCTTGAGCCTCCACGGTGCTATTGTCTAGCTCTGGGATATCATCGTCCTCGTCTTCGGGGCCAACGTCGGTCCGGCGTCTTCTGCTCGATCGTCGTCCACTCCGAAAACTCTTTTTCTTCTTCGGTCGGGGCGGCGGAGTGGCTGGGCTTTCCGTTAAGCGATAGACACGGTTGTCGTCGAGGACGAAGTAGGTGCGATCTTGGCTGTCCCATCCGTATGGCTCTATGCGCTGGTGTCATGTTAGATGGTGAGGATGCAGGACAGTTTACTTTTGAAACCTACCCAACCCGTCTGCTCCATGTCTCTCTGCTCGTCCATCTTCTCTCTTATTCTTTCTGGCCGTATCATTGTCCACTGTGTCATCTGCTGGAGAACACGGATCTGAACCATACATCAGAAACATAGTCGTATTGCCGAGGCCGGATCTAAGGCGGCGCCTACCTTGGTAAAGGTGTCAAAGTCTTGGAACTTCAAAGGTTCCTCGTCCGTTCCAAAAGGGTTGAGGCTTGGGGCCCTTTCCAAGTACTGCTTTCGGGCTTGACTATCAAAGATTTCGCGTCTAGAAAAATACGTCAGAAGGCCGAACCTACTAGTCGGAATAGACAAATAGAATAGCCTACGTAAGACCACGATGTGACGAAATGAGCTTCAAGAGGGCCAAGGCGATGTCCAAAAGTAGAGTAGAGCCTGGACTCAAGCATGCAGTCTCAATCTCCTGAGGGCTCAAATTAGATCCCGTAGTATGGGGACGATTAGAGTAATTTGTCAAACTGACCTCGATGTCGACGGACTCGTCGATCTTGGCAGCTTTGCCGAACGTGTAAATCCATTGGCAAAGATTCGCGAACTGCCACATGCCGCGGATCCGTTTTAGAGGAGTGTCTTCTGGAAATCCGTCGCCTTGGGCTTCCAGGGACCTTTTTCGTGACGGCATCGTCAGGCTAGGGTGCCTTGGGCACGGTGTCGAGCGGCGTTGAGCTTGGCTGGCTTGTGAAAGGTTGAGTTGCAAGTCGACTCAAAGGCTCCTTGTTGCGCCGCCGAGAAAAGGCCTGCAACTCGTCGCGCGACCCTGGGAATCTTCTAAGTTCTCTGGCGCGTTCCCCTGCCGGAACTGAAGTGGGTACCTTGTACTCCCATGTACTCATATACAAGCACACATACCTTACCATCCGTCCAGCGTTTGGTTTGAAGTCTACGTATGTAGGTACCTATCAGGGGCCCAGCCACTCTCCAAACCCACTGTGGCCCCGTCAGACTGCACACTAGATCCACTTGGTAACGCGTCCCTCGTACTGCACCATGACAGGAAAAACACTGTATGTCGTTGTTTTGTCAGGGATTCTTTGGGGGGCATAACTGCGAATGAGGTACTTCGATACACCGTGCGAATATATCTGCTGCGTTGGTCTCACGGAAACTCCAAGTTGCAAGGAGACTCCTGCATTGGTATGTGCGAATGGAGGGCAATCTGACACTTGCTGCGCCTCGTCTCTTCGCTCGAATCATTTGCTCTTCTTCTCTCTCTGATCACGAAGGCTCAGCAATGTCGTGCTGTAATACCTTCTTTCCGCGACATATACAGCTGTGAGACTGGATCTGCCCTTGGGCAGATAGCCCCTCGCTTCCACCAGAACACTGTCCAATGTCCTCGGATCCCCCTGGTCGCCCAACGGCGCCGCGGCGACAGTCTATTCCTCTTCATGACTTGAGGTCATCGAGTAATGAAGGCGGAGGGCACTATGGCTCCCACGCGCATCTCGAGCCTCCCCGCCATGGTGTTCCCGGCGCCGGCCGTGATGCGACACCTCTCCCTACCGTTTCTACCTACTGGGACCAACCATATGACTCTCGATCCGACGCCGGCGCCAGTATCGAGTCACCGATCGACCCGACAGCTTTGCAAGCAGCGCTCCCTCCAAATTTTCACTCGCCGCTCGATGCGACCGGCGACCCAGCGTCTGGAAGACCAAACAGTTTCGACAATGGCCCGTCGTACGTCCAAGGACAGCCCAACCAAGACTATCCCGATGCGGACACGATTCCCCTTACCTCTCGAGCTCAACCCATCTCAGGGTCGCTCTCGGCTAACAACCAAGAGTCCCAACCCCGAGACAGCTTTCAGACAGTTTCCGATGTGGACAACAGCGCTTTTGGGGTTCGTGACACTCTTCACCCTGGCGGTGACATCGAGTTTGGCCGTAGGGCTTCACGGCGGCGCAATTTTGGCATTTCACTGGCTCCGAATGACTACCAAGCCTCTCGCTCCTCAGCCACATCCGAGGCTTTGCTCCGTGCCGGCTCTATTGTCAGGGCTATGTCCCAGCGCGTTGTCAACATCAGCGGTGACGCCGAACTTGCCGATCAACGAACATCGAGAGACCGATCAAGATCACTACAAGGATCAGAACGGACCTTTGGCCGTGAGCGTTCCCCATCGGTCTTTGCGGACACAGCCTATCATTCTCCTTTGGCTCACCCTGCGGCGGAAAAGAATAGTGAGCAGCACCATCTCACCACTGAATCTTCCTCGCCCCAGGGCCCTCGGCAACCTGCCCCCAACCCACTCAAAGGGCGCACGTTGAACATATTTGAGTCGGACAGCCGGGTTAGACTTTGGTTTTGCGACCTTCTGGTCAACCCTTACGCCGAGCCATTCATCTTACTCCTTATTGTCCTCCAAACTGTGTTCCTCACGATCGAGTCCGCGTCAAATGTATTCGCCGAAGGGAATGGTCGCCCAGAGCGATGGGGTCACCGTTGGACCGATTGGGCCATGCTGGGGCTCTTTATTATCTTCACCATCGAGCTGATTGCTCGAATAATCGTGTCCGGTTTCATTCTCAATGCATCGGAATATAGCACGATTGACCGAAAAAGAGGTGTTCGCGCAGCCATTACTGATCAGTACAGGGCTGTTTTTCAACCCCAGCACCACAAGACTGTTAAGCCCAGCAGCATGCAGTTCCCGGCTGCGCCATCAGCGATTGCTCGCTCGTTCACGACACTTATGCAAGGCCAACAGGCCCTACCGGAGACTCTCGAGGAGCAACAACGATATCAACTTGCTCGCCGCGCCTTCCTGCGCCATTCTTTTAATCGACTCGATTTCGTGGCCGTGGTATCTTTTTGGATATCGTTTATCCTAGGGATATGTGGACTTGAAAGCCGCCATCACCTCTTCATTTTCAAAATGCTGAGCTGCCTCCGTATTTTGAGGTTGCTGGCCGTAACTCATGGAACCGCGGTAGGGCTGTCCTTTAGGCACATCATGGAAACCTCGTAAAATACTGACTTCTTTTTTTTTTCTTTAGATCATTTTGAGAAGTTTGAAGAAGGCAGCCCCTCTCCTTGTGAGAGTTGCATTCCTGATTTGCTTCTTCTGGCTGTTGTTTGCCATCATCGGTGTCCAGAGTTTCAAGTCGAGTCTTAGCCGTCAATGTGTCTGGCTTGACCCTATGGACCCGAAGAACCTCTCGGCCTCATATACCAACGAGGAGCAGTTTTGTGGCGGCTATTTGGACAACCTAACGGGGAAGACCATGCCCTGGCTCATAATGGAGGATAGCGACTCCCTAGATAATCTGGCCAGTGGCACGAACATTGGGAAGGGTTTCATTTGCCCGCGGGGATCTCTTTGTCTCGAGCAAGAGAGCCCGTACAACAACACAGTCAGTTTCGATGACATCGCTCATTCGCTAGAGCTCGTGTTCGTGATCATGAGCGCCAACACTTTCTCGGACCTCATGTATGACACCATGGGCTCCGACCACTCGCTAGCTGCACTCTTTTTCGGCGCTGGGATCATGATAATGACGCTGTGGCTCATCAATCTACTGATTGCCGTCATCACCTCGTCGTTCCAGGTCATCCGTGAAGAAAGCAAGTCCAGTGCATTTACTGCGGACCACAACCGACCGCTAAACCCCCACCCTGAGGAGGTGTTCCGTCGGACATCCGCCCTGCAGAAATTATACGACAAGACACGGCTTCTTTGGGTTGTCGTCGTTGCGTTCGGGCTGCTCTGTCAATCTCTTCGCAGCTCAACAATGTCTCCAGACAGGGAGATATTCATTGATAGTGCTGAGATTGTCGTGACTATCGTCCTTGATGTTGATATGGCGATACGAATAATTGCGAATTGGAGGGGGTTTCACAAGAGTCGACGCAACGTATTTGACCTCTTTCTGGCTGTTGTCACGTCAATCATCCTCCTGCCGCCTATTCGCCAAACCAGGGCCTACCAATGGCTTACCGTGTTCCAGATTGTCCGGGCGTATCGGGTCGTTCTGGCCATCCCAGTCACCAGAAAACTTATTCTGCTGGTTTTGGGAAACGCTGCCGGTATCGCCAACCTCATGATGTTCGTCTTTCTGATGACATTTTTGATGGCCATTCTCGCTGCCCAATTGTTCAGGGGCGAGATACCAATTTATGACGGAGGAGAGCTCAACCGTGTCTCATTTTACACAATCTTCAACTCTTTTCTCGGCATGTACCAAGTTTTAACCAGTGAGAATTGGACGGAAATCCTTTACTCGGTCACTGCATATACTACTGTTTTCAAGACCTCATGGATAGGGGGTGTTTTCCTAATCGGGTGGTTCATCCTGTCCTTCTTCCTTCTTATCAACATGTTCATTGCGGTTATCCAAGAGAATTTTGACATATCTGAAGACGAAAAGCGACTCGAGCAAGTCAAAGCATTTTTGCAGAAAAAGGAGCTTGGGAGTTCGTCGAGCAATCTGGCATTGTCCACAATCTTCACTTTTGGTCGGGCACGGCAGCGAAAGGATCCATTAGACTATGGACCGGCAATGACAGAGATGCTTCTCAAAGACGCAGTGGTGCGAGAGTTTCTTGACGAGCCAACCGAGCCTGAGCAGGATCCTGGCGGAGAACATCACCCCCCTCAAAGAACCACAACCAATCTTCTGGGGAACGCGAAGCCTGGAGTTCTGTCCAAAATATGGGGCAGGGTCGTTCGCCGCGTTGTTAAAGGGGAATCGAATCCCTTCTACTCTAACATCAACTTCAGCAGCCTAAAAGAGACTCTGGATGCTCGGCAAATGGCACAGCAGGCAGTTTCGGCGAGCTCTGCTCGTCGAAAGGCGCAGCGCGAATACCTCGCTCGCCACCCCACGTACAATAACTCGCTCTACATCTTCAAGCCTAACAATTGGCTCCGTCGACTTTGCCAAAAGCTTGTCGGCCCGGCCAGAGGTAGCGAGCGTTTCGACGGCGTTGAGCCTAACAAGATAGCATGGTACTCGTTTTCGGCCTTCATTTACGCTGCCATCGTGGCAATGGTCGTCATTGCCTGTATCACCACGCCCTTGTACCAGAAAGAGCACCAGGGCAAGAATCCAGACGACTCTTTTAAATGGTATGTCTGGACCGACTTGGTATTTGCTATTGTTTTCACTGTTGAGTGCGTCATCAAAGTCATCGCGGATGGGCTCATCTCAACGCCAAATGCCTACCTCCGAAGCTCATGGGGTATTGTGGACGCGGTGGTGCTCATCACTCTCTGGATCAATGTTGGAACGCTGCTCATCAACGACGGTGCTATATCCCGGGCTATAGGGGCCTTCAAAGCCTTCAGGGCCCTCCGTCTGTTGAACGTGAGTAACAGCGCGCGGGACACGTTCCACTCGCTCATTATTGTTGGATGGTGGAAGATATTCGGCGTAAGTCTCCCAAACTTTTGGATTTGCTCCCGTATGCCGTTTGGTAAAGCGAGGTTAATAATGTCCGCTGCAGGCTGCCTTCATCTCGATTTCGCTGTTGATTCCCTTTGCCATATACGGACTCAACCTTTTCAGCGGCATGCTCGTTTCCTGCAACGATTCTGACGGCATCGCCTTGGTCGCAGATTGCTTTGGGGAATTCAGCCACGCACCCTTCAGCGAAGACTGGCCGCTCCTTGCGCCGCGAGTCGCAGCGAATCCGTTCTTCAACTTCGATGACTTTGGGTCTGCGCTACTTACGCTCTTTGAGATTGTCAGCCAAGAGGGCTGGACCGATGCTTCTTTCGCTGCCCAAGCAATTCGTGGAAGAGGTCTTCAACCCCAGGACCTGGCGTCCGAGGGCAACGCGCTGTTCTTCGTCGTGTTCAACCTGATGGCGACAGTCTTTGTACTTACTCTGTTCATCTCTGTCTTTATGCGAAACTACACAGAGCAGACTGGCGTCGCCTATCTCACCGCTGAACAGCGATCTTGGCTTGAACTGCGGAAGCTACTACGCCAAATCTCACCCTCGAAAAGCTCATATGACCATACTAGTCATCGGACCTGGAGGCGGTGGTGCCACAAGAGGGCTATCGAGAAGCGCGGGAAATGGTATCAAGGGATCACGATTGTGCTGGTCTTGCACTTTTTGCTCCTCGTTGTTGAGTATAAGGGCGAGCCGGGAACGTGGGCGGAAATCCGCAGCTTGCTCTTCTTCGTCTTTATTATCATCTACTTGATCAACATTGCGATTCGCATCATCGGGCTTGGCTGGGCGCGCTTTCGTCGGAGTTCTTGGGACATCTACTCCCTGGTCTGCGTATTCGGCGCATTTGTTTCTACGGTGGCGTTGCTCAGTTTCGATAACAAGGGGTGGGATACACTCTGGCAGGTTAACAAATTCTTCTTGGTCGCCATCCTGCTTTTGGTTATCCCACGCAACGATGCTCTAGATCAGCTATTCAAAACGGCGGCGGCAAGTTTGCCGGTCATTAGCAACTTACTAGCGACTTGGCTGGTGCTTTTCTTGGTCTTCGCCATTGCCTTTACCCAAGCATTCAGCTTGACGCGCTTCGGGGAAGAGTCTGGGAGCGATATCAATTTCCGGACCGTTCCGAAAGCGCTCATCCTGCTGTTTCGCATGAGCTTTGGCGAAGGCTGGAACGCAGTGATGGAGGACTATGCCGCTATCGAGCCGCCGCTGTGTGTGGAGGAGGAGGACTTCTTCCTTAGTGACTGTGGAAGCAAGCCGTGGGCCAGATTCTTGTTCATTGCCTGGAACATTCTCAGCATGTACATTTTTGTCAACCTGTTCGTGTCCCTCATTTACGAGAGCTTCAGCTATGTTTATCAGCGCTCAAGTTGGGTGGCGGCTGTCGATCGGGATGAGATCCGCCGGTTCAAGGAGGCCTGGCGCAGCGTTGACCCTCAAGGAACCGGGGCCATCAGCAAGGAGACGTTCCCTCGGCTGCTAGGCGAGCTTTCGGGCGTTTTTGACATGCGCATCTATGGGCCAGAAGATTCGGTGCATCAGATTATGGATGACGTGCGCAATGACGCCAACAGAGCCGCTCGACATACATCAATCGCAACAGCAAGCGGCTACAGCGACTTGGACGTCGGAAAACTCAACAGCAGGTTGGCCCAGCTGGATGTGACCAAAATTCGCGAGAGGCGACGGCGATTCAACATCTTTTACGAGGAGGTGCTCGTGAGCGCAGATCCTGATAAGGGAATCACATTTACCAGTGTCCTCATGATTCTAGCACACTACAAGATCATCAACGACAGCAAGAGTCTCAAGTAAGTGTATTCTAAATGGACGGGCTGAATCAAGGCCAGGTGAATCAAGCAACTGACCACGGGCTAGACTGGACGAATTTTTACGCCGCCGTGCTCGCCTTCAACGGGTTGATGATTCCGTGCGACGTAAAACTGTTCAAGGGTTCTTTGATACTCTGTAAGTGGACTATACACGGTGCTGGTGGGCGAAAATATGCCTTTTACCGGACACATTACTGACATTGAGCGTTTAGATACTGGTCGAGGAGATTCCAGAAACACATGGAGCGGAAGAGGTCTGGGCGGATGACTGGGATCCCGCAGCTGGATGTACCAGACATTTTCGTAGACGACGATGGGAGCGACACCGAGGCGGCGAACAAGTCATCGCGCCGACCCTCTACGCAAGCGGCTTCCCCCACCCATCTAAGCGTGGACGGCAAGTATGGGCAGCAGAGAGTAGACACTGCGTGGCACGCTGGCGGTGGTGATCACCCGCTGAGCTTCCCGCGGTCCTCGTCCTCGACGCCGTCACCACCAGGGACACCATCGGGGTTTGGTTTCGAACTTCTCGAAGCTGCCCAGGGGCGAGTATCCGGAGAAATTAGTCGACCAACAAGCTCGGTTAGCCCAGCCCAAGCCCGGGATTTGCTGGAAGATTCAGTTTGGCTTGACAGCATCCGTCGGAGTACGACAACTCGAAGATCAGACAGAGGGTCATATCGATACGCTGATCTGGGATGACAATTGCACCACGAGTGCAGATGCAACTACGGTGCTTTTTATTTACTTCTTTTAGATGACTTTCGGGAATTGTGGACATAGATTTCTGGACTTTGAGCGCGGCGTTTTCGGTATGAGTAGGAGCACAGAAACGGGGACGATGGACATGTTACATTTGCTCTGTCTGGTGGTACGAAGTACAGGTGTGGATAGGGCTAATACATAGCAGTATGTGTTTTATACTGGGACATGTTGATCTGTCCTGTCGCTCTGCATGACGCAGGGGTCGTGATCAGGTGCTGTGAGATGTTGATGGTGAACATGGATGATGGTCGGGGTTTTTTGGAGGATACGATTATTATGGCGACGCTCTCGTCGCAGACAAGGGGACCTGAAACAACGGGGGAGCCGCAAGCCCCTGCCGACATTGCTGCGAAGGCATATTAGCGTCGCTGAGAGCCTGAGACTGCTTCAGTTCGGTGGCATTGCTGGTTTGATGAGCATGGCCACGCTCGACTGGAATGCAGGCGGGCGCTGCCGACTCCGTCCAGGCTGCGTACCCAAATAGCAGCGTGTCCCTTCGCCTCCGGTTAGGACCTTGATCTCCCGCATTGTCTCTTTGGGTCCCGGTTATCCTGTTGAGCTCGCGTGGCTGTTGCGAATTGTTTTTCAAACCAGGCTGGACCTTGGGCCCTTTCCCTCCTTATTAATTCATCGGGCGGCATTGATATCTGCTTGCGGCCGCTTCTCTGCTTCCCTGGGGATTCCTGTTTTCCTCCCTCTTCGGTCGACAATTGAGTGGCTACCTCGATCTACGCATGCTCCGGCTGGCCCAACTGCAACCCGCAGCCATGCCATCCCCGCATCTTCGGTCAATCGCACGGCGGTCTTGGCCAAAGTCGCCGCGACGCACCTCGTCATCCTCGTGGGAGACCACTGGGTCCTGCGACACCGAATCCAGTTCAGCCGCCAGTGCGATCAACGCCCTCATCTCACGGGTACCGTCGATTGCAGACTTAGAGGAGGAGCGCCGAGTCTTCTCCAGCAAGCTCATCGTGTTGGAACCGAGGCCCGTCGTCTACTGGGAGAGCATGGAGGGAAGAATGAGCACCTTGAACCTGTGACGAGACCAAGGCACCCATAACTGCTCTGAGGGAGTGTCACGAATGCGGGACTTCTTTCTTTCTTTCTTTGCTCTTCTTATCTGGGCAGTTGAGAATCCCAGAATAAACCTTTTAGTCATGGAATTTTGGCGGTTGGGAGGATGTACGGAGTACAAAGGATGACTATAGAAAGTGGTACATGTCTTGCTTCTTTCCAGAGCTAAAACAAGCGACGATGCTCTCTAGCTGATAGGAGCAATCTTAACCGTCAATACATATATGAAGAAACAGAGATTAGCAAAAGGCCTGCTCCAGAACAATCATTCAGCCTCGTCTTATCGCAGAAACCTCAATCATAAGAACAGAACGGCCTTGTTAGTATACAGTGGCCCGGCGGTCCAATGGTGGGCTGCGGGAACCTATAGATAGAGGAAGACATGTGCATGCCGGCAATATCAATGAGCCCCTCTGACTCTTTATACTTTTCCTATCTCGAGCAGACGTTTAGGGGGTAGCTGTAATTAGGGCATAAGAGCTTGAAACGTAGAGGGCTGCATATATAGACACCTTTAGGGAGTTCACCGGGCATTGATTCTTATCTGTGGCACTTTTCGGTAGTGTGGCAGATAGTCTTCTGGCTGGTTGGACCTGAGGAGGGAATCGTCGGCGGGTGTGAAGTTGATAGACGACTCGCTGGATTCGGCGGATAGGCCGGCAAGGTCCATCTTCTTCACCAAAGACGCCTAATAGGGCTCTCAGAGGCCGTAGTAGCCCTTATTATTTTTATTATTTTTTTCGCACAATCCCTCACTCGGGAATCCAGCGAGGCAAAACCCTGCTGAGGACGTACCAAGCACCCCACGCGACCCCGATGGCAGCCACCCCGAACAGGGCAATCACGCTGTTGCGGACCTCGAAAGCCTCCTCTGCCTCCATCTCCAGCAGCTTTTTCTGCTTGGAATGATAGTACCACTCGCTATCCGCGCCAGGCTCGCCGCGATCGCCACCATATGGTCGGGCTCGATAGACGAGATTGTGAAGCCAGGGAGACAGGCGGGTTGGGGCTTGGGAATGAGTATGAGATCGCCGCTGAGAGTAGCGCAAGTCGACGAGAAGCAAAGAAAAGAGAAATGAGACGAATAGTACGGGAGTCATGATGACCTTGATGGGCTGGTTAGCTGGGGCATTGTCATCTAAACACCATGTACGAAGTACTGGGGCCTCACATTGTACAGCGGCGATGGCCGCACATTGTTGCCTACATGGCTCTGGGAACTCGATTTAGCACTGCTCCCAGCGCTACCTGAAGAACTCGAACGCGAGAATAGATAAGCCATGTCGTGCGTGGATGTTGACTTGGAAGTTTGAAGAGATGTGACGTGTGGGAGGTAGGTACCTTAGTTGGGTTCAATGGCACCGGGACTACCGGGCATCTAGATGCACATGGTTGGGGAGTAATGGACGCCACAACGACGCCAACACCGTCATGACAGCGCAGTGATTGTCCCACACAGTATATGCTATGCAATGCTGCTCTTTTACAAACTGGCACTGGCCTCAATTTCATTTTGATGAAATGCTCTAGGCAATCTAGCTCAAGGAGAACCCATTAATGCATCCTTCTATTACCCCCTTAACACTGTTACTCTCACGCCCATGATTTTTGTATCCCGTCTAACAATGCCGTTTCGTGCTGTGAACCACTTCGAGGAAAGTGACAAGGCACATTCCAAGTACAGCCCAGCACTTTGCCTCCGCCGTTCTGCCATCTGACGTCTACCGTGTGTTGTGAATGTCAAGCACTAGGATGTCCTGGGCACCAACACGGGTCAGGTCGTCCATCACCAGCGCGATCTTCCTCTTCTCCACCATAGAGCTGACAGCAACCCAGCCGTCCTCATCAAGAGCCGTCACCGTCGGAGCCCTCTTTCCGGGAGTTATCTGGGTCGCCTCGGAGAGGCGTGACCGCTCCACGTTGTACTGGCAAAGAACGAATCGCTGGGCAGTGATGACACCGCGAATACGAGAAGCAATCAACTCGAGCAGGTCAGGGTTCGAGGGCGACTGGGACTTGATGAGGACGGCAGTCGACTCGACAACTGTGTCAATAGCTTTAAGGCCAGCCGCGCGCATAGTCTCGCCAGATTCTGGCAAATCGATGTCAGCAAGGCCAATTCTGAATCAAGTGGCATTATGCTAGAATGGAAAGACCCGACTTACCAACAAGATCAACAATGCCCTCGGCCACTCCGAGCGCGCAGGCAGCCTCAACACTTCCGCTCAGCTCTACAATCTGGGTGCGCAGCTTCCTGGATCCAGCCGTGGCCTCGGCCGCGTTGGAGTCTCCGTCTGCCGCTGCTTCGAGCCGGGCAAAGTGGTCGGCAGCAAGACTAACAAAACTGGTACCGATAGTGCTACCAATCAAGTCCTTCGTCGCCACATATTTCCCCTTCTCCGGAACCTGGACCTGGAGCTTGCAGCCTCCAAAGCCTAGATCCATAACCATGTCACATCCGCCGCTGGCATCGCCAGCGCCCCTCTGGAGAGAGGCTGAGCGCACGGCAGCATTGTGCTCCTGGACCTGATCCCATCCGGTGATACCGAGATCAACACGGCCCTGGCCAACGAAAGTAGGAATGTCGGCGGCGGGGAGGAAGATGAGGGCGATGGGCAGGTTCTTGACCAGGGCAATGTCGAGGCGGTTCTCGCGTCGGAACTGAATGTCAGCTCCCTCGAGGAGGTTCAGCGTAGCCTGATTGAGCCGTCCCTCTGTCATGAATTCGGTCAGTCACTGGAGTCTGCATGGCTGGGGTACTGATTCCGTCACTCACTCTTGGGGACGGCGAAGAGCAACCGGCCTTCTAGGCTGCGTGGAGAGTCACGGTCAATCATAATTGCGCGCAAGCTGAAGACAGCGGCTTTTCCAGGGGAATAGATTTATAGCTTACTGGTTTACTAGATCCATTGTCGTACTCGAGAAAATAATGCAAGGCTTTGCGTGGTTTTGTAGGAGAAGTGGTTTGCTCGAGGGTCGGCACTCAACAATGGAACCCAAAAATGAGTAGATCTGCGCAACAGCAAGCTCCGACCGCGGGGCAAAATAAGCCAGCCACCCACGAATATGGAGGGGTAGTCATAGAAGTGTCAGCTGTGGCGCATCCTGCCCTGCCACACCCTCCCTACCTACCGTAGGGTACTATGCACACCTAGTACCTAGGTAGTACCTAGGTCCTGTGGGAATGGATGTGGCTAGTGGCTGGGGGCAGTTGTTGCGGGCGGTGCCTTCAAGTCCCCAACGGCCACACGAGCCAAAGCCAATTGAAACGACACAATCGTGAGTGCGTCCTGCATTGTAAGCCTCAACTCTTTTCTGTGCCTTGAAAAGTTCCAGTTGTCAGGTTCCGGGACATCAGGGTCCTGTGGTTGGTGACACCTTAGGCTACTATACTCGTATGTGCCAAGGCACGCACGTACAACACGCATCTGCATCAGTACGTGAGGTATGTACGGAGGTACGTATGGACCTCCCGACTCGCTCCCACTGGCTGCAAGAGGCGTCGTATCAGGACATTCCAGTGGGACAATGGCTGGTAAGGTACTTATGCATCGGCAGGTGGCCCATGCCTTACCTGGTACGGAGTACTCACATCGTCAATGACACTCACACTGACCCGACACCTGGGTTCTCGGAGCTGCCATCACCCACGGAACGGTAACGACTGCTGTTTCTCGCAGCAAACGCCACTGTGGATAGACGACGGTGGATGGGTGAATGCAAGACACCTACGAATATGCTCGTACTACGTACTAATAAGTAGTATCCGTACGTACTTGTCAGGGACAACACTTGGTATTCGTACTGGTGCGGACTCATATACTGCCGACTACCAGTAATACCTTGTGTAGAAAGGCTGTCCCGACTCGAGATTATTCCGCTGCGCCCATGAGCCAACTACATATTACTACCAGCCAAGTTGAGCTAACAGCGGGTTATCTATTACTATTACACAGTACTACTAGACTTCGTACTTAGTGGGTAAGTAATAATACCGATTATCCGTATCCGTACTACGAGTACGATAGATAGGACCAAAGAGCACTTTCAGCCACCGCCAATTGAACGCATTTTTAGTGGTCCCAACAGGCAGGCACCGACCTGGGTCGCCAGCCGCTTGATTGCTTTTTTTTGTGACTGATTGTGACTTGTCACGGGGTAGCGCGGCAGAGAAATGCGGCTCCGCACTGCTGGAGCCGATGGGCGGCCGGACTTTGGAAGAGGGAGGACCTCCGCAGTCCTCTTGGTCCAATTGATGGGGCCAGGCATCCATGGATGGAAGTGAGTCGAACGACTTAATACGACTTGCGTTGAAGTTGCGTCTGTGTTCCAGGAGCCCAGATTGCCGCAGGGCCGTGCCACTAAACTCCAAGCAGACTAGGCCCGATGTGGGCCATTACCGGGGATGAACACTCAAGCCAACCGGCACCAACCGTACAATCATAATCATGAAGCCCTCCTAGCGCTACCATTTCGCTCCCGCTCCCCACTTACCGTCATGGTGGTGTTGCTTCTCCTCGATTTGATATCCGTATTCGTACCTCTGTATCCGTACCCAGCTCTGCTTTCTTCTGTTCTTGGGGGGGTCTGCTGTTCTGGCTCAATCCTCCTTGGTTATATCCGTGCCCTGCTCCCCGACCTCAACTCGAAGACGAGCGCCACGAAGCTGCCCACAGATGGGACGCTTGTGTGCCGTTTCTCCTGCTTCGCCCGCTTCGTCATTCGCTCATACCCGTACCGACCTTCTACCTCCTTACCACATCCGAGCCGATAGCTGCTCGTAGTACATACTATACGTCTCTTCCACGACTGCGTCACTCCCCAAAGATCAGCACGGCGACCGTGCCTCCCCGTCTGTGGAGCGATCGATACCTGGCCAACATCTTCGATCGATAGCATTGGTCTAGCTACTCCCAGGGCCAGCGCCCACGGTTGATACACGCCCTCAACTTCCATCGCACGACATACCTCCTCGACGCGCTCTTCCATCGATAGCCCCGGCCGACCTGCTACAGCCCAGAACATTGCTGCTCGCTATCTTCTAGAAACGGGGGCTATATTGCTTTTCCAAGTTAAAAGGACCAAGAGCTATGGACTCCGCGTACCCTCCAGGCGATATGCCCCAACATATGGCCATGCCACCGCCCTCGGGGTATCCTGGGATGCCTCACCCGGTTGCCGGAATGGATCCATACCAACAGCAGCATCAAACTCACCCCCAACCCCCAACCCACCAGCCACCTGCCTATATTCAGTCCCACCCACCACATCCTCACATCTCCCTCCATCAACATACACACCAGCAACCGCCTTCGGACGACAATGGGGCTCCCAGGCATATTCCCGCAGAGGATAGTCCGCAAGGCCACCCGCCGCCTGCAGTTATATCTCGGGTTGAAGAGGGCAGTGGCCGCAGGTACCGGTTAGTTTCGTGCTACCCACGTCCCGTACCGCCACGGAAGCTAATCCCATCATCGTTCCAGCCTCGACGTTGTGCAACAGCCCGAGCGCGCACGAATGTGTGGCTACGGCGACAAGGTATGTACAAGCAGTCTGTCCCCTAGAACATCCAAATAGTCTCACAGTCGCACATAATGTCTCTGTTCTGACTTGGCATAGGATCGTAGGCCGATTACGCCTCCACCATGCGTACGGCTGGTTATTACCGATGCAGCCACAGGAGAGGAAATAAACTGCAAGTACGTTGTGTATCTGGTCTCGCAAGATACCGGGACTCGAGCTGACGGACTTGTGACTGGCAAAGGGACATTGACTACGCAATGTTTGTTCTCAACGTCGATCTGTGGGACGAACGTGGCGCATCAGAGGTCAACTTGTGCCGCCAGCCGACCTCTACCAGTGCACCCCCGATGTCTGCAAACCCCAGCTATTCGTATCCCTCGGTGAATGGCAACGATTCGGCTCCCATGCACTATACACCCCAAGCCCTGCCTGCAAGCCGAGACATGGGCTATGCCCAACAGCCGCCCGCCCTGAGTTATGTCCAGGACTACCAGGTCCCTGCTGTATATGCCCAAGGTGAGTCGGGATGCCATGAGGCGCTCTCATGTATCGTAAACTAAGTATCTCAGCACCTACTCCGTACCCCCCTAATGGGACATATGGCCCTCCGCAGCAATTCTATCCGCAGCACCAGGGCTACCGCCCTGAACAGACAGTACCCACGCTCCCATCCCAGAGATATGATCCCTCGGTGGGATTGGTTGACGGGGGAGGACCGTCAGTGGCATACGTGCACGATCAATACAAGGGTGCACTAAATAGGAACTTGATTGGAAGTGTGTCCGCAAGTGCATTCTGTTTGACCGATACAACCGGCCGTGAAGGGATCTGGTTCGTGCTCCAGGATCTCAGTGTGCGGCTGGAAGGGAAATACCAGTAAGTCCACCAACAGCAGATGTGCAGTATTGCGGCAGGGTTGAGAATGAGAATGGCTGACTGGCTACCGTGTTCAGACTCAGGTTTTCCTTCGTCAACGTCGGTCATCCGGGGGCAGGCACTCGGGACAGGCCTTCAGCTGCAATAAATAAGGGCAGAACTCCCATTCTTGCCTCCTGCTTCAGCAATAGCTTCCAGGTATACTCGGCCAAGAAATTCCCCGGTGTGTGGGAGAGCACACCGTTGAGCAAGACATTTGCGACTCAAGGGATAAAGATACCCATCCGTAAGGATGGGGGCAAGGGCGGAGACGAGGACGATGGCGATTGATCCTCTCGGCGGCACGATCAAGCCAGCAGGCTGCACGTGATTCCGTGAGAAACCGCGTAGTTCCAGGTGTCCATAACGCAATTGTAACGACACCCTGATGTGGACTTTGGCCTATTTGCACCTGTGACATCTTTACTACCTAGTGTCACGCAACGGTGATGGAGCACGAAGTTCGGGACATTCTGGCCGCGATTTGGTCGAAACGATCAACTCTATCTGGCTGGCAGGCCCAAGACACATCGCCATCGAGTGAAAAGAAACGGCGAATTGCCAACGACTACTTCTTATACAAAGGATACGCCAATTTTTGTTAAGCGTTTGGAAATTTTGCGGGCCACCGAGAATATGCTGGTTCCCACCCAAATCTTTAAAAAATTTGGAGTCCGGTAACTGCTGGTAGTATAGCTGTAACCTGCGAGGGAGAAATGTATGAGAAGATGCCAGATGGACAGTTGGTCACAACGAACGAACATGGTTGTGCATTACCACCACGGGTATAAGATTTTTTCGAGTCCCCAGAACTCCTCCCCGTGGTAGTGCCAGAGTTTTCATTGCGGTTTGCTTTAGTCAAGTAGCGGGTTTCGTACTCCGTAACACTTACATTCCAAGGAAACTGGTGGGTGAGCATGAGTCGGACAGCTCCGGATAGAGATCTCATCACTGGCTCCCATTGACTGCCCAAAAAAAACTGCACCATAAACCGTCAGTCACCATGCTAAGACGGCTGTTTGAATGTTCTAAGACCAGGACTGCAATGCAGACTACTAGGCAGCGAACTGCATGGCGGCTCTGTCGAGGCAACTGCTGTGATTTAAGGTTAGATTAAAGTCGTGCGTGCGGGGCCAGTGTTGAACACACTCGCTCTGTACGAGTAAAGCTCCCTGGGGTCTGACGAATTCTTTGTACGTACTCGCAACTTGTAACGACGAACCACCCGAGTCCAGACCCGATGAAAAGCTCGGCAGGCTAGTCGCCATAGGCTCTGATAATGTTTCCCCCCTTCCAAATCCCCGCTATCGGTACCTTGGATCTCGGTCGTCCCTCTTTTGACAGCCTTGCGGCCACTTGAGGAGAGAAGTCGTCGAGACACATCGTTTCCGCCTGCGGTTCAACGCTCTTTCACCCACCACCCAGCGGTAGCCTCCCATCATCACCAGAAGAACCACCGCCATGTCGAATCTCGCTTCCCATGGCCGCGGCGGTGCGGGCAATATGGCCAACGCCACTCAGTCCCCCAAGTTGAACCCCTCCGACCTCGAGACGCCCACTCTCAAGACTCCCATCGTCACCACGGGCCGTGGCGGCACTGGCAACATGGCCAAGAACACGGACCCCGCCGAGACTCGACTACGCCAGGATGTCGCAGCGTAAGTAACCTACCTGGCCACCGCATCGCACCGCATCGCATCGCATCGCATCGCATCGCATCGCATCGCATCGCATCGCATCCCCCAGCACCCCCCGACATCAAGTCGGAGATGGGCATGCGCCCGCCTTTGCGATGGACTCGGACTGACTGAAGTGCGATAGTGTTCCCCGACGGCCAAGCTCTGGCACTCAGCATGCGGGCCGGGGCGGTGCCGGCAACGTCTTCAAAGCCGGCGAGGTCGACGCCGAGGCCTCCAAGGCGGGCAATGAGAAGGCCGTCGTTGACGATAGCGAGTCCAGCAAGAGTGGTGACGGGTCTGAGAAGGAAAAAGAGAAGGAGAAGGCCAAAAAGCATTGGCTCTTTGGCGGAAAGAAGGAGTAGAGAGCCCTCTTTCGTCATTTGTTCCGCGGTGCTCCATGATTTTTTGTTTCTGCTTTCTTTTCCTTTTCCTTTCCCGCATGCCTCATCAGAGTTCTTTCTTGTTCGCTTTGAGCCTGGAGTTTCGGGTCGCATCAAAGGGGTATTAACGGGAAGACGTGATGGAGCAAACATTTTTCAATACCAGTGGCACAACAGGACGAGGAAGGGAGACTCATGTTCCAAGATACCAAAATTTTCCTTAACATCTCACGATATTGACAATTCTCGTTCTTATTCACCTTTAACCCCTTGATCCTGAATCCTTTTCCCATGGTGAAGACGTTTTCTCATAGCCGTTACATATGGCCCCTCCCGACTGCTCCAGACGCTTATTGATATCGGTCATTAATTTTTGGTAAGTCTATGAATCTCTTGGAAGAAGTGCTTCAGGTTGTCAGGATCAACACCTGGCGTGATGCCTGTCATTGGTGTCAGCCGAAATAGTATCCGTGCGGTATGGCAAAAAGAAGAAAGCATCAAAGACTCACCATGTCCGAGGTTGGCGATCCAGCCCTTGTTTCCCACCCAGAACCCCTTAACCATCCCCTCCACGGCTTTGGTGATGGCCTCTTTCGTGCCATACAAGACACCGGGGTCGGCGTTTCCTTGGAAGACGATATTCCGGGAGCCACGAATCTTGACAGCCTCTGAGGGATCGTGCATCCAGTCCATCCCGACCACGTTGTAACCGAGGTCACAGGCCGAGTCGAGTGCGTGCCACGCCCCCTTGGGGAACACAGTCATGGGCACTCGCTCCAGGCCCATGCTGCTGAGTTTCTCGGGAAGCTTCTCGGCGATGTGGCGGAGGAAAGGCTCAGAGAACTCCTTGAAAGAAGGCGGTCCCAGCTCACCCGCCCACGAGTCGAACACCATGACAAGCTGCAGAGCCAGGGTCAGCTAGACATATCCTTACCAACTTTATCCACGGAAGGGGGGGAAAGGCCATACCTGGGCTCCAGCGCGGACCTGGAGCGCCAGATGCTCGACGCAGACATCGGCAATCTTGTGGAGCAGCTTCTTGGTCTCCTCGGGATACTTGTAGATCCACATCTTGCTCTGCGCAAATAGCTTCGTGCCGCCGCCCTCGACCATGTAGCAGAAGAGTGTCCAGGGGGCACCGCAGAAGCCAATCAGGGGCACCCTCCCGGCCAGCTTCTTCCTCGTTAGGGTGATGGCCTTGTACACATAGTCAAGCTCGTCGGCGACATGGACGTTGCGCTCCATAACCTGGGCGTACTGGGGGTCATCGGGAGTCTTGAGCGGACTGGGGAAGTGTGGGCCCTTCTTGTCCACCATCTCGACGGCCATGCCCATAGCCTGGGGGATGACAAGGATGTCCGAGAAGATGATGGCGGCATCGAGGAGGCCGGCGTAGCGCTCGACGGGCTGGAGGGTGATGGTGGTTGCGACTTCGGGGTCGCGGCAGCACTCAAAGAAATCACGGTTGCCCTTGGCCTCGTGGTATTCGGGGAGGTATCGTCCGGCTGTATTTGTTCGCATTCTTGCCTTAGAAGTGCATGGATGGGAGAAGATGAGCACTCTCACCTTGTCGCATCACCCACATGGGCGGGCGTTCGACGACTTGACCTGTCCACGGCGCGGCGTCTCAGCAAACCTCTCGATCCCAAGCGGAGGGTAGTTTACCCACCCCATGCTGCACGGAGCAGCAGGTCGTTCTTCAATGGCTCGAATGTAAGCTCCATGGTCGATGGTCGTCTGTGAATGATCTTGTCGGTCACGGTAATTAGAGGCTGGATCTGGAGAAATGTTCGACTTGGGCAGCTCCAGAGACGGAACGAGGGGCAACCGAGGGACCAGCAGGACCCCACATTGGCGATTAGCCTCTCGCATCAAACGCCCTCCATCGACCAAACCCCATCCGGATTCCGGAGCCCGCCCGGAGGATTCTGCGTCGGTGCGAACCGGGCAAATTGCTTCCTCCACTCCCAGGGCCAAAGTCTACATTAGTACGGCGCGGTATACCCGAAAACACATCTGTCTCGGTTCGAGATCATGTCAAATTGGTGAGATGCCAAACCGAGATGACAACAATTGAGCTTGAGACTATTTTACTGCTCAGGGCATTTGCCCATTTCTCTCGTGATAGTAAGGTTGTTATTTATAATGGTATGGGACGTCTCTCGCTCCCATGTGTCATTCAATTTCTTCTGGGAAGAAAGCTGTCTACTAGTACTAGTAGTTATGTGTCGACGTAGGTACCTAGACCTTCCTTTCGATTCTAATGGCATATTACACTGATCAGGGAAAGTCTCTTTTACAAATCGTTATTCTCTTACCTGTTAGTAAAAGAGCTACGAGTCACGCAATCCAGTGTAAAACTATCCCAGTTACCAGGCCATACTACTACTACCTACTACGACTTACAGGTAAGGGTTACCTATGTAGGTACCCAGACTCTACTTGCCCTTTCGACCTGTCCGCCTCTGCGACCCTCAATACTTGTATAAAAAATACTCTCTCTCTGTCTTTTGTAACAAATTCACTTAGGATTGGTATCAAAGGTGCTTCATCAATTTACGTTGAGATTCCAGGTGGTCACGTGGTGATCTTTCACAGCAAAGACGCTATCGGGCCGACAGAGCTGAGAGTTTGGAAGTACTAGCAGGTCTGGCTCAAGCTCCACGACACTACCTAGGCTTCACGAACCATGACGACGATCCGAACCACCACGCCACGAATTCCAGACAATCTCGAGAGATAGAGAATTGCACGCCTAACCCCACATTCTGCCGACCACACATACTACCTCTACCCAGCTCGGTCTTCCCAAAGTCTCCCAGCAATCCTCCACATCGACGCGACAATGTCGACCGAACGAGAGACCCAAATCCACCCCTTTGTGACCGAGTCCATCGTACACAACACCAAGGTATATCACACACACCCCAAGGGCGCTGGATATATCTTGGCAGCTGGTTCTGACACCTTTCCTTAGACTCTCTCCAACCTCTACAGCCTCACATCCTCCCTCTTCGGCGTCACGGCCGGTATCCTCGGGCTCGAGTCCTACAGCGGGTTCCTCCTCTATCTCATCCTCTCCCTGATAACAACCACCCTCGTCTACATCATCAAGGTGGCCCCCAACTCGCTCTCTGAGGGCCGCCCGCTTTTCGACACGGAACGCTTCGTCAAGGGTGGGCTGCAGTTCTGGACAGGTGGGCTTATGAGTGGCCTTTCGGGCTTCGTCTTGACGTGGACTCTGTTCTATGGGTTGGTGAGAATTTGAGTTTGATCTAGAACACAGTATTTTCCGGCGTTGCGGTGGGTTTGGGCTACCTGGTTGCACTTGGGGCGAGCACGGGTACAATTTGATCATGATACTCGAGTATAAACAAGGCGCTTGTGTCGCTACATCTGTATTCAAAAACAAAATACGAACCCTATAAACATCGCTGCTTCTAGATGAACAGCCGTTACCACTGTAAGGCAGCCGGCCTTATTCCACAATCTCAATAATCCTTCCGACGTACCCTTCCAAGCCAGACCTGTCTTGACTACCCCCTTCCAGTAGGATGACCGGAGACCCAAGCTCAACCCACTCTCGGTTATGCAGAAGTTCCAAGAAGACCTCTGTGCTAAATCTCGATCTAGGGAACTTACCACTATCATCGCCTTCCATGTCTTCATTCAGTGTAAAGACGTCATCAATATCTTCCGTCGCCGTCGTCCCGGGGCCCTGGTGGTGGTGGTGCGTTATGCCTCTAACACGAGCAGCCGCCCGCACGCTCGCCACATAGACGTTGACAAACGAGCCGACGGCCAACGATTCCATGCCGGGGTCATTAAAGGTGGCTGTGAAGCCGCTAGCGGCTTGCAAAGATAACCCTGTATCTAGCATGTGTTTGGATGGGATTGCGAGTACCATGCCTCTGCGGATGCGCGGAAATGTTGAACCTCGGCAAGTGTCATCATCGTGACCGTTGGCAGCGATCTGCGACTCGAATATAAGCCCAATCGTTCCCGCCTGGTCCGCCTCGAGACTTCGAACAGGGAGTCGGAGGTTTCGTATGCTGACAATCTGTGCTGTATGCCACTCTCCGGCGATTGCAGAGGCGGACACTGCGTTCTTCATCGCTATTCGAGCAAGCTCGGCAGATGATGGGTGAGAAATCGACAGCCCGTAGTTATCAGGGGACCCTTTATCTTCAGGTGCAAATCCACGAGAGTCGTCGTCCTCTGGTGGAAATGGCCCAAAAACGATCTTGTCTCCAATGGAAAGATTTCCGAAACGGAGATAACCGGATACGACAACCCCTTGGCCAGCGTGCGATTTGGAGCTAGCGGCCACTGTACTATACGAAGCTGGGAGGCTAAACGTGTCGTCGATGTGAAACAGACAGTTAGGCTGCTCTGGATTCAAGGCCATCCCCACAAAGTCGCGGGAGGTAGGAGTCGGAGGCAATGTAAGCCCTTCCAAGAGGGCGTGCAATAGGCCGATCCCAGTTCCTTTGACGGCACTTGTGAGGACAATGGGGACAATTTGCGTAAGGCTTCCGCAGTTGATGATGCTCTTCACAGTAGCCTGTATTTTGTCGTGATCTGCTTGGGGTATCCGTAGCAGCTCCGCATGCTCCTTTTGGTCGGGTTGTACAATCTTGGGTATCCGACCAGATTCTTTGACCGCTGTGAGAATCTTGGACATTGTTTTTTGCAGGTTGGCCTTTGAAGCAAGGTCTAGCTTTGTGACAACAACTGCCATGGGAACATCCAATTTGAGGGAAAGAGTCAAATGGGCCTTGACAAGGTCAACGCTGCAAGCAGCCATTCCCAGAGCATCCTGGGCACTAGAGGTTGCACCGGGGCTCCCTGCTCCCGTTTCGCCATCATCTGCAGCGATGCATAGTATACTCCAGTGAGGCGCCCAGTTCATGAGCCCCCGAAGGACGGTGCGGCGATATCTCGGATGTCCCCCCGAGTCGGACACAAAGACCAGCCTCCCATCCTTGGCGCAGTCATGGATATCAATCCAAGACTCAATGTTCTTCTGTGAAAAATTGAGAATCGCTTGGTCCTTGTAACCGATGAGCTCTTGAGCGATAGAGCTAGTCACCCCAGAAACAACCTCGTGCCGGTGTTTCAGCAGGCTAAGACGACTCTTTCCCCGGGCATTGTCAAGGGTCCCGGTCGACAGTGTGCCCAGTAAGCTAGATTTGCCGGAGGTGGTTGGCCCGGTGAATGTGACCCTCAGCTGGGGAGTTCGAGAGCTTCCCTGGCTAGGCACAGCAATCTGGGTAGCAAAGTCCGCCCTGGGCATGGGCGCTCGCTGCTCCCCATTGCCCTCAGCCCTGCTACCTCGGCGTTCCATTCCAAGATTGGGTGTCACCAGAGCTTCCGCTACCCAGAGCTTCTCCTCTCGGGTCACTTCTGCCGGGGCTGTGCCAGTGTCGTCCCGTCCAAACGAATCAATCCACTCGCAATCACCTACAATAACCATGCGGAGGACTTCAACTGAGCACCCGAGACTTGTTGCCATCACTCGAAGTGTCTTGATGCTTTCGTCCAGCTCATCCATTGTCAGCCCAACGAGAGTCCCGTCATCAGAGACACCGATCTCGTAAAGCGCCCCCCTAGACTCTTCTAGTCCGGGGACCAGATCCCCTGGTTCTTTTGCGGGATCCAAGTCAACGCTATCGTCCGGGAGTTTCGGCATGGGAATCTCTTTTGAGCTCGACGCATGGTAGGGGGATGACTGTTGTAGTCGCCACAAAAGCTGCGTAGTGAGGTGAAGCAACCGCTGCTGACGCGGCTGTGTGGAAGCTGAATTGATCACAGTTGGGGCGTTGGCTGAGATTCTTGTGGAATCTTTTGACAGGCTGGAATGAGCTCCGACAGCCTTGGTCATAGTGGTCATGGATTTGTATGCTCTCCGAGGTCGAAGCAAGAGGTGAAGCTTGTATTCCGTCGGGCCATCCTGGGGTTCTGCCATTAACTTGGTGACCCCGTAGTCAGCTAGCATGGATGTCTTGCGAGCCTCAGTGGCGTCAGATCTGGTGTCTCCGTTGCGTGGCCCCACGTCCTCTGGGGGAATCCATGGAGAGGAGACCTTTGGAGGGTCAGGGTCGTAGGTGAATATGGAGGCCATGATGCTCTAATTTTTGTCGGTAATTGGTGCTGCTGGATCCACGGAGGACGCTCAGAAGTCTTGTAGCGATAAAGCACGTCGTCGCTCCGTTAATGTCATCAGTCGTTGTCCTCTCCCAAGCAATGTAGACCGTGTATTCCTTGGTATCATCTTGGTGGAGGTAGGATACTTTGAGTGTGGGGATAAAGCAAGAAGAGTATGAGCTGGACGATGGGAGAGATGATGGTCAACTCAGGGGAGCATGGCCAATGAGTCAACTGAGAGGGCCGCTGGTCATCTCAACGGCGTCAGCGAGCCTGCCGCGCCAGTGGGGGCCATTGTACATACATAAATGCACGAAAACAAACGCTAGATATGTTATATCGTGATTGTTGGAGTTCCGAGGGTAAAGGGGGAGACAGCCGTGTCAAAGTTTGCGGACGAGTACAGCAAATCAACCCGCCAGCACCCAGGAGTAAGTTCACCCAGATGCATTGAACATGAATGAGCGTCAGAGGCGGTAGGTATTAGTGGGCGAACCCGAATCAGGTTTGGCGTTATTATCAGCTAGCACTGTAAGTACTCCTACCAAGGTAGTACTAACTTCCCGTACTTGGCTTAGTACTTACTGATACAGAGCACTACAGTGCCTACTTAGGTACTTACCTTTGTGCCTGCTCGTACTCCGTACTTGTGGTTGGCTAGCACTTACCTACTCCGTACGGAGTACAGTACGAGTAATAGTGCTACCTACCCTACGGTGCCAGTGACGTCCCGCCTTGGATCACGGGTATTATCAAAATAGCAGAGAGTGAGCACCTTAGATATCTTGCTTGCCGTGGGGAGATGGCCGTAGGAGACTTTTCAGTTTTGGGCGCGTTAACCTTGGGCTGTGGTGGCTCAGACTTACAACATCTTCCATAAAGCTGATAGCACAGCCATCAGAGGGAAGTTGAGTCTGAGCCACATTGCGAGTCGCGGTCGCAGATTCCTCACACCGCCTAATCCCATTCACCCTCCCCCCCTCCCTGTAGACAAGAAGAGTATACTCGTCATGTATTTCTTCGAGGATGCGTCAATAATGAGGCTGGATTGAGTCGCCGAATGCCGTGCGTCCAACTTCAGAACATTAACACGGTAGTACGTCCCAGGTATCACGTATCCGTACTCGTAAAGTGAGGGAGGAAGTTGGTGTCTCACCCCCCGCCTTGGTGTGGGACCCTGAAGGGGTAGCCACCCAGCAGTTTCCGGCCGCTGTGGGGGGGCGTGCCGGAGCCACCTGGAAACCCAACTGGGGGCCCTGGGGCGTCACCCCAGCACGAATCTGGTACGAAACACTTCTGGCACCACTGGCGCCTCGACCTGCTTTGCCACAGTCCACGCTGGACACCCTTCCAAACTCCCGTACTTCTCCCTCCTCGCATCTTTTCCGAACCTCATTCTCGCCTCTAAACATATCGATTTCGCTTCTTTCCACATCGGGCACCATGCGAAAATTCGGATTCAGCAAGAAGGGCGACGATGGTGACGACGCTAACCGCAATGCCCTCTTTGGTCGCAAGAAGTCGTCTCCTGCCCCTCAGTCCGACAACCCTTACGCCCAACGAGGCCCCCAGGCCAACGACCCGTACGCCGACGAAGCCAAGCATGCCAACATGACACCTTACCAGAAAGCTCGAGCTGGAATCAGCCAGCCTGGTGACCCCCAAGCTGGCTATCCAGGTGCCCCCCAGACTGGGCCATCGGGCGGCCCTGGCTCCCATCCCGGCAACTCCTACGGTCCACCATCAACGCCTGCCGGGGTGAATGGAGGCGGCTACGGCGCACCTCCGACTGCAGGGTACAGCTCCGATCGGTATGGATCCGGCGGAGGGTACGGCAGTAGCCGGTACGAGAAATCTGGCACAGACCGATACAACTCCCCGGCCGGGGCTAGAGGTCCTGGGGGCTACGGAGGCCTCGGCCGTGCCAACGACAACGAACCCGACAGCAACCGTGACGAGCTTTTCTCTGGGGCGCAGGAGCGCTATTCCCAGAAGCAACAACAGCAGCCTCAGGGCCCCCCACCTACATACTCGCAGGCCGGTGATGACGCGGGCGGGTATGAAGGCTATGGCGAACAGAGGGAATTGACAGCTGAAGAGCAAGAGGAGGCAGAGTATCAAGCAATCCTCGCCGAGAAGAGAAAGATCCAGCAGGACAGTGCTTCTTCCGTCAACCGGTCTGTTCAGATGGCCAGGCAGGCGAACGAGGTGGGCCAGGCTACACTGGCTCGACTCGGCGCACAGGGCGAGCGGCTCCACAACACAGAGCATCATTTGAACCTGGCTGCGAACCAGAATAAGATTGCCCAGGATCGGGCTGCGGAACTTAAGACCCTCAACCGAAGCATGTTCGCGGTCCACGTCGGGAATCCCTTCACATCAAAACAACGCCAGCAGAAGGCAGATGAGGAGGTCCTTAACCGGCACCGGGCGGAGCGTGAACAACGCGAGGCTACTCGTCGCGGAGGCTACGCGGCAAATCAGCGAATGGAGGGCAACTTCAAAGACATCAACCGTGCTGCGATGCCGCGAACAAGAACGGGTAAGAAGGACTATGGCAAATTCAACCTGGATGACGAAGACGACGAAGCCCGTCAACTCGAGGACCAAATCGACGATGGCCTGGATGAACTGGGTGGCCAAGTTCGCATGCTGAACATGGTCGGTAGGGCCATCGGCAAGGAGGTCGACTCGCAGAACAAGCAGATTGATCATATCATGGTCCAGGTGAGACTGACCACTTCCAGATTAAGTTTATATATAAGTTCATATGCTGACCATAATTGTAGAGCGATGCTGTTGACGATCAGACAAGGATGAACCGGGAGCGTCTCGCTCGCATCAGGTAGAAAGCTGGGATGTTGGGAGTCGTTCGCAAAGAGAGCCAAAGAGCTGCTTTGTAAGGATTAGCGTAGGCACTGGTTAACACTCGGCGTTTGGGTATGGGGCGATGTCCCTCTGAAGTGGACTAGCCCCTTGATTGCTAATGCCCACTGGGTTTATATCTTGCCTTGATTTCATTTGGTATTGTTTAATAGAAAGCTTGTGCATTAGGAGGAAGTATGGATCTTTGACAACGGGGGTCATTTCAACTATACTGGGATTTTATTTTTACCTTGGCCCACAACTTCGACGCCGAGGGATTCTAATACTAAAAGGCAATGGGACTCTACATGAAGATGAATGATTTTTGTTATCTTGCATGCGTACAAATACCAGTAGGTACTAACTACTAGTAGTGTTTTCTAGGCGTTGAGCGGATCTCTGTTCGCAGCTGTGGTCTCTGCTAATAATTTCCTAATGTCTTCATGATAAGCACACTGATATCGCCGTAATAAGTAGTACTGAATTCTATGGGGGTTATTAGCCCAAATAGAGATTTGGTACAGAGTACATCCCGAGTAATACCTTTGTTAATACCTAGTACTTACCTATCTGTACCTCTTGGTCCAGTAAGACCCACTTTTCGTTCAACCTGCACCGAGTGCCTCACCATTTTTTTCTTGCACAGCAAGCACCGCCATCAGAAAAGACCACTCTCAATCTCACATCCACCATGCCACCCCAAAATCATGATGCGGAACCCCCCGCGAAACGGAGGAAGAAAGAAAAGAAGTCCAACGTGATAACTTTCGCCAACGGAAAGACCATTTCCTTGGACGGATACCTCAACGCCCCCAAGGCCAAGCCAGTCCCAGCCCAGCCCACGGAGCCATCTCAACCAGCACAGCCAACACCAGGATCAAACAAAACTGATGATGGGGCAAAAAACCGGAAGAGACCCGAGAGGCGCCCCGATTCCCGTCCTCGTGGAGATGCGGCGAGGCCCAGGAGCACAGAGGATCAGACTCTTCTCAAAACACGCCAGCAACTGCCCATCTCACAGTACCGTTCGGAGATCCAAAAGGCTGTTCGGGAATCCGACGTCCTAGTTCTCGTTGGCGAGACTGGTTCCGGAAAAAGTACCCAGGTCCCCCAATTCCTGTATCAGCAATCGTGGTGCAAGCGGCGGAAGGTCCAGCTGCCTGGGTCTGGAGACGAAGTCTCGGTCGGTGGCATGGTGGCCATCACACAACCACGACGAGTCGCAGCGACAACCCTGGCTCATCGTGTATCACGCGAGGTTGGGACTCCTCTGGCAAGCGGGAGGAAGGAGGGTGCGGTGGGCTACTCCGTCAGATTTGACCACAACGTCCCGCGAGGCACCAAGATCAAGTTTCTCACAGAGGGCATGCTCCTGCAGGAGCTCCTTCAAGATCCCAACTTGAGAGACTACAGCGCGATAATTGTGGACGAAATTCACGAGCGTAGCCTGGATGTTGACCTCCTCGTCGGCTTCTTGAAGCAGATGCTGGCCGGGGATAAGGCGGGCCGGGGGGGGATTCCGTTAAAGGTGATCATCATGAGCGCGACCGCGGATGTGGAGGCTATCGGGGGCTATTTTCGCGACATATATCCCCAGGAGAAACAGAATGAGGCGGTACAGGCTCTCCGAATTGAGGGGCGCCAGTTCCCTGTTCAAATAGTCCACGAACCCCGACCCGTTCCGGACATAAACGATGCCCTTGTAGACACAGTGCTCAAAGTTCACACGCAAGAGCAGTTTCCCGGAGACATCCTTGCCTTCCTCGTTGGCCAAGAAGAAATCGAGTCGGCGCAGAAGCTCATTGAAGAGCGCGCTACGAGTCTGGCATCCAACGTACCGAAGATCAAGGTGGTTCCTCTCTATGGGCAGCTATCAAACGAGGCGCAACGTGAAGCCTTCCTCCCAGTCAAAGCGTCATTTACCAGGAAGGTGGTCCTAGCAACAAATATTGCTGAGACATCAGTTACGGTACCAGGCGTCAAGTACGTGGTGGACTGTGGCAAGGCCAAGGTCAAACAGTTCCGCTCACGGTTGGGTATGGAGTCTCTCCTGGCCAAGCCTATTTCCAAATCATCAGCATTGCAGCGGAGAGGCCGAGCTGGCCGTGAAGGGCCCGGAAAGTGCTTCAGGTTGTACACGGAGGAGGGGTTTGACAGCATGCGAGATGTTGACTTGCCCGAGATTCTGCGCACCGATGTGCTGGGGGCGGTACTGACCATGAAGGCTCGGGGGATCCAAGACGTGGTCAACTTCCCCCTGATGGATGCCCCGGAGCTCGAGGCCATCCAGAAGGCCATGCTGCATCTTCATTTCCTCGGGGCAGTTGACGAGCATGGCGCCATTACCACTGCTGGCGAGAAAATGGCCAGGCTCCCAATCCCCGTGCCCCTGGCGGCGGTGCTTCTCGCAGCTGCAAGGCCAGAGTTTGATTGTGTGGTGGAAGCCATCGACATCATCTCCTGCATAACATCCGGTGGGGATGTGTTTCTCCAGGTCCAGTCTGAAGAACAGCAGGAGGAGATGGAAGAAGCACGCAAGGAGCTCCAGCGACGGGAGGGCGACATTATCACCATCCTCACAACCATGCAACAATACACAGGAGAGAATGCCGACAGGACTGATTGGTGCAAGAAGAGAGGGATCAATGCCCGAAACATGAGACAGGCCCTCAACATCCGACGGCAGCTACGGGGCATGTGTTTGAAGCAAAAGCTCTTGGTGGCAGCGCCCCCGGCCGACCCCCAGCCGTTCGTGCCGATTTCCCCAGAGGCGGCAGAGGCGCTCCTCAAGTGCTTTCTGCGAGGATTTGCCAACAAGACGGCCATGCTCCAGCCGGATGCGAGCTATGCGACGACGGAGGGGAAGCACACGGTGGCGATACACCCGTCAAGTGTGCTGCATGGGAAGAAGAAGGAGGCCATCATGTTCCTGGAGCACGTGTTTACCCGCAAGAACTATGCGAAGAAGGTGAGCGCAATCCAGGCGTCATGGATTGTGGAGGCATTCGAGTCTAGATACTCGGTGCCGTGATGGCCACATATTGCACGTGTTTGGGATATAGGATAGAATATTAGATACAGCGCCGCCATCGTACAACAAGATTAACCCCGCCATCTAACTGGTCATGACTCTGTCTCCCCGTTGCCATCGCGGCTCTGTATAGCCTGCATCAGCTCATACAGCTGATGCACCTGCTCATCTACAAAATGTCAGTCTACTACTCCAGATGACGAGGCATCGAGAGGCCCCCCGGGGGGGGAGGGGGGGAGGGAGGCCTTACCACTCAGCTTCTGGAGCTTGCCCTCCTCAATCTTCTCACCCTTCCATGAGTCGCCCTCGACCTTTTGTGCATACAACTGCCACTCTGTGAGGAAACCAATCTGGTTGAGAACCATCAACATGATAGTTCGCAATAGACAACAAGGGGGGAGGGCCGGTTTCAGAGGTGATGGGGATGGCGTACCAGGTGGGCTGGGTTTTCGACGTTGCGGTGGGCCCTGAACTCGGCCTTGATGTACTCGTCGCCCAGGAGGCGCATCTCGGCAGGTAGATGCTTGCGATGGGCACGTAGGAGACGGCGGTACAGCGGGATCGGAGGGAGGAGTGCCATGGGGGCGGGGCGGAGGCCTTTCTGGGCGGCCGGGGTAGCCAGCCTCATGAGTGAAGCGCGCATCTCGAGGTGTGTTTTAAGGAAGACTTTATGGCGTGTGGGGGAGACGCGAGCACAATTCGAGCTGGAGTCGAGCTGGAGGGTTGATGTCGTCGGTTGATGACGGGCAAGATACCTCGCTTCTCAGTGGTCGAATTTTCGGTCCCACATGACAGAATCGGGCACTTTCACTCACACATTTCGACCATCAACTTCCTCAAGTTCACACAACCACACACCAATACCTAATCAACAATGTCATTTTCATTTGGCTTTTCCGGCGATGATATAGACGCCACGGACGATGCGACTACCTCACAAACCGAGCAGAAGCTGCAAACACCCGCGTCAGCCGCCAGCGCATTCCCCGTCGCTGGCAAGCCTCAACTTCCACCAACGTACCACACGCTTCCCTCGCTTCTCTCACAGCTTCCCTCAAAGATTGCCTTTAGCTGTCTAGAGGTTGACCTGGACGATGGGAGCTCGATAAAAATCCCCCGGCGCGAACTCTGGGACGTCAGGGTCCAGCTCATGGCTGAGGATGATGGGCAGGATGGCCCCGAGGGCTTGGGCGAGCACGATGTCAAGACGGGCGTCTACGAGGGCGGCTTCAAGAGCTGGGAGAGCAGCGTCGACCTGGTGAAGGTCCTGGCTGCAGGGGAGGACTTTTACGGCCGGGGAAAGCCTCCTGTTCGTGTAGTTGAGGTATCTTCTCCCCCCTCGCCCTGAGAATGTGTCTGTGCCTCTGCTTGGTCGCTTACACGCCCCTGATAGCTTGGTTGCGGCACCGCCCTCCCATCGCTTGCTATGTTTCAATGGGCCTCCGAATCGGAACTAGAGTCCCGGTCACCATGCTCATTCGTCATTGCCGACTATAACCCGACGGTCCTCCAACTCGTCACCCTGCCCAATTTCATCCTCACCTGGGCCCTGAGCCAGAGCGCCACCACCCCGGAACTCCACGAGGCCCTTACTGGCGACGAGGAGCAGGAGCTCGAACTGACGCCCCAGGTTATTGAAGCCTTCCAGAGGTTCCTCGCCCAGAATAGCATTAGTCTCTCCTTCTTGTCTGGTGCCTGGTCGCCGGAGTTCGTGGACCTGATTTACTCCAGCAGCCCCGACACCGCTGTGGCCTCAGCAACTCTCATCCTGGGTGCAGAGACCATCTACTCTCCCTTTGCGCTGAAATCCTTCACGGAGACTATATTTACCATATCGGAGCGCGCGCGCAGGGAGGCTGGCCCTGGGAGGGCTGTAGCTTACGTGGGGGCAAAAAGACTGTACTTTGGCGTGGGCGGGTCACTGGACGATTTTGTTGCCGATGTTCAAGCAAGAGGCGCCATAGTCACCCAGCTCAGGGAAGAGACTCAGGGGGTCAGGCGTGGCGTTGTGCGTTGCTCCCTCACGAACACGGGCGCTGTTGGATAGTAATCAATCAAAACTCGTCAAGATCAAGTCGGCAACACTTGTGGACGAGTCCCTCACCTAAGTTTGGGATAAACATTTGTCATATTAACCATTACATTCAGGCCATAAAGAGCTGGGTATCTATCTCCATGTTTCCAACGCCCCAGGCACGTCGGCCGATGTATCCTTTGCCTTCCCAGACATCCGTGGGCCGTGCCAACTCCTGCAAACGCCAAGTTATATGCAATCCAAGCGTAAAATCCCTGGCTCTGACTTCACTTTCCCTTGCGCCCAAACTTCTTTTCGGCACATACGGGGCAGTACCAAGTGCCGTTGGGTTCGCTCTTAAGCCCAACACAGGACCAGTGGAACCACTCATACGGGCAGTCGTCGTTGTCGCAAGCAACCATGTCCCCATAGCTCACGTTATGGCATAGGCAATACTTCTTGTCGTCGCTGCCATCATCGTCGTCCTCATCTGCATCCATGACGACATCGTCCCCGTCAGCATCTTTGCTATCGCGCGCCGGTGTTCCTCTGGAGCGGCCTTCAACATCTTCGTTCTCGCTGCCACTAACAGCATCCGACAAGTCACTGTCCGCTGTGGATGCAGGAGAGTTTCTATTCGATGCCTTCTTCACCCGCGAGAGCGATGACTTGTTGGGCGCCTTCTTCCGGCCACCCGCGTTTGGAGTCCCTCGGCGGGCGCCTGCAGCACTTGCTGCTGACTTGACAGAGCTCGCTCTGGGGCCGGCGCTACCTGCTCTGGCAACACTACCCGGCGCGGCGCCGGCGCTGCCCTTAGGGGTGCCGGGGCCGAGTGACGCATGTCTTGCCAGTCCACTGGAAGTGGCTGGAACGGTGCCCAGCCCTGTATTTGCGCGTGCGCCCCTCTTGATCGCCGGCCCTGCTGAGCTCTCTCGCTGTTGCCGGTTGAGGATCATGCTGGCGGCGGGTGTCGCGGGGGCCGAGGAGGCATGCTGTTGGAGTTGCTGTTGGGTCTGAGCGCTTCGTACTTGGGCATGGCTAGGCAGACGGGCAAGGGTGGGGTTTGAAGAGGTTACCGCGGGACTAGCAGTTGCGGCAGGACCTCCAACGCTGATGCTACCAGCAGCATTTAGCGGTCGAATTGACGGGGTAGTGAGGTTGGCAGCGCTGGGTCGGAGTAGTGAGGGAACTTCATCAGGATTGGTAAAGCCAGGCTCGCTGCGGTCGAACAGGAGCTTGATTTGGATATCAAGGTTCCGAATATGCTTATCCATGATGTGAGATAGCTTTTGGGTGAGGGCAATTTTGTCCTTTTGTATCTGATCGGCGCGGGCGTAGTTCTCTCTGATCTGGGAGCGGAGCGTGTCCTCCTTTGGGTTCGGCTCATGACTCCCATTGGTCTTAATCCATTTCTGGATCTTTGCGTCGCGATCCTCAATGATGCGAACGCATTCGTTGAACTGACGGTCCTTGGCGGTGATTTCTTCGTGGACGAAACGAATTTCTTCGGGAAGATTTTGGACCCGGTTGATCCAGTCGTCAAGGATCAACCCGGGATCTAGAGGCTCGCCTTGGGGCATCCTCTTGACGAAGTCGATGGACAAATCGTCTCTAGGCATGACGGGTTAATGGTGGGTTTGTACTGCCGCCGAAGGAAATGAAAGCAGAAGCAATGCACTGATGCCTGTTTCAAAGAATACGACGCGTACCGCAGACAACGCAGACAACGCTGGAAACAAAGCTCATGGACGCGCAGATGGACAGATGATAATTCGACGAGACTAGAGAGTGCCAGAGTGGCGGCGACCCCCCCACCATGCATGAAAGCGCAGACTCTGTCCGACAGCAGCAGCCGCCGTCTTGGTCTTGGCGCCACTCGTGAGATGCGACGCGGCGGCGGGGTTCTGCGCAGTTCTGAGCGGCAAGAAGGGTCGAGAAGGCAAGTTCCAATAGTTTGTTTCCAAGAGCAACGCGGAGCAAGCGCATGCAGAGGGCGACACGATGAATGGCGCAGCTCACCTCGATCGATTCCGGATGCCGACTGGCGCTGGGTCGCTGGGTCGCTGGGTCGCTGGGTCTCTGGGTCTCTGGGTCGCTGGGTCGCTGGAGCTCGCCCAGCTCGAGCAGCTAGCTGAGTGAAGGTAGGTAGAAGAAACGCCCGGCGTTGTCAATGGGAGGGCCGCAGGGTCGTGGTGGTGCGTGGGTCGTGCGTGTTCTTTACGATGTGGGGGTGTTGGGGTGTTGGGGTGTTGGAGCGTTGGAGTGTTGGAGTGTTGGGTCGAGGAGGATGCAAGCACTGGAAAGGTGAAGAAAGCACTGGCATCGACGTATGAAAGCTGGCTTAGTCAGCGATCACCAAGTTCATCAACCCGTCAACCATGAGCCATCAGCCACCATCTGGCCCGACTGGTCGCCGCCCCGCGCTAGTCCAGATCAGGACTAGCCCCTTGGCCCACACGACTCGCTATAGCGCCTCCACCACCATCATTTTGGAGAACCCTCGTGTCGTCTGGCCTGGCTTTCAATGTTGTCTTCCTTCACCCTTCAACTCTCTTGCTTAAGGAACCGCCGCTGTCACGAGCCTGCCCGCGATACTGGGGAAATCCTTACCTTGCGCGCTTTCAATCCTTTCCAACCATTGGTCTTTCTCAGCCGGAGCATCGCTCTTAACCTTATTTTTTCTTTGCCGGAGCGCCTTGGTTCACCCGCGCCTCCCCAGCCGGCGTGTAGAGGACCTTGAGAGCTGAGCAGAGCTGAGCCTCTCACCCGTCTTACCATGGATCTTGATCCGTACAGGTTTCGCGCCCCGAAACCAAACTATTTACCCCATAAGCAAGATGTTGAACGCGACGATATCGTCGAGGAGTACAACGCCCCGTTAGGTCTGGCTAGTGAAATGGACAATGCCAAGTTCTACGCCAAATGCCAGCGGTATGCCGAGGAGTCGGGCGTCACACGCCCGCGCGGCTATAATGTCTCGTTTCACTGCAATCCTGACATGGAGAGGCACCATTTTGGCCAGACGCATCCTATGAAACCCTGGCGCCTCACCCTGTCCAAGAGCTTGATCTATTCGTATGGCATGTCTTTTGCTATGGACAACTATATTGCACGCGCCGCCACCTACGAAGAACTCGCGTCCTTCCACTCGGCCGACTACCTGGACTTCTTGGGCACCGTCTTACCAGAAGCCGTCCCTCGTGACCTTGAGAACCAGAATCCAGAGCTCAAGTTCAACCTGGGAGGATCCGATTGCCCTCTGTTCGAGGGCCTGTACGACTACTGTTCCCTATCTGCTGGTGGTGCTCTCGATGCTGCAAGGAAGATTGTTTCTGGGCAGTCGGACATTGCTGTTGCTTGGGGAGGTGGCCTGCATCATGCGAAAAAGGCCGAGGCGTCCGGATTCTGCTATATCAATGACATCGTCATTGGCGTGTTGCAGCTCCTTCGCTACTACCCACGTGTTCTTTACGTCGATATTGACGTCCATCATGGCGACGGAGTCGAGGAAGCTTTCTTTTCTACCGACAGAGTCCTGACTGTCTCATTTCACAAATACGACCCCAACAACTTCTTCCCCGGAACAGGGGGCCTTGACGACAATGGCCCCAAGAGCGAGCACAATCCCGGGGCACACCATGCAGTCAACGTTCCTCTGAACGACGGAATTACGGACGAGCAGTACGGCTGGCTCTTTGATAAGGTTATCAGCCAGATTGTGGAGAAGTTCCGCCCAGGTGCCATCGCCCTTCAATGCGGAGCCGACTCCTTGGCTGGTGATCGTCTGGGCAGATTCAATCTCCAGGTCCAAGGCCACGGCGCTTGCGTTGCGTACTGTAAAAAAATGAATATGCCTCTTATCCTCTTCGGCGGTGGTGGCTACACCCCCAGGAATGTCGCCCGCGCGTGGACCTATGAAACCAGCATCGCCATCGGCTACCAGGATAAGTTGGATCCTGTACTACCCTTGCACGCACCATGGAGAGACCACTTTCGACAGGACACACTTTTTCCCACGCTGGAGCAGATTTTAGGCGAGCCGCGGCAGAATCGCAACACCCAGAAACGCTTAAATGAGATCATACAGCACGTGACGGAGCAACTGCGTTTTGTACAGGCTGCACCAAGCGTCCAATTTCAGACTATCCCTCCCGACCTGGCTGGGATCAGGGACGACGTTGAGGAACGATTGAAGGAGGAGAATGAGGAGAAGCGAGACGAACTGCGCCGAGCACGTGAAGCTGCTGTCGGGACACCCATGGAGCTCTGAGCTGTCTACCAAGGCTCCCTCAGAACGAAGAAGGAATATTTACTTCACACATTCGGGATATCCGTGGGGCAACGTTTCATGACGATGAACGGCAGATGCTAGTCACTAGCCTGAATCTGGCTTCGCGCTTCGATTCGATTGACGAATCGATATCGTCCCACGCATTCAAACGATTTGCAGCTGTCTCAACATGGTATGAAGCTGTTAATCCAGCCAAATGGGTTCCGGCGTATGCGCCGTGGAGTAAACCTGGACTTCAGCCCCCAAACGCCACATTGGGAGAGATGCTGAGCGCTCCGCGATTCTCGTCCGGGACGATGCTATGGCATTTAATCCTGGCGGTCCATCACCAAGAGTCAGTCCCTCGATTCGGCCCGAGCAGTTTGATTCAATCCTACGCTATCAGCCTGTCAGACGTCCAACGGAAGGATGCGGCGGCATCAAGTACAGGGGTGCTTGAGACAGACCAGCGCGTCATGCCCCCAGTGTTGATCCTTCGAAACATCTATTTGGACGGACCTCTGTTTCAACGCTAACTAGGCCATCTTCCCAAAATCTTTGGGGCCAGGGTATTGTCGAATCACCCCCGCATATTATCCCTGTGCTCACTTGGGACAACTGGGCCCCTGTAACTGAGATTCTTCTTTGGGCTTGACTCCAAGCTCAAGAGAGCCTAGAGCTTACCATGTACTCCGTACATAATTATAAAGGCCTGATCTTGTATATAGCAGTTACATACTTATATCAACTGAACCTAGATTCCGTCCTCCCTTGTCCTCGGTTTTGATACTTCACGAGAGTCTCTTGGGGCAGTACTATATCGCTTATTGTCCCGACCTGTTCACCCCGGGGCCGTTCTACTACGAAAGTCATCAGCTCTTCATCCACTATCTTTAACATCGTATTCCCCAGTGCCTAGTTGCGACGGATATTCGAACATGACCTCTGCAAGACAGATCTTGACCCAGGGAGCACTCGCTGCTACGGTTATAGCCTCGCAAACAGCCCAGCCCCCAGTTTCTAGGGCTGCCTCGAGCTTGGAGCCAGGCGCAAAGTGGGAGATTTGCATACACGCACCCATCAAGCACGGCAGTGCCGAAAACTTCATTCCTCATGAAGCCTCCATCTTCGACATTGACTTTGCCCACGCGCAGGACTATCCCGACATGATACCCGCCCTCAAGGTCAGTTTAGAATAACTATTGCCAGGTCCAATATCGAACCCGAAAAAGGAGTTAACTAACTAGTGTGACTGTAGGAAGCTGGTAAGACCATCATCTGCTACTTCAATGCGGGTGCGGTGCAAGCCTGGGATGCCGACAAGGGGGACTTCGCGGAAGAGCTCACGGGCAAGAGTCTTGACTACCCGTACATCGGCGACCAGGGAGAGTGGTACGTCGATGTGCGCGACTCTCGGGTTTTCGATATCATGAAGAAGCGCCTTGATGCCGCAGTGGAGGTTGGCTGCGACGGTGTCGATCCTGACAATGTGGACGCCTGGGTCCAGGACGGGGACGACCCTACCGGGTTCAGCCTCCAGCCAGAGGACTATGCCGACTATCTGACCATCCTCGCCGGATATGCCCACTCTCTCGAGACAAAGTCGGGAGGCTCCCTCCTCATCGGCCAGAAGAACGCCCCCGAAATTGCGTCATCCCTGTCCTCCGTCCTCGACTTCGCCGTCCTCGAGTCCTGCCGCCAGTGGGGATTCTGCGACCAATTCCAGTCTTACATCGACGCCGGGAAGCCCGTCTTCCAGATCGAGTACCCGCCGTCCATCGAGGAGACAGGGTCCCTCAGCGAGGAGGACAACAAGTTCTACTGCAAGGAGTCAACCGAGCAGCACGGCGACGAGGGATTCAGCAAGATATTGAAGATGGCGTCTGAGCAGCTTGATGGATGGGGCCAGTATTGCGGCGGCAAGTCGTTTGAGCAACCGACCATCGATGAGTAGGGCTCTGGGTGGCTGCCCAAATTAGCTGCTATATTCTGCTCCATGCTGTGGCTGGGCGGCTATGTGTTTTTCTGCATCTATCTTCTGTGAAAGGGGCAATGTGATAGACCCCTATGTTCCGCATTCATATATTCGGGGGAATCAAGCTACTCGTGTATCCTGAATATCCATTGAGGCTATAGTCATACTGTTGTTAGTCTGATTGATACCGCCGAAATAAGTGTATCAATATACACAGGGAATCATAGTAAATACGTGAATATCTTGAAAGTAAGTTCCGTCATTATATATGGTTCCAACTCGAATCTAGATTTGTTATAGCCCAGGTAAATCACTGATTCAAAAACCAACTCTTGGTTTATATGTAAAATGAAATTATTCTTTTATCTAACCATCCAACTTATATTTCACCTTTGTCTCTCTTTTTAACAAACGCCATATATCGGCCGTACCACTGTAAAAAAGCAACTTGCTTTGGACGCTCTCTGTCAACGTAAGCACGTGTGAACGGGAGACGTACTCTGAGCATGATCCGTCTCATCGTCGGGCACTGGTGCGAACCTCATTCCTCATCTTGCGCAGCTTCACACCCACGAATGTCACAAGAGAGGTACCGATAGCTAGGCCAAGGGTAAGTAGGATGATGTTGACAGGAACGGGGTTACCGTGGAAGGTCTTGTGGAAGAGGACGTCGAGGGCCGGCTGGGAGAAGTTGAACAGGCCCGAGAGGCATATTATGAGGCCGTAGACGGTGCCAAAAGTGCGGAAACCGAACACCTTAGCGCTGTAGTCGGAAACGGCGGTGTAGTATAAGGGCCGATAGAGCACGAAGAGGATGATATTGGCATAGGCGGCCCACACGAAAGGGAGCACACCCAAGATGCCAATGAGCGTGGCAACAGTAACGAGCACGGAGAGGACCACCATAGTGCTAGTATGATCGAGAATTATGCCGATGAAGGGGATGGACAAGATGCCGCCGACAGGGAGGGCGATGTCGAAGAAGTTATTGATCTCCTCAGCCTTGCCTGCGTCGCTAAAGATAGCCTTGTATTGCGGGCGAATAGTGGCCACGAAGTAGTTTATCCTGGTCATCTGGACGATGGTAAAACAAGCAATGAGAATAAACCACGGGGACATGATTTGCTGCACCACCGTCTTATCATGCATGACGCCCCATACGCCGGAAGCGACATTCTTACGCTCCTCCGCCTCGAGCTGCTCATCACCCTTGACTGAGCCAAGAAGAGACTCAATCTCGCTCATAACATTCTCCCGCTCATAGCGCTCCTCCAGACGGCGCCCATGGGGCTCATCCCGCAGAAGAGCTGTCTCCTCATCAATCTGATCGTCGTAAGGGGTGTTAAGAGCCTCAGGCTCGTTTGCGGCACAAACCTCTTCAGCCTGGTCAACCAACTCGCCAACAGTCTTGTAGGATCTTGCTGGCATGAGGACCAGCTGAAGGACTAGAATGTAAACGGGGACAAGGAGGTAGATGAGGAAGAAGCGGCGATGGCCGAAGGCACCCTGGCTGGCATTGTAGATGAGGCGGTAGATGAGAAAGACGGCGCTGGAAGAGTCAAAGGCGCCGGTCAAGAGCGCCAGGATGAGACCGGAGTGGCGTGGGAAGGCATTGGAGAGCTGGAAAGATGAGATGAACGTGAAGGGGCCTCCGAGGGCAAGGAGTAGGTATCCTGGGAGGAAGGCATCAAAGGGAAATTCCTGGGCATAGGCTAGAAGCAGTGCGCCGGAGAAGAGGAGAAGGCTGCCAACGATTCCGCAGACGCAAGGCCCAAAGTGATCGAGGATGGCGCCGATGGGCAGAGCAGCAACGTTGGTACCGACAGCAGCGACGGTGAACATGAGGTTGAGATGGATCTCAACGCACGTGTCACCGTCCGGGTTGTTGGAACAGATGTCCCTATAGGCACCCTCGTCCTTCAGGACGGGCTTCAAGGCGGCGTATCCAAAAACGATGCCTGCGGCGAAGAGGCAGTAGGTGACAGCCACAACGACTTGAACTGGGAACAAGTGAGTTAATATGTAGGGCTCTACCCGCGAACCTTGGGATAGCAACTTGCGGATACGCTTCCACTGCGGCACCTCAAATGCGCTGACAGGGGTTCCAGGCGCCCCAGCCTGGAAGAAGTCATGGTGGTCGGTTGTCTTGCTGGGGACTGGCTGTGGAGGGTCCCAAGCCTGGGGCATGGGGCTGAAGCTTAGACGGCGGGGCCGGTAGCTGGCATCACTTCCTCTGCGGACATGGTGGTCGGTTAGCGTTTCGATGCTTGCAACGCGGTTCAGGGACATGGCGGTGTCCTTGAGATGTTCTGGCGGTGTTGGCCACGAAGACGATGTTTGCCGTCGATATCAAAAGGGAAGGGGAGGTTGGCGATGTTGTTGGCCGTCCGTCTGTAGTCACGGGCTAGGTAGGTACTCCGTACAGATATTCATGTAAAATCAATACAGACCGCCCAGCACCGGCTTGACTAGCTCCCGTCTTAGCTACTGACTCGATGTCAGTACCTAATAGTGTTTCAATAGCTTTACGTACAGTCTCAGCCCCGGGACCTAGCGATCTGCACGTTGCAACCTGGAGTACGCATACAGGTTGACAGGTGGACAGTGTTTTGGCGGAGACAAACCTCCAGGTTTCCCTTCCGTCTTGCGTACGTGTATTCGTAGTCTGATGGCCAACTTGGTCACTTTGTTGCTTGGCTTTGGGCCTCAGGTAACTTAATAGGGTGATGGTAAGTGATTAAGATGATAGGTGATGGGCTCGGGGGATCTCGATGGACTGACTACTCTGCAGAAGGCGCGATGATGCCAAAGGCGGGGTGGGGGTAGAGCGACCGGAGGGTTCCTGCCGAAAGGCTAATAATGATGGTGATGAGACCGTTCGAGAACCTTCACGTCCCGAGTCTGAAGGCGAGTGAGGGGGATAATAAACCAAAGGCTCTCACAGATCGCTTCTTTGCAGAGATGCAGGAAGCTACACCTATCCGATTGCCGGCGTCTTGTACACAATAATATGACGCTGTCGACTTACACAGACCTGAACGACCCACAGACATTGCATTGGTTCAGTCTGGTTGCCGGACAGTGGAGCTCGGAGTGGATGCGGAAGAGGGAGCTTTTTTTTTTGTTGTTCTTTTCTTTTTTTCTTTCAACTTGCTGCCCAGACTGCACCTGTCACCTGGTGATGGGCCCGTGCATCTCCAGCTGCCGAGACGAGACAGAATTGGCTGTTCTGATTGGAGACTGTCTTCGATGTCGTGCTACCCCAAACTTTCGCCCTTGGCAACGTCGTATTATTGTGTTATTCACCTCAGCTCTCACTGTGGTACGTATATCACATCTGGTGACTAGAATCAACAGCGAAGTTGCTGAGAAAAATCTTTCTTCCGATTATTGCTTGCACGTACATGTCTCTCGGGCGGTACGGAGCGATGCGACGCGCTGCGGACACCTCCGGCTTGGCACTGGCTACGACCTCGACCGACCTAGAGCTGAGGAGGCCGATATAGGCCGATACATTCGTCTTTTCCCACTCTCGCGGACAGCTTGGACTGCTGCATTGGGCCCTCTCTCTTTCCATCACACAGTCAGCTTGAGACATAATGAGACGTCGGGAGACCCAGTAGGCCCAGCGCCGTAGCTGTCGGGCCGGAAGAGTCGAGCCTCGGAATGACAAGCGATGAGAAGGCGAGAAAGGGACAGTCGTGGATTGCGGACTAAAGTGATTAAATCTCCAACCCTCCGCTCTGGCCCAAAATAGTTGACAGATCTCATCCAACGCGCCGCGCTACGACATTCCCCTTCCTCGTCGAAAAACTGGTGCGTTGCCGAGAACAATATCCACAAGAAGGTTCGATCCAATCATATATAATATCCAAAATGCAGAAAAATATTTGGCTCTCCCGTTCCCGCTTAGAAATAGCGGAAGACGGCCTTGCCGCCGGCCTTCATGCCGGTCTGTAAGTTGCACAATTGTCAGTCTTTTTCTTCTTTCACATGCCTAACGCTTCGTCGTTTTGGGGCATCAACTTACCGTGCAGCCATCGCTGCCACCACCAGACCACTTTCCGTTGATGTAAGAGCACTCGGTGGTCACGTCACCCTTGATCTCGATGTTGAAGTCCAGCTTGGCGTGGCTGGTCGGGAGGTTCTGGAAGATGGACAGATAGGTGATGCCATCGCTAGCGCGGCCGACACCAGCAATGACAGGTGCCCAGTTGCCGGCTTTATCGTGGTCCAACGCGCTGTCCCAGACGCACGAGTCCCTCTCGGAGAACCCCTTGGGGTTGATATAGTACTGGGCAGAGGTGCTCATGCCGTCCCAGACGTAGTACTTGTCCTGGTCAGGGTTGGTGAGATCAACGGTCGAGCCGGGGTTGGCAATGGCGGGAATGACCATGTTCTCGGTTCCGGGGTAGTCGGTGCGGCAGGTGGAGACAACCTCGTCAAGGTCGTTCTGGATGCTCACACCGCCAACACCAGCCTCGCAGATCGTGTCGAATTCAGGACGGGTGAGCTCGAGGTAACCATCGTTGTTGCAGTACAGTCCGCCAATGGACTGCTTGGTAGAGCCCTGGGCCTTGGGCCACTGGGTCTTCTGGTAGCCGGGGGGGCAGGCGTAGGAGCACATGCAGCCCTTGGAGCAGGTATCGCCGGAAATGCCGGTGATGATGGAGCTGATGCTGAGGGCGTCCTTGGTGAAGTCGGGAACGAACTGCAGACCAGACCAGCCGCCAAAGTCGAGCCAGTCCAGAGCCACGGCGCCATACTTGGATGGGAACTCGGAGCACTTGACCTTGCCGCTGGGGAATGGCGTGTCGACGCCCCCGCTGCCGGTATTGTCCTCCGCAGGAGTCGTCGGCTTGGGCTTAGGCGGCGTAGAAGTGGTGGTGGGCGGTGGTGGCGGGGCCGAGGTCGAGGTCGAGGTCGAGGTCGTGGTCGGCTTCTCGATGAACTTGGCACCGAGCTTCACATCGGCGCTGGTAGTGGTGGGCTTGGGAGGAGGAGGAGGAGCTTCAACGGTCGGGCTGCTCTCGCCAACGACAACGTAGTCGCCGAGGTCAAGACCCTCCTTGGCCTCATCGCCCTTGAGAATCTCGCCGTTCAACTCGTAGACCGTCTCGACAGCCCCGGGGACGTACACGGTGACAGCATCGGGCTCATCACGCTGCTCGACGGGCGAAGCCTGGTTGCGGGCGTGGAAGTGGTGGTGACCGTGTTGGTGGGCGGCGACACCCGCGACCAAGGTGGCCGCGAGAGTATACTTGATGGCGTATCTCATGGCTGCTAATTGCAAAATCTCAGTGCTGCCAGACCCTCACCTGTTAGCCTATACTGTCCTACTGTGACAATTCGATGGCCGGGGGCTGGGACAGTGGTGGTTTGGGGACAAGTCGGGGTCATCCACGTCTGTCCATGCCCGCCCCATATACTACTCGACCCTCCCGCGAGTCACGACTCACCAGATGCGTGAATTATATAATTCTGTTTATAGCGACGTGTGTTTCAACGAGAGTCAGGACCGCGATGATCCGGTATTAAAGAGCGTGGTAGAGAGTAATGACCCTCAGTTGGAGTGGAAGCAACGCGATTAAGGAGCAACGAACGCCTGGGGGAAAAGAGAGAGGAGTGGGACATGGAAGAGATCAATCTTGGAAGGCATTGATGAGAGTGCACCCAAGGTTCCCCCTGTGGCAGTGTGTGGTGGCCTGTGCCAGGGCCAGAGACTGTGCCAGAAACACCAGTCCCCCTTGCTGGCCTGCCCATCAGAGAAGGCTTCGTGGGTCTGGTGGCCGGACCGTTGCCGCCATCACGCCGCCATGTTCAAGGGGGTCGACCAGTTTGGCTTGGCTCAGCGTTCCTGGGAAATTAGCTGCACATGAGTGGGTGAGGGGCGACGACGAGTCGTCGACCACGCCGCCACACCAATGGCACCACTTGCGCTCTCACCTGAAGCATCGGCCAGGGTACACGCCGCTGATCCTGGAAATACCTTCTGTTGAAGCCAGGAATTGCTGGGGAATTAGGTTTCGTGTCAAAGATTTTGAGGTACTATGTACTAATATCTCAAGCCCGGAGCCGACACGACATGAAAGACCGCTGGCCCCTCAAAAAGCGATCGACGTCGCGACCGCCGACTTCCGAACAGGCGCGGCCCACACTCTGATGCCACAACTGCCAGCGCGTCGTCGACAGAATCAGAATGAAATTAAGAAGAGACCCTCGCGGGTCAATCTCAGTTGATGCACAACAACAAACTGATGTCTTTAAATACAAGCCTTGTCTGGATCGTGTTTAGCACCTTGGCCAAGACACCAGTGGTCAGTCCAGAGTTCGCGGCCAGATCCAGGAGTGGCTCTCGTTCCTGGCGCTAGACTATTTTGGGACTCGCTCCGCCTCGGTTTCCATTTTCATGTGCTCCACTCACCGTTTCGTGCCACCTTCCCTGCGTCTGGACATTGCACACTGTATTGTGTGCCTGCGATTGGGGAGGAATGCACCGTGTCAACTTTACTTATAAGTTCAGAGAGTGACGCGACTTGACGGCAATTGCGCCTCGGCAAAGAAGCTGCCCAAATCTCAGGTAATACTCGTAGTATTCGTATTGCTAGGCGATTCCACAATATACGAGGTAGACTTCTGACTGTCCCAAAGAGAGTGTCGGGGCCAAATGAAGGCAAGGTACGGATACGTATTGACTATCGCAACGTATTAAAATCCTTCTGTTCTCGGGCAATCTGCATTCTGCTTGTTCCCTTGGATGGAACAAACAAGCCTAGAGGGGAATCTCCTCCAAGCAGCCAGAGTACGGAGTACGGATAGTAGAGACCGCCATTCGGCGAGAATGTCGACCGACCTGCTGCGCTCTGACTGCCATCGCTGCCTTCTGGCAGTCGAATATCTGGCATATCTTATGCCTCATTTCTGAGCCTACAAATTTGCGCCCGTAACGCCACTTCGTTGTTAGTATCCGCGCTTTGGGGTGGCCTCATCAGAGGCTGCAGAATCTCCAGTCCTGAATCCACCGGGCTCGAATTGGCGCTCTTCAGACTTCGGCCTCGGAATTCCTAAGCGCAGTCTCTCTATCGCCAATGTCGCCATTTCCTGGAGCAATATTTGCCATTTACTTTCTAATTGAAGGTATAGGACGGCATCGGTTCTGCTGGATCAAGTGCTCAGTCTGGGTACCTGTATCTAACTCTGAGGACGATACCTGTCCGTGGTGGCAGCTCGCCCATATACAAGTTTGAGTATACTCACCACTAGTTCTATGGAGAGCGGTACACCGGCAATGGTTTATTTTTCAGAGACATGGATAATACATCGCGGCTGTGGCTCTTCTTGAAACTTGCGATGATGGCGGATCAGTTCGGCCTAGGATAATACTACTAAATGGATACGAGTTCGGGGTTCCACTGATGTCAACGGCGATCCGGCCTACTCCCGTGTAAGCGTGTGCTATTGCTCGTATGTTCGAGAGTCCTCTTTTTTTTCTTCTTCTTTCTTCTTTGTTCGATGTTGGATCGTCTTGATTTCATGTCCCTCGAAGAGCCGTGGGTCATGAACATACGAGTAGTACTACTACTAGTACTATCCGTGCTCGCGGTAGGGATACTGAGTGTTATTCTTCTTAAGAGCAGGCTGAACAGCGCCCCCCCAAGCCCTAGTCCTGGAAAAAGGATAATATGACGTCGGCATGTTATATGTTTATTAACTTATGCATACTGCTCATCCGTATACTGCATGCGTCGTGCTTCGTAGGGTCCAATTGTTAATATAGCTAGGTTGAAAGAGGATAATTCAGTAGATGTGGAGGTTTTATCACAAGTAATATTGATCAACCTCTATTCGTAAACGGTTTGGCTTTCCTGGAAGTTGACTATGGCAAAGGTGATTAGACACGATTGCAATTGTCAAGGAACGTCTGAAGTAGGAGTTCCCTTGCCAGACACTTGACACTCATACCCCGCCTGCTAACAGCATGTGACTCACGACTTCAAACAAAACGAGTCTGTGCAGATTAATAACTGATCGGACAGACTGTGAACACCCAAACCTGTAATACGGATAAAACGAGGCAGATCATGGCGGTATACAACGTCACGACCATCGAGGTCGACGCTGGATTAGCCCGATGGCTCGATTGCTGGTACATGCACGGATACGATGAGGGTTAGGGCCAATGATGCCTGTTATCTTGGTGAATCAGCACTAATATCTTCCTTGGTTCGTGTAAATGGTCGTTTGTACCCGTAGTAGTACGTACTCGTCACCATGGCCGTGCACGGCATTGTGAAGGTTATTCTGGATCGTCGTCCGCGTGGCGTTAAGGCCCACGAGGGCTATGAGGATCTCATGTGGCGGCCCGATTTATTGCTGGCAACGTGAGATGCCTTGACCACATGCACTCGCACAATGAAACTTTTACTACGAGTACGTACATATTACTATGTACGAGTTTGATCGGGGCAATTGCCCCTGCATGCCAAGTTGAGTGTGGCTTGGATGCTGATGACGATCAGCGTCTCGTGAAGTCACTTCCTGTCTTTGTCTTCCCCCGTCAACTTTTCAGCTGGTGCACCGCCACTCTGTCTCAGGTTGACCGTCGATGGTACTACGTACTCGTACGAATAGAATGATGGGGAAGAACTGGAACAATGGGCCTTCAACCCAGTTCTTCCTCCAGAAAATGTCCGGATGCCTCGGTGACATGAAGACACGGCAATTGGCCAAATGAGAAGCTTACTGAATTGTGATACAGCCACTCACCCATCAACGCAGGCTACGCAGCCTGGTGACCGAGAGCCATCGGTGTAAGTCTCCACAGGGCTGATAAATTTGTTATGGTAGCGACCGTTCTCATCCCAGAACGTTCGGTGAAAGAAAACGGCAATCTCGACGTCCGAGACAAACGGAAAGTGGGCTGCCGCAACGAAAATGGCGCGCCGTTTCTCTGCCGTTTGCACTAGTGCACTAAATTAGAGCATAACTTCCCGGGTGGTCGGCTTTTGTTCCCAGCCTGCTGACACACAAAGCTTCCCAAGGCACACTAAAAATGGAGGGGGGCGCCACAGTTGACAGTATATTCGTCGCAGCCTCGGGGCTGGAAATAAATGCCTGAGGCTGTGCTCAGGCACCCATTCTAATACGCGTTGCTTGGGGTCTCGCTTACTACTGCACTTGAGTGCACCCGAGACTTACAGGCAGGCAGTCTTCATGATTTTTTTTTTTTTTTCAAAATACTCGATTGGCCAAGAAAAGCTCCCCGAGAACTTGACCTTTGAACGCTCCGGTTTTACCGCTTCCTAGTTGTGTCAGCCTCTTTCGGTCGGTGACGAAGGGTGTGTGGCACACGCCGCCTTAAGTGGAGAGACAGTGTGAGAGTGGCTGGGACTCCCTTGCTCTTCTCGGTCCTCCTCACACCGGTACGAAGGTGACGGGTACCCGTTGGTGCACACTCCCAGAGTCCAGGCAGCCCAGTCCTGTCTCTTTTTTGTCGCCCATCCAACTTTCACCGTCCCCAGGCCCCCCGAAGCTGGCTGAGCTCCCGCCTGCCTGCTGACGTTTGCCCTGCCCACACGCCCATCCCACCACATCCTTGCTCAGCGAAGTTCACCGTCAGTGGTGCTCCGCCCAGTCCGCTGGGAGTTCTTGGTGGACGTTGTCAGTGGCTCATCACCTGGGCTGATTGTGGATCTCCACGCCCGGCCAGCCGGCCACCAGCCAGCCACTGTCCACCTAGCCTACCTGCCTTCCTGCCTATCCGTACTCGTACCAGCCCGCCAGATGTGTGGCCCAGCTGCCCAGCCCCAACTGGCGTCAACAACATTCTCTCCTCATCATCCAGCTTCCCATCTAGTGCAGTTGATTCATTCTTCACTTGTCAGCACCGTTGTTCCACGCGTTCGCGTCGTCGGAAACCACTAATTTGTACTCACATAGTTTGAGGACTGAATTGTGTTTTTTTTATTGGCACCTTGATTTCTGAGTGGTCCCTTGACTACTCTCGTCTCGGGCAAACTAAAACCAACAACCCAAGTACCTACCTACCTACTCAAAACAGCTGTCGCCACGGTCTTCAGCCACACCTCCAAGTTCCACGCCTCGATATGCGTGGTTGACCTAGCTCTCAGACACGAGCTACCCAAACGCATAACGGCTTTTTGAGGTTGCGTGACCTTGCAACTCCCATCGTTCATGGCATCTGACGCGGGCGCCGTCGCGACCGAAAATCCACCGTCCAGTCGCCCAGCTCCAGTCTCAGGTGCTGGTCCTCCATCCGCAACTATCCCTTCAGAGGAGACTGTGAGGCTGCTGAAGCGGCAGCGCGAAGATACACCACCGTCACCGCACTCTCTCGAATCGCACCAGCTCAATCATTTAGGCTCGCCCACGAAATCCGCCCGCCTAGCTCTCGCGACAGAGCCTTCTCCGCCGCCGCTGACCGGTGCCGCAGCTCTTGAGGACGACCGTCGCCGCCAGGAAGTCGAGGAAGCATCAAGCCCCCCAGCCGGCAGTGACAACCCAACCCACAGAGTCCTCGCCTCTCTGTTGGCAGGAGGTACCGAAGCCATGAGTCGTCCGACGGATGCGCTGCAGTCTGCTCCGACGGCGAATATGGAGTCTTCTTCCAAACCGACCAATTCGTTAACGATACCGGCAGATGCCACCGATCGCGTGGATGAGAGGGACGAGGACACTCCACAGAGCCCTGAAGGCATCGCTGGCGCACCAGTCACGGCCAGCCCGACGCCGATGGATGTGGACCACAAGACGGACAATGACATGTCTCAGCAAGTGGTCGGGCAAGAAGAGAGGAGCCAGCCGAGTTCGCTGTCATACCCAGGGTCTCTGCAGGCAACCGCGAATATGGTGGAGCCTCCTTCTCGCGGGATGAGCTTCCCCATGCCTTCGCACAGTCAAACTTCTCCTACGTCATCGGGCTCCAAGAAGCACAAATGCCCGTACTGCAATACTGAGTTCACACGGCATCACAATCTAAAGAGCCATCTTCTCACGCATAGCCAAGAGAAACCCTACGTCTGTACTGAGTGTCCTCTACGGTTTCGCCGGCTCCACGATTTGAAGAGACACGGAAAACTACACACGGGCGAGAAACCCCATATATGCCCAAAGTGTGATCGCAAATTCGCCCGGGGAGATGCGTTGGCAAGACACAGCAAAGGCGCCGGTGGGTGCGCTGGTCGTCGGTCTAGCATGGGCAGCTTTGCTGATGGCGAGGACCTGGAGGGCAACACTATGGGTGAAGGAGAAGACTCCACAATGTCGGGGCTCGGATGCGATCACGGCGATGAAGACGAGCTACGGCGGCAAAGTATGCCCTCAGTCAACACCCAACAACACGTTGCTGGAGGCGAGAACGATGGCTATGGAGGGCACGCTAGGACATATCCCCCGGCAATCCCGCGACCAACTGGTACTGGTCTGTACCCTCCAAATGTCAACCCAGTACAAGCAAACAGTGCTGGTTCGCCCAGCGTGCCAAGCAGTATGGCGAGCACCCATACTCCTGGCACCAGCATCTCATCCGCCGCCGTGACCGGTGGAAACACAGGCATGTATTCCCAATCTGGCATGACCGAAAGCCCAAAGGCGCTGAGCCCCGGCATTCCAGGCCATGACGCATCGAGTACGACTCGTCAACGCTCTCCCGGACTGTCACAGCACATGCCGCAGCAGCAGCAGCAGCAGCAGGGTCGAAGGCAGCCGGAGCTGCAGTCACCTCACAGTGGGCCGGCCCAGCCCAAGTTGCCGGGACTGTCCCACCCTGGGTATTCTGCTACGAACGCATCAGGATTCAGCCACGGCAGGACGCCCAGTGGGCCTCAGTCAAACAATGACAGTCGAAATATGTTTGCACAGAGCGACCCAAGTGTCTGGGCGTACATCCAGGCCCTGGAAGACAAAGTCAAGACTCTGTCGGATAAGGTCTCTGGGCTCGACCACCAGGTTGCTGCCCTGAAAGCCCAGCGCAACAGCCATGAAGGGCAAGATGGAGAAGCGACTGTAGTCTCATAGCCCTACGCTGCAACGTAGGAGGAGATGTGGGATATGGCTGTTCATAAAATATGTATGCTCAGGGGACACGATGGTCTTCACGTTCATTTCCTGCTGCGCTTGAATGGATGGCACGGTGCTTGTGGTCGGCGTTCTTCTACCTTTTCTCTCTTTTACGTCGCGTTTGGGCCATACATGGGATTGACTATGTCAGTGGCGGCAGGGAGCATCTAGGGTCAGATGGCGAAAGGATTCCTTTTTGACGGATTTTGGTTTTCAATCCGCCTACTTTCCTACACGTGGCTGTCATGTAGTATACCTAGTAGGTACAGACTGTATCTTCCAGATACTTTGCCTTGTGGCAATCTTGGGAATCAGGAGGCTCGGTGAATAATACGTAGGACTGAGCACTCGTTTTGCTTACGAACTGCAGAAGTACCAAGTACCTACCTACCTTACGACTCCCTGGAAGCAGTGGGAGGTACGGATACCGAGCACCCTACTACTAGTATTACGTACCTGTAGTACCATGTACGAATGCGTGATCAGATGGAGCACAAAGTTTACCCAAGCAATAAAGGGCTATCTACCTTACAGATGGGGGGGTTCCATTCGTATTCGTACCTGGGTACGGATAGATAGGTACGGATACTAGTTACTTATTCAAGTTGTACTTCTTTCACGTGCCTGCTTGACCGACGTCATTGGTGGGTGGGACGCCTGCACACCGAGTCCGTGACACACCTCTTGACACGCACCGTACATAAGGTTGCTGGCGACCAGACGCTGATCGCAAACGGCGGAGGCCACACATGTCTCATCTGTACCATGCCGCTATCCCCATGCCCTGTTGAAGACAGAAGAATCCGCTGAACCCGACTTGCTTCAACTCTGTCTGTTTGACGCCCTGCGCCCCTGTAGAGAGCTGCGCGACAAGCTTTCGAATGGCCAGCGTCCAAGGCCCCGTCGCCCCGCTGGCGCAAGATGGTGAGTCTCCTCTCCCACTCGCTTGGCTGCGCAGCTAGGTAGTAGCTTAGGCAGCTGTCGCAGAGTGCAAAGCAGCAGGCATCGCTGACTCCAAGACAGTCCCGCTGGTCCACGAGACGGATCAGAAGGTAGCAATCATGCCGAACCCTGTGAACGGCCAGGCCCCCAACGGTGACAGCTCTGGTCAACCGGTAGCAACCCCTCCTCATGTACCGAGCTCACATAAAAGACGGGGGACATTTCTGACAAGTTTTGTGTATCCAGACTCCAGATTTGACTCACGACTCGATCCACGACTTGAAGACCAGTGGCCAGCCCACAACCAACGGTGAGCCGAGGAACCGGAACCCGGCCAAGCCCAACGGGGCCCCCAAGTCATATGCTACCGCTGCCGCGGCCCCCGACGGCCATGACGGCCATGACGACCGTGACAACTTCAGGCCACTGGCGAATGGTAGTAGCTACCCAGCGTTATCGAGACAGTCGGACCTCCATAGCCCGGCTCAGAGCCAGGCAGGGGAGCCTGAGGCGTGGCACGCTGGGGGCATCCGGTTTGCGCCTGTCCGGGTGCCTCTTGTGCGTCGCATGCAGATGGGAGCAGTCTTGTTCCACTCCATGTCCATCGTCCTGTTCGTCTCAGCTTTCTGGTTTACCTGCGCAAACCCCTTCATGTGGCCAATCCTGGTGCCGTACCTCATCCACCTATCCGTGTCAACAGCGGCAACAAACGGCACCCTCGCCTATCGATCGGAGTACCTGAGATCGCTGCCCCTCTGGCGCCTCTTTGCCGGGTACTTCCCCGCCACGCTGCACAAGACGCACGAGCTGTCACCCGAGAGGAAGTATATTTTTGGGTACCATCCTCATGGAATTATCTCCCACGGCGCCTGGAGCGCTTTCGTGACGAATGCGCTCGGGTTTGCGGACAAGTTCCCCGGCATCACTAACAGTCTGCTGACCCTCGACTCCAACTTCCGCCTGCCGTTCTATCGGGACTGGCTGCTGCTGATGGGCGTGCGTTCCGTGTCGAAGGAATCGATCACAAACATATTGAGCAAGGGCGGCCCGAAAAATGATGGCCAGGGCCGGGCCGTCACCATCGTCGTTGGTGGCGCGCGTGAGTCGCTGGAGGCACAGCCGGGGACGCTTCGGCTCATTTTGCAAGGCCGCAAGGGGTTTATCAAGATGGCCTTGCGCATGGGCGCCGATCTGGTTCCTGTCCTGGGTTTCGGGGAGAACGACCTGTACGACCAGCTCAGCCCAAAGACTCACCCCATGATCCACAAGTTCCAAATGTTTCTCCTCAAAGTGTTCAAGTTCACGGTCCCAGGCTTTCACGGCCGAGGAGTGCTCAACTACGACGTTGGCCTGATGCCGTACCGGCGACCCGTCAATATTGTGGTTGGCAAACCCATCGAGGTCAAGCAGGCTCACGGCAACCAACCCTCGCAAGAAGATATCGACAAACTTCACGAGCTGTATGTCCAGGAGGTGGAGAGACTCTGGGATACTTACAAGGATCAATTTTCGCCTACACGGACGTCTGAGATGAAGTTTATCTCATAAGCGACGATTTCTATTTCTAAGTTGGCTTCTTCCAAGGAATGGTGCTACATGGCAAAGGGATATATTAATGGGTTCCAAAGGGTGTAATCTATGGCTTCCACGTGGGGTTCGAGGCCTTGTACGGCTAGCTCATGAGGGGTTGTAAACGTAAAGCAGCAAGGCGAGATCTAGACTGGCTCAGTCAGATCCGATTGGTATTATACGGAACCTGGAACAGAGAAATGATGTAAATTCCCCAATAATGGGCGCATGATATGGTTCCCTCCACCCGCTACCTCGTGAAGGTGGTTGTTGCTCTGGGTGTTGGGCTAGGGGCGGGTACCTAGGTAGGTAGTGTCTCATTAATCTGTCACGTGAGACCGCGTCTCTTCTCCATCACCAGCCGCGTTGCGCGACGAGCCTCGAACATTATAGCTCCTATCAGCGCATCTTCAAGTCGGAACCCAATCACTTTGCCTTGTGACCAGCTACCGAGCTAGTCCTTTCCATTGAGATAATCTCCTACTACTGCGAGATCCTGTGCTTACACCATGGCTCGGGCTTCGCCTCGCAAAAAGGTGGCTGTCAACTACGCCGAGACTGAGGACAAGCAGGAGACCAGCGTCGTCACCCGCAAAGCACTATCAAACAAGGGCACTGCCAACAAACGGAAGGCGGCAGATTCAGTGGAAGAGCCGGCTGTATCCACCAAAACATCAGCCAAGAAGCGCAACACTAAAGGCAAGGACAAGGACGAGGACGCTATGCCGCTGGCGGAACGGACGGCCATTGCGGCATTGAAGAAGCCTATGTACATTGGCGCCCATGTGAGCGCCGCAGGAGGTCGGGCTTCCTTCACACAACCTGTTTTGTCTGGGGTCCAAGTCTAACTAAAGGCGCAGGCGTCCAGAACTCGCTCACCAATGCCGTCCACATCGGCGCCAACTCGTTCGCCCTCTTCCTTAAGTCCCAGCGCAAATGGGACAACCCGCCTCTCGCCCCCGAGGCCAGGGACCTCTTTGCCAGCCACTGCAAGCACCACGGCTACAGCGCCGGTGAGCACGCCCTCCCCCACGGGTCATACCTCGTCAACCTCGCGCAGGCCGACCCGGTCAAGGCGACGCAGGCCTACAACAGCTTCGTCGATGACTTGTCGCGGTGCGAGGAGCTAGGAATCAAACTCTACAACTTCCACCCGGGGTCCACCGGTGGCGACACCAGGGCTGCGGCGTGCGCGCGCATCGCCGCCCAGCTGAACAAGGCCCACAAGGCGACCAAGACGGTCGTCACGGTGCTGGAGAACATGGCGGGGAGTGGCAACGTCGTGGGGTCGACGTGGGAGGATTTGCGGGACATCATCGCCCTCGTCGACGACAAGGAGCGCGTCGGCGTGTGCATTGACACGTGCCATGCCTTGGCTGCCGGTCATGACCTGAGAACACCGGAGGCTTTCAAGAAGACGTTTGAGTCGTTCAACAAGATTGTCGGCCCCAAGTACCTCAAGGCCTTCCACTGTAAGCTGGGCTCAGAACACCGGCGCTCTTGTGCATGATCCGCTAACGGAGATCAGTAAACGACAGCAAAGCCCCTCTTGGCTCCAACCGGGATCTCCACGCCAATATCGGCACGGGCTTTCTCGGCCTGCGCGCCTTCCACAGCATTATGAATGACGACGCCTTCTGCGGGATGCCCATGGTACTCGAGACGCCCATCGACAAGAAGGACGAAAAGGGCAAAACGATTGAGGACAAGCAAGTGTGGGCGGACGAGATCAAGCTCCTGGAAAGCCTTATCGGGATGGACGCCGAGGGAGCCGAGTTCCAGAAGCTGGAAAAGGAGCTGCAGGCTAAAGGAGCGGGCGAGCGGGCGAGGATTCAGGACCAAGTCGACAAGAAGTCACAAAAGGATTCCAAAAAGGGGACGAGGAAGAAGAAGGGAAAGGCTGCGTCTGATGACGACAGCGACTGAGCGCCTCATTCAGAATGCATATCATATATATGTATGGGTTTGTAGTTTGTTGTACCAATAGCAAGGGCTGTCATGTAAAATTTATAGCAACTAACACGAGTTGGGGTATACAAACGAGCATTATGCATAATAACAACACAACAGCATAGGCTGATCCAAGAAACCAACGCCCTCCCGGTCATAATCTCATGTGCAACGAACGGCTGGGATGCCATCCAATAGTTCCTCTCAATGCTTCCGGCTCTGGCCCTTGGCGAACGCCTCGACCCTGCTGATCAGAGACTTGAGCCCAACGCCCCTCTCGCAGTTATCCTCCAGCCACTGCTCCATCCTCTCCCTGACGCTGCGCATGGACCGTAGCACGGGCATCTTGCTGCCCTCCTCAGCCTCGAGGAACGAGCTCGGGTTGAGCAGCACCTCGAAGCACTCGCCCCAGAGCTCCGTCTGCCAGTACCTCTTCAGACTCTCGCGGATGCGGTACTTGCGGCCTCCCCGGGTGAGGCCTCCCTGGTCGCAGCGCACAGTCTCGATGTACTTGCCAAAGAGGAGGCAGTGGATGGTGCCTGCCAGCCCGTGATAGTCAATCTGCCACGTCCAGGGGCGACCTTCTCGCATTTCCGCACAGTCCTGCGATGTCGTCTTCCAGTCCGCAATGAACTGCACGTTGGGGACAAAGTTGCGCATATCAATGGCTCGCCCAAAATCGATGAGGACGACGCCACGCGAGTCCCAGCCACCGCTCCCATCTGCTCGCCATTGGCTCGACAGCGGCTGCTGGTTGCAACGCTCCTGCTGGTGCTCACCTACGAGGTTGTCAAGTCGGAGGAGGCAATTGTCTGGCTTGACATCTCCGTGCAGGACGCTCTTAGAGTGCAGCGCCTCGACGGTGCGCATCAGCTCAATGGTGAAGAACATGGCCAACTGCTCATCCATGACGCCAGATGGCTCCGCTCGGAAGAAGTTGATGACGTCTAGCAATGTGCCGTGGGGGTAGAAAGGCAGGAACAGGAACGCCTCATCTCTATAAAGATGCATCTCGTGGGCGTAGGACAGGGACACAGAGGCTCGGTGCTGAGGGCCTAGGCGGGTGTGAGCCACACGCATCATGTGGAACTCCCACGGCGTCGGAGGAGCCTCCATCTTGAGCGCTTCAACACTTTGCCTCTTGTTGACAGCAAACGCTCCTTTGCCCATGGTCGCCACTGCATTCTCATCGTTCTCCAGCTCGTCGTCCGGGGCCGAGTTCTCAACTAGGTACACAGGCGCAAAGGCACCCGCCCCGAGCTCTCGCTTCACGTTGTAAGTCGAGGACACGTCGGGAAACTCAATGACCACGGGCGCGGGCAGAGATCCTGCCCTATCTGCGCCACTCTTGCTGCTCCTGGTCAGAGCCTTGGCGAACTTGCGAATCTCATTGCCGCGCTCGTAAGACTCGTACCGATGGTCATAGAAGCCACAATGTGAGGCTAGAGGAGGGTGGATGTTGGCTAGAATCTCGCTGCGCACCTGCCCGTCCACGGGATTGCACTGGGCATCCTTGACGATCGGGCCTTTGCGAGGGATGAACTTCTCAGACAGAGCCTTGGCCAAAGGAGCCGCAGGTCTAGGGGCTAGTGGTGCGTGGGCCTTGGGCAGTAGCCTGTCTGGGCTCAGAATATCCCGAAGGGGACTGCTCATAGGTTCTAGATCCGAGGACTCCTCGTCTATAGGAGTGTGTTCTAGCGCAGCTGATGCCCCATCGCGCCTGCAGGGAGTCTTGAATTGTTCCCGCCGCTCCATCTCCATCTCAAGGGACACTTCTGTCCTCTCGGTAATTGGCGTCATGAAAGGGAGGCGATTGTTGGCCACCTCAGCCGGGTCCCTATAGGGCCTAGTTGGTGGATCATAATCTTCAGGTGGAACAGGAACGAAGGAAGTGCGTGAAGCTGGGAGGTAATCCTCGGGGGTCTCGGGGTCGTATTCCTGGCCTCGAAAGTCGCCAGTAGCAGTGTGCTGAGTGGATTCATCATTGGGGACACCAGCATCGATCAAATCCGAGACTTGGGTCTCGTCTTGCCCCCCATCCTCATCTCCTACAGCTGCAACGTCGGGGATGTGTTTGCGAGTAGAGAAGTCAGACCACTCGCTGATACTCTTGGCATCTTCATCGTCCTCCTCGTTGGGTTCGATGTGCCTGGTGGTGCCGTTGCTCTCAGCGTCGGTGGTGTAATCTCCTTCTGTCTCATAGTCGTCTTCGTCTGCACTGGCTTCCTCTTGAGAAGGCTTCAGTGGGGCATTGAAGATGTCATATATGTCGTCCGTAGCAGCCCTTGTGTGTAGCGTCATAGTTGGCTCTGACGTGTTCATGTTCTTCTTCTTCAGCTTGGGACCAGAAGGCGAGTCCAGCTTCGCTTTGACTGCCAGTTGTCAGCTACCAACAGGATGATATGCAAATGGTAAATTGCGTAGTACTTACTGACTTGGGTCTCGTTGAACTCCATCATCTTCTTCTTCTTGCCGCCTCGCGGCTGTCGAGGCGGCTCCATGACTGCACCGTTCTCGTCATAAACTGGACTGTCCCTGTGGATGACCAGCTTGTCGCCACCGCTCTTGCTGATTTCTTCGATTTCCTTCAGGTCCGTTGGCTCAGGAACAAGGTTCATATTTACGGCTTCACCCTCCTCGTCCCAGGAGTGATCCAGCCAGCCACGGTCGGCGGCCATTACCTCTTCAAAGCTGAGTTCGGTCCCAGGTTCTTCTGGTGTAGGATATACGGTGGCAAGATCAACAAAGATTCGCTCCCGCTTGCCCGTCTGAGGGTGCACAGTAGTCTGATTTTTAGAGGGCACAACGACAATGTTGTTTATTTGGGATAAAGACTGGATTAACACAATGACACCGATAGTCCACAAATTAGTCCTATTATCATCAACACATGGGCATGGTAGGGTAGCGAGAGAGAAACATACCGGATCCCTGAACACAGCCATCTTGGCCGTCGCAGACTTCTTTCCTCCAGCCTTGAGCGTCTCTCCCACCCATGGCTTCGGCTCTACCGTGTTCTCCTTCCTGCGTTCGGCCATGGACCCGATGGTATCCCAGCCTTTAGAGCCAGTGTCTCGTGAAGACAGGGCTGGGGGTTTCGCATCTGCATCGGAGAAAATAGCCATCTTCGGCTTGGCTGACCGGGGAGCACTGCCGCCGCCGCCGCTGCTGGCCGCACGCCGAGCCTGAGGGTCTGAGGGTGCCGCGGCACCGAACGGATCCATCTTAGCAGCCAGAGCAGGGCGCACAGTGGGCAACGCCGGTGACGATGGTTCGTTGGCTTCATCGGGCTGCCGGGCGAGCCTCTCTTCAAACTCCTTGAACTTGCGCATCAATCGCTGGACGGGGCGAGCCTCGCGCTCAATGCCCATCTTGTAAACCTCCTCGGCCTGTGCCCACCGGCCGACTCCCTCGAGCCACTCTGCGTACTCTTCGTAGAAGAGTGCTAGGCGCTCACCAACCCCGTGCCGAGAAAGGAAGACATATGTTTCCCGCGGCGAGTCCACGAAGAAGTGAATGTAGTGGATCCACATCTTCAGGTACCGCGGGTCGTTCTTGTATTGTGCGGAGCTGATGAAGGTCTTGGTGGCCCGTTCAAGCAGGAGATGCAGCTGTGACTGGGGCGTGGCCTGCGCCGACGGATATGCGTCGAGCGTCCAGCGGACGTATCTGTCAAAGACATCTAGAGGGTCGTCTGACTCGGAGATGTTCTGGACCTCGGCCTCGTACTCGGCGCGGATGCAGTCGTTGACATTCCTCGTGTCTGATGGAGTGGGCGTCGAGAGTTTGTGTAGGGGCGAAGGTGAGTAGATCTCGGCTAGCTTCCTTGCTGAGCGACCGCCGGGCAGCGACTGGATATTTTCCTTCTGCCCCTCGATCACATCAAAGTTGATCAGATCCTCTGATGCGGCCATGATGCCGGTAGTGTGGTATCGCAGTCGCTTTTGTTAGTAAATTCGTGGCCGACGCCGGCTCGACTGGGCGCAGGATTGTCGGTACTTGTCTGTGTCGAACTATTCTTGCGGTCATCGATTTGTTGTTGGTGGTAAATGATGAAAGGATGTCTCTCTCCCCCGTCCCATTTTGATGCAATTTGATTGATTGTTCACAGCACATAAATATTGACTTGACAGGGGCGTTGCTGTGGTGACCATCTCGTGTGGCTGATGTTGATGGGGTCAGCCCCATCGCCCACGCTCTTGCCACATACAGGTAGAGAGGTACCGTGGCACAGGATGGCGTCGTGGGTTGGGGCAAAAGCCGAGAGCCTCAGTACTCGTACTCTCTCAACTCTTTCTTGGCGAGAGCACGGCTACCCAAGTTCAACAAAGTCAAAGTGGAAGTAATTCACGTCATCACATCAAACACAATTATCTTCTAATACGAGATAATACTTGGTGCAAGATGAGACAGTATTTGAATCGAGTGGCTGTTGCGTCGGTGCGAGGAACTCGTTAGGGCCCCAGCAAAAGGTGCGAAAACAAACTTGAATATATTTTTGCACACTCTGTAGACTCAAAGATATGCTAGACCCAAAAATCGAGACCATGTTTTGCGTGTCAAGCCTGAAGGATTCGCTCGCTAGTATAAAGCAAGGTACCAGACAGTAATCCCAAATGGTTTCTTCTCGGGCCTTATGCCATATGTACCTCTATCAATTAAGACTTGGCCCGGTGAGCTCCTTCCGCCGTAGTTTCCTCGCTTGACTCAGTTCTGACAGCTTCTTGGCAAACTCCCTCGAGACGCTGCCCACAAACTGGGGGCAGTCCATGACATCCTCCATGAAGTCATTCCAGGCCATGTAGTTGACGCCCGCGCAGAAATACTCCGTAATATAATCTGCAATCTCCTTCTGCAATCTGTCTCCGAGGTTGAGTGCTTCGTAGCCGTCTGCAAAGTCGCGCATCATAGCCTTCTGTTGGCTCTCATCGTGCGGCGAGCGGAAAAGTCCTCGATGCCCATCGCCTACAGCCACCTTGATGCACTTGACTATATATTCGGCCATTCTCAGGCATATAAACCTGTCACATAGCTTGTATACCTCTACAAAATCTCGTAACGGCGTTCGTTTGGCGCAGGCCTGGGGATTTTTTGCCCACTGGGGCTCGTTCACCGGTGCGAAAGAGGAGTGGCTGTAGGCGACGCCAACGAAAAGTGCGAGGAACTTGGCTTCGATGTCTTCAAAGTGAACGCACTCGTTCCTTTTCTCGGCCCAGGATCCGCCTTCCAAGCAGCGTTGGAAGTACTCCGAGTTTCTGGTAAGGATATCTCGGTGCACGACAAGAGTCTCGCCTTTTGCGACGAGTTCTACCGACTGTTCGTCGCTTCTAACCAGTGATCGCGGTTAGCATATGATTGGGGAGGATTCGCCGTGGACCAAGACGTACTTAACTAGCCAATCGACACGGAAATCTCCCAGAAGCGCCGAAGGAGTCGGTTTGCCATCGCTGTTGGTAGTCTTAGCTTTTTTCCTTGCGGGCGCCATCGTGGATTTAGCGAGTGGAGGAGACCGAGTAGGTGAAAGATTGAAGGGGAAGATGAGGAAAATATGGTCAGAGTTCTAAGCATCTGATGTTTAGTGTCCAGCAAGAACGAGCAGGCACGGCGAGGAATTGATGGCAGTTGCAATCCCGCTTTGGCCTGACGCTTCGAAAGAGCTCTGACGTAGCCCAAAAGCTCACATTCACCACCTTGAGTGTTCCTGTCCCTAAATATTGCCGTGTGGAGTGAAGCCAGACGGTCTAGGTGTAGTGTACCTAAGTATTTGGTAGATATTGTAATTTGGATAAGGTAGTTGATATCAGCAGAGCCACGTGGATGTGGCCTTAACCTTACAATTCACGGCCACTGAGCCACTCTATCTGGCTACAAGCACCTCGGCCTGTATGCAGTGCACAGCTATGGTGCGTAGTGGTTTCCTTGCGCTGAGTGGGCATCTTGCGTCTAATCCTCGTGCAAGTGACTCGTGAAATCGGATTTAGCAACTTAGGACAAGGCAAAGTAAGCACTCATTTTCTCAAGGAAGCATGCGCACCATTCTGTTGTGTATGCCATCGGAGGGGAAAGTAATGGCACGCCGCGTCTATCGCTCGCCAACTCCTAAAATCTAAAATCCAAGTATAAGGGGTATAAACACCTACTCACTGCAAGCGCAATCATTCACTTCGCCCTGACCCTGCGAATTACAACCTTCTTGTCATTCAGCTCCCAACCCACTCTATCATTCTTTGTGAGGTCATCCCACTTAGAATTTGTCATGGCCTCCAGGAACCCGAGGTCCGCGGACAGGTACGCTCTCCCAAACGCCTTGAGAGTCTGCATCCGCATATCACCCTCCGCAAAATCAAGCAGCCGCGCGCGGTGCCCGTCCACGGTGGCCTTGACTTTGTGGAACTGGACATAGTTGTCATGCACAAGAGCATGAAGAATCATGTCCACCTTAGGGTCTCTGAGCTGGTAGCGATGCCGGATCGAGTATGCCTCTGCGAGCTCCTTTCTCCGGCATGCTGTGTCGAGAACTAGATAGCTGACAACTTCCTGGAACTCCACGGATGTGAGTGTCAATCGAGGGTGAAGATATCGGAGGAGATGCAGGATGGCTGGGTGGTAAGATTCTGGGTGTTTGACGAGGACGGAGAGGCGTATGCAGAAGAGATAGGCCTGGATAGAGAAGTCGTCATTGCGTTTCGAGGCCACTATCCCCTCCCTCAGCTTCCTAAGTGCCATCATAATGTCCGACAGTGTCTTGGTGTTGGTCGGGTTCTGAAGAGCCTCGAGGGAAGGCCTGGCGGCTGGGTCTTTGGAAGTCGACGGGCTTGCGCTTTCGCCGATTTCAAGTGCCGCAAACCTCCGGAGGAGCTCATCGCCTTTCCCAGCGTCGGTGCAAAATATCATATACCGCTCTATGATTTTGGTGTAGTACCTTTCTTGCGTCCTGGGATCCAACAACCTGCAGGAACCTGTTCAGTGATTGTCCAGCCTGGAGTCAGGTTTCGGTGGGTTTTACCGTTTGTCGCCTTTGGAGGGCAGACCTATGCTCTCAAGGGGATCCTGTTCCACGGGCTTGAGCCTACCCCAGGGATTTGATGGAATTCTGCTGGCCTTCTTAGACATTCTTGATTACGTGTAAGGATTCATGACATTGATGCGGGATAAATGGATTTGAACTGAGGAGGCAGACAGCCGGGGCTTCCGATTGAATTTGATGCTGAGTCCGATGAACTCTGGTGTGTCGACGTCAAGCTGCCAGCCGACAACTGTAAAACCTTTGGCGGGGTCAAGTACTAGGTACTAACTGTATGAGTACTGCTCGCAAGTTGGGTAGTGGTACTAGGTAGGTAGGTAGGTAGGTAGGTAGGTAGGTAGGTAAGTACTAGTAGGTAGGCACTAAGACACCGCGAGAGAATTGCCCCGCCCTTTCCACATACGTACTATTCGTACGTACTACTATTTATTACCTTACGTGGACCATAACCCACCCATAAGTCACTTAATAGATCACAAGACGGTTATAAGAGTGAATTGCTACTAGGCACCATAATACAATGTAACTAATAAAAACACATTCTCTGTCAGGGCAGATAGACACACAATGGGCGGGAATTGCGATGCCGTTTCACAGGACAAGTTGGTCTCGTCGTCCCTGAACTACCATGTACCCGTTGCATGCATCAACGCTTGTTCCATTATACTGCTAGTAATATACATTATACTCCTACCAAGGATTTGGCCATGCTTATCACTTGTGCTGGCCCCTTTCCAACACACGCTCTCTCGGGGTATCATTGAATCAGCTTGTAGCAACCACCCTCGCCCCTGCTTCTACTATTCCCTGAGCGCCAGGTTTAGAAGCCACGATTCCACTTTGGTCTTCGACTTTTCCACTTTGGCCCTCGACCTTTCCTAATTCTGGGAATCAAGACTGTTCGGCCCCGGTGCATCCTTTACAGCCTCTTCACTCTTAGCGGCTTGTCCCTCCACAGGCTTTTGCTGGTCACCACCGTCCTCCCCCATTGGAGCGTTCTCCCAACCCAGGGGCCCTTCGGCTTCGAACTTGCCCCTCTTCGAGAGTACTCTGCCCAGGCCTTGGTGAATTTCTGCCTGAAAGGGCTCGAAGGGAACCTTCTCTCCATCAATGCTGATATAACCATCTTTTTGGTCTCGGGGCGTGATGCGGTAGGCAGAGATCTTCCTGTACTTGACTTCGGGCATGTCAAAGAACTTCCCCGACTCGATAGCAAGGAGTGTCTTTGTCGCCCTAGTGCTGCGTAAATTTCCGTCCATGGTAAAAAGATCCATGCACCCATCCGATGGCAGCGCAGCGGGGAAAAAGTTGGCATCGGGAGACATATATGCCATCTATGACGCCATGTTAGTTAAAGGGTAACCTTCGTGGCATCTCGTAGACGGCACTCACATTTCCGCAGTAGAAATTGCCAATCTTGTCACTATTAAGCGTCTCCCATCCTTCCAGGCCAGAAATGTCGTCATTGATCGTCCCATATTTCAGCAACGGAAGACCTTCGCTTTCGGGCCTCCCTACGGCCACTTGGGGCTCTCCCTTGTTCCCGCCAGACTGTCCGTTCGTCGAGACTGGCTTAGAATCGTTTCTTGCATGGCGACGGTAGTACGCTTTGACATCGTTCTTGTCTGCGACCTCAACCTTCACTGCAAGGTCGCACGGATAGCACTTCTTCTGATAGACGCGCATGAGCATGCCCATCTCAAACCTCTTGGAGCCCATCCAACGAAAACGCTCGGTGCCAAGATCGCTCTCTGCGATGATCCCCAAGGCCTGGGAGAGAAAAGAAACATATCGTTTTGACCCCTGGGTAATGGAGACCAGGTCTAGAGGCGTCTCCACGCCCTTGATGATCCCAATAGCTGCCACGGCTGGCTTGTTAGAGCCGTAGAGATTGAGGGCCATGGCGTTGCCTGAGCCACACGGGATATGGCCGACAGCGATCTTGCTCAACGCCCTCTTCGCGTCTGGTCTTTTGGCAAGCCCATTGAAGATCTCGTGCGGTGTTCCGTCACCCGAGCACGCGATGACCGTATCGTACTTGTCAATATCCATCTCCTCCACTAGATTCATAGCATGCCCGCCTTTGATTAATATGAGAACGTTCAGCTCCATTCTTGCTGCCTCAAATAGAGGCTTGACCTCTTTCTGCCACCTCCTGATCGCGCCACCAGGACCTGAATTCGGATTGACCAGCACAAGCGCTCTTTTCTGCTGCTTTGCCTTCCCATATGCCCGGGATCGAAGGTCTATGGCGAATTGCTCTGCCGAAGCAACATTTTCGGAATCACCGACAGAAAATGACATCTGGTCGAGCTTCATGCTAGACTTTGTGGGGTCGGAGACATGGTGAATCGTCAAGGTATTGTCCTGGACACCGACCCAGATGATGTTGTAGTAGGGAATGCGTTTCGTGGGCCCCGAGCCTTGAGAAATGTCAGTGGAAATGACCATTCATAATTCCCGAAATATCCGCACCACTGATTCCAAGGTCCGAATCGAAAGTCATCAGAACGACATGTGTGTTGTACCTTTGGCTAAACAGCCGGATCGAAATTCGCGAGGTCATTGTGTCGGCGCGGAGTAGTCGAAATCCTTGAAAAGGGATGTTCAATTTCGCAAGCGATGAATTCTTTGACGCCGGCGATGACAGGCGTGTCGAAGATGGGTTGAATAATCCTGGGTACGCTGTGCTGCGCTGGCTCGCGTCACACGCCGTCGTCGGATGGCTATAGACGGGCACGGGGTTATAGGTAGTAGATAATTATAGAGCGGGTTACTGAAAATACCCAAGCAATAGCGAGTGAGTGTGCAAAAGGAATCAAAGACGATGGAGCGAAGAGGCCATTAGAGCCTAAAAGAATGACCCGGGTCGGGGAGGAAGTGCGCTGAGCTGTTGTTGTCAAGGAACCTGGAAGCCGTCACGAGTCGCGACGCCGAGGCAAGTGCAGATCGCCTGCGGACTAACGCTAGTAGTACGTAACTTCTGGCTCCACCCTCCATCCCCCATTACCGCAACACCGAACTCCACCAACAACAGGATTCAGGGGCGAGTACGGATAGGTAGGTACTTCTTCGTAGTACCGTACGAACTGTGCGAGTCGAAGACTCTGGTAAGAAGGTTCCTTCGCCGTCGGCGCTGCCCCGTCGTACTTCAGGTGTCCGGACACGTGCAACTAAGACCACGCAAAGCTAGGTATTTACGAATAGGCAATAGGTAGTGCTTGTACTATCGGTTTTCGCTTAGCCTCGCGGTGCATGCCACCGCGGGTAGTATTCAGTGGCCCTGGTCCTCGAGGCCCTCGCCACCTGGCTAGAACAATTCAGAATGTCGGCCATGCCGGCCAGCACGATTGTATAGAACTAGATGCCTCTAGCTACCCCAACTCCACCCCCGCTATCTTTTGGACTCTTGAGAGCAGAATCCCCATAGTGCTCCTCTATATTTTCGACACCTTCAGATCTCCCACTGTGCACCTTATTGACAACCACGTAGTGAATCTTGTGTGAAGCTCTCCACCCCGTCACGGACTCATGCTAGCCTCGTCACCTCGGGCCACTTGCTTAAAGCAGCCTTCCTGAAAGCCTCTACCTCTGCACTGCGCCAGCGCTTCAGTGTCTCCAGTGCCTCGATAGCGTTGGTAAAGCCGATGCTCGGAATGTCGAGCAATCCGATAACTTCCTTGTCACATTGCCTGCCGTCCTCGCCAAGCATTTTCCTAGTTCGGATAGCGGCGAGCACATGCGCTGGGCTAGCCTTGTTCTTTACTTGAAACTCGTCATTGTACTTCTTCAGGTCCGTTGACGAGCCGATGGTCTTGAACTCTTCCTTCAGGACTTCCGCAACCTTAGGGGGGAGATCCGTTGCTTGGCTGAGAGCGTGTCGGAGAGCAACTGCTTGCTCGTGCACCTTGGGGCTCTCCGGCGCAAGGGCCGTTGCAGCGTTGAGGCAACGGAGGGCCAGAACGTATTTCCCTGGACGCATTTGATTAGTTTAAAGCAAGCATGGGCGACTTGAGTGTCCACTTACTCCGGCGCAGGTATACCTCAAACCCAGCGTGCTGAGCTTCGATGCTCTTGGGACACGCCTGCAGCAGGGGGCTGAGCAGCTTTGTTGCTTCACCTAGGGGGTCGGCCGTAGAAGCCAGCTTCAGACCCAAGGGGTCATCATCCTTCTTCTTGGCATCAGCGCCTCCCTGCGTGGTCTTGTTCGGGTCCTGCTTAGCCTGCTTTTCGGCAGCCTCGCGCTCCAGTCGCTGTTGCTCCTTCTTTGCCTTCTTTGCAGCCTTCTTCTTTGCCAGGGCATCTTCCGCGTCGTCACCATTGCCGTTGACACCATTGGCAGACGGCTTGTCCGCCATCTTGAGATAGACATCGATGGCGGAGAGAGCAGCACGAGCGTAGAAGGGGTGGTCCCGGATATGGTCTTCCCATCGGATCATGTCGATGTATGCGCGGATCTGACCCTTGCGTAGGGAGAAGCTGTGGAAGTCAAATTGATCCTCTTGCCAAACATCGAAGATGTTGGCAACAGCCTGCAGCCTCTTGAGTGCCATTCCAGTGTTTCCTGTCCTGGCATACGCCTCACCATCCTCGGTGAGGAACCAGACACACTGCATATCTAAAAGATCCGCAATCGGACCGCCAGGTGTATCTGCACGAGTAAACAGGCCCACCGTCTTCAGGGCTTTGTCATTCTCGTTGTTGCGAAGCTGGTACTTGGCAGACTTGCTGTTAATGTATCGATCCTTGAGGTCTAACGAGCGGGCGTAATCCATCATCTCAGACGCCTTGGAAATGTTACCGTGATGCTTCAATATCCGTGCCTTGGTCATATGGAAATCAACACTTTTAGGGTCCTTTTCAATGGCCTTTTCCACATACTCCATGGCCTTTGCCAGATCGCGGCTCATGTGGTAGTTGTAGTGTTGGGCAAGATAGTAAAGCGCGGCGGCCTCACCCTTATCCTTGCTCGTAGAGTCTGCACTTTGAGACTTCAGGTACTCTTCTGCCAGTTCCGCAAGAGCGGTCTTCTTGAATTCATCGGAATAGAGGTGCTTAAGGTTCGCGAAAGTCGAAGGGACGCCCTTGTTCAGCATCAAGGCAAGATACTCCTTGGCGGCGGATTTGAATTCATCACCTGCAGGTGGATTAGCCCATCACGATACCGGCAATACCACCAAACTCTAGCGAGAAGGTGGGGGGATGAGCTTACCGGAGAGGAAATCCAAAGGCAGTCGTCGGGCAGCATCGCAGCGAGGGAATTTGGCAGCGAACTCGTCGTAGATGGCCTTGCGGGCCTGTACGTCGCCGTCATCGACCCCCAAGGCACCAGACAGCTTTTCGTAATAAATCTGATGATCCGGGTTACGTTCAAGAAGCGCACGGTAAGCCTTGGCAGCATCCTCTTGCCGTCCCAGCTTAGATAGATACTCGGCGCGATATTCCAGAAAGGCCAAACGGTCCAGGTTATGTTTTCCAGCATCCTCCAAATGGTCCAGAGCCCGTTGATAATCACCCTGTTCTGCGATCAAGGAGTTCTTGTACATGATGGCCTCGGAGTGTTCGAGGTCGTAGCGAGATGGGGTCGACTTGAGAGTCCCCTCGTACGTTGTGAGCACGTTTTCGGCCTCTGACAAATTTCCCGACAGGTGATGCGCAATGGCGAGCGCAGTCCAGCTCTGCCGTAGTTGAGGCCGCGCTTGCAGCATCGCCTGGCGGCTCTGTACATATCCCGCGTAGTCGCGCATCTGAACCTGCAGGATGGCGAGGTCCCTCTGGATTTGTGCAGACTCAGGTTCCAACTTGAGCGCAAACTTGTACGCCTTGATGGCCTCCTCAAAGTTCTTGTTTGCCCTGTACAGCAGGCCGTACACGTGCCAGCAAATGTGAGACTTCATGTCCACTGTCAAAGCCTCCTTGCCAAGCGCAAACGCCTCCTCCGTCTTCCCTTGGGCGTTCAGAATCAGCGCCTTCATGGCCATTGTGTCTCCATGTTTGGGGTTCTTCTTGAGGATCGAATCGGCCGTTTTCAGGCCGCGCTTGTACTGTTTGTCCTCATAGGCGCGGACGACAGCGCGGAAGTTCGACTGATCCTTGGGATTAAGTGGTTGAGGCATGGTGGGCGACGGTCGAGGGCGGTCACAAAGATTCGAGGGAAGGCCGTAACAAGCACGGAGGCTTCAGTGGGTTAAAGACGAGAAGATGGTCGTAGGCTTGGTAGGTCGCGGAGCTCTCGAGTCTGGCGAGGTCCGGAGACGAGTGTGCGAATTTAATATGCTAGCACCGCTCGTTTGGGGAGATTGGAGGACAGCAATCTTCCCCGCACCTCTTCTTGGTTGAATGACCGGCCACGTGCTTGGATTTTGAGGGCCAACTCGTACAAGATTCCAATCGAGGGTGTCTCGAACTTGGATGTTTGACAAGCTTGGGAGTCGTGGCCGGCGGATCTTCGGGTGTTCAATTCTTCCAGAGCACACGAGTGTCTCAGAGGCGATTCATGGTGGGGGTTTTCACAATGGTGCCGACGGAGTGCAGTCACTCCCGGCAGTGTGCACCACCCGTTGCAGGTTACCTGCAGGACCCCACTGCCTGGTAGCTTTCCCTCAATCAAGCTGTGCATCCTCAGAAGAAGCTGTTGTATTGCCGGTCTTCGAGAAATTTACTGGTTTCTGATGTTGTTTCATTACAATGGCCAGCAGTAGTCACATCATATTGGTATAGCATGCAGGCAGCCTACCCTTTTCATATACTAGAAACAGTACTACTAGTACTATGATCCAGGAGTATGCTATATACCTGTCTGTCCGTACTTCGTAAGTGGTGTTTGTCCATGAACCCAATGCGCCTTTGCTACTCCCCAATACTACTCAAGATAGTTTACAACCCGAACCGTATTTTACACAGTACGCCCCTCCATCGTATGTTGCCCCTACCGTTTCTGATCTCGCCGGCCTACAGGTTCTCGAGATGCCGTCCATTTTTCGACAGCCTGCTCCCAGCTCTCTCCGATGCCACCACATCGTTGCTGGACCGTCGCCCAGGTCTTGCTTCTCACAATATTCTCTATCTGATTCTCTTGGCGTATTAACGCGGCGAGCGTCTCTGTTCGGGCTTCCCGGGGGAAGAATCTTCCGGAGTAAGGATCTAGCCGTTCGTCGACTACCCGGTGGCTATCTCGCTCCTTCTCCATCTGCCTAAGGGTCGCTTCGGGGTCGTCTGGATCAGGGCTCGCTGCTACCACGCCGCAGTAGTACAGCACGTCCTTCCGCGCCTGCCATGCCGGAAATAGCACTTTGTGCTTAAAAGTCTGGCATGCCTCGCGATCGATTGATTTTGAGCTCGATCCTGATACACGGTGGGACGTCGAAGAGGGGTCAAAGCCTGCGCGCGAGGGCGTTACGAGAGCATTAAGATTCTGGGTGATAGAATCATCAATAGATGACCTGGAGAGTCGCAAGAACTCTTAAGTCTCGTGTTAGCTAACACGGCAGCGTTGCACCAGAGAAGGGGCCCACCTCGAAGAGCACCAGACGAGAAGCAAAACTGAGGCGTCAGTTCCGGCTTCCTGGGAGGGTCGGTCATGGTCTCCTCCTGACGCTGAGAGCTTGTAGTGCTCTGAGCATCAGCGGCCGAACCCGGTGTCTTCCAAAGTAAACCGGCCAGCTTGAAAAGAGATCAAGGCGCGGGTGATAGAGGAATTGTAGAGCGCACTTGGCACGCCAGAGCCGAAATCTTTGTGGCACAAGACAGGGTGCACTCGGGGTACGACAGATGGAGCTAGACGAGGATTTGGCTTGAGCGGTATGGCCACTCCTGATGATGCCGTCACCAACCCGGGTCAAGCCGACGACAGCCTACCCTGAACTTCTAGGAGAAACATAATCCCGACCAGGTTGCCCCGTTATTAGGTTGGTCCGACAAAACAAGGGCAGGAGTGCCATCTTGCCATTCACACACTACAGTGATTAATACGCAGCAGTTTATCTTGAGAGTTGAACCCAATCACGGTTATGATCGTGTAGATTCGCGATGTGAGAAAACTCCAGTCTTTGTTCATTGGGAGCAATATGAATACAACCAACTTTGGGTGGCTACTGTCCGGGACTTGTGGGGCAGAAGGAGAATGGTCCCCGCGCCGCTCTACCAAATCGGCCAACCCCCAGCAAAAGATCAGACGCAGGTGGCTTGTTGCTCGATGGCATCATGGCTGAGCCCTCATGGTTGTAATGGGAGATAATGGGGGGCACATGACCTAGAAGTTGCTGTTTGTCGTGTCGCGTGGGAGAAGCTCATTAGAAGATGGCATGACGTCGGGGCGCTGGACTCCGCCTGCCATAACTGGCCACAGGGCAATTTGATCTGCATGAGTCGCTACACGACAATTCATCCTCTATCGCGATTCGTGGCATCGCCCCAACAAGCTTCCCACCCCCAAGACCTCCTAGGCTTCCCTCCCGCAACCCGGCAGACGCAACATCGTTTCGATAACTGCTGGTCGCTCGCACCCAACAACTGAACCCAGCCCTGTGTTTTCTCAAAATTCCATCTGCAAACCAACGAATACCCCACCAGCGCGACCCCGCAGCCATCGCAAGAATCACACCAAGAATATGGCCTCCCCCGCGCCTGGGACGCCTGCAGCGCAAGCTAGCAACGGCAGCTGGTCGACCTTCATCAAGGTAGATAACCCTGGGGAATGAAAACTCACCATGAGAAAACAGGTTCTAACAGGCCCTAGTCCATCGCATCGTTTAACGGCGACCTCGCGTCCTTGACTGCCCCTCCTTTTATATTGTCGTCTCAATCCCTCACCGAGTTCTCTGCCTACTGGGCAACCCACCCGCCGATCTTAACAGCCCCCGCGGCCGAGCCCAACCCTGCCAAGCGAGCTGCCCTCGTGCTTAAGTGGTTCCTGTCTACCCTCAAGCACCAATACGCCAGCAGGAGCGAGCAATATGGAAACGAAAAGAAGCCCCTGAACCCCTTTCTCGGAGAGCTGTTCCTTGGTACATGGTCCGATGACGCAGGAGAGACAACCCTCATTTCGGAACAGGTCAGCCACCATCCGCCGGTGACGGCCTATTGCATTCGGAACAACAAGACTGGCATTCAGCTCGAGGGCTACAACGCCCAAAAGGCTTCCTTCAAGAGCACCATTATTGTCAAACAGATTGGTCACGCGGTCCTGACGATTCCCATCGAATCGGGAGGCAAGAAAGAGACGGAAAAGTACCTAATAACACTTCCCAGCCTGCATATTGAAGGCCTGCTCTTCGGTGCCCCCTTTGTTGAACTCGATGGACACACCTACATCACGAGCTCGACGGGATACACTTCTAAGATCAAGTTCAGCGGGAAAGGCTGGGTCAGCGGTGAGAAGAACAGTGTATCTGCCACCGTCTTCCCTACCGGAAAGGAGGACAAGGATAAAGAAGTCTTGTACAGTATATCTGGGCAATGGACCAAAGAGCTTACCCTCCATGAGGGTCTAGGAAAGAAGAAGTCTCCGTTAGAAGTTTACGATGCAATCAACACTGCTCAGACTGAACTTCGGGTCGCCTCAATCGAGGAGCAGCATCCCCTGGAGACCCGTCGCGCGTGGTCTCGGGTCGCGAAAGCGATCTCCAAGGGGGACATGGACACCACATCCGTGGAGAAAGGCAAGATCGAGCAGGCCCAGCGCGACAAACGCACAAAGGAGAGGTCGGAGGGCGCGGTCTGGGAGCGACGATACTTCACCGTGGCTCAGGGCCAGGACGAGACCCTGAAATGGCTAGGCGACTCTGCCGGCGTCCCATTGGATGGCGATGCCGACAAGACCGGTGGCCTGTGGAGGTTTGATCTTGCCAAGGCGGAAAAGGCAGCAGCGGAGAAGCTGAGCAGCGAAGATGTGGAGAAGATTGAAAAGGAGCTCCTAGGGCGTTAGCATCTCCCTCATGGCTACAAGACTCGTCGGAAGGAGGAGGCCTCGTCAACCTGGCGGTCATTATTACATAGAAGAAACAAGAGCACTCGAGAGTCAAGTGTGGCGGAGTATGACACTGGTGGTCAGGGGTAATTGTACAAGCATGGCATGGCAGAGTGTGGCCCATCACGCCTGTTACACAGCGTTTGGAGCACATAACTAAGCAGGTAGCTCGAGCTTGGCTTGGTTAAATATCAGTTTTTTGCTTTTATTCATTTAATGCATTCGTAGGTCAATCAACATCCCTCCTCGATTGAAGGTGGTGAGACTGCCTGAGCCATGCCATGATCCGTATAAACTTTGTGCTCAAAGCACTTGGTCCATTATTAGAGGTATCCATGCTTTTCTTACTCTCGAGGCTCCACTGTGACCCTCGGACGTGCGGGCGAGATGGTTGAGAGACTTAGAGCTGGCCAGAGGCGTTGAAGTCCTTGAGGGCCTCAGTGACACGGGCAGACATAGTCTTCTCACCCTCGCGGACCCAGACACGGGGCTAGGAAGTAGTCAGCAAGCTTGCTACGAAACAAAGGGGGCTTCGGAAGTGGCCTTACATCGAAGTACTTCTTGTTGGGCTTGTCGTCGCCATCGGGGTTGCCGACGGCAGTGCTGACGTAGTCCTTCTTCTTGAGCATGTAGTCGCGGATGCCGGCGCAGTAAGCAAACTGCATGTCGGTATCCATGTTGACCTTGACGACACCGTAGCTGATGGCCTCGAGGTACTCCTGCTTGCTGGAGCCAGAGCCGCCGTGGAAGACGAAGAAGACGGGCTTGTCGCTGAGGCCGAAAACCTTCTTGACATGGGCCTGGTGGCGGCCCAGGAGCTCGGGGCGGAGCTTGACGTTTCCGGGCTTGTAGACACCGTGGACGTTGCCGAAGCCGGCAGCGATGGAGAAGTAGGGGGAGATCTCGCGGAGGGTCTTGAAGATGTACTCGATATCCTCGGGCTGGGTGTAGAGGGAGTTGTTGTCAACGTCCTCGTTGTTGACACCATCCTCCTCGCCACCAGTGATACCAATCTCCATCTCGAGCCACTGCTTCATGGGAGCGGCGCGCTTAAGGTATTTGGCAGTGGTCTCGACGTTCCACTGGACGGACTCCTCGGAGAGATCGATCATGTGGGAGGAGAAGAGGGGCTCGCCAGTAGCCTTGAAGTAGGCCTCGTCGGCGTCGAGCATGCCATCGAGCCATGGCAGGAGCTTCTTGGCGCAGTGGTCGGTGTGGAGGACGACGGGGACACCGTAGGCGGGGGCGATGGAGCGGATGTAGTGAGCCGCGGCAATAGAGCCAGCAATGGAGGCAGACTGGTCGCCGTTGGCAAGACCCTGGATCTGCTGTTAGCAAACGGAGGCGTAGCGCGGGGAAGGATACGGGGCTTGTGCTTTGCACGCTGAGCTTACCTTGCCGCCGAAGTAGGCAGCGCCACCCTGGGAAAGCTGGAGGATGATAGGGGCCTTCGCATCACGGGCAGCCTCGAGGGTGGCGACGACGGTGGAAGAGGAGGTGACGTTCTGTCAATGGCACATCAGTTAGCTCCCATCCTGAGCTCGACAAGGGCATCGGCAAGCAACGGCGAGCTCGAGGTTTCCAACTTACGACAGCAGGGATGGCGAACTGCTTCTCGCGAGCGTACTCGAACAGGCGGAGAACGTCATCGCCAACAATGACGCCGGTCTTGCGGCTCAGGACATCGGTGACACCCATTTTTGCGGTGGTGGTTGTGTGAAGGAGGGGGGAGGGAATCAGAGGTATGTATGTATGTCGTCAGAGAGCAAGCCGAGACCTTGAGCTACGGAGGCGCCGGGTCTAGGAAGCAAGGTAATAGGTATGAGATAGAAATGTCTGTAGGAAGCAAACGAAGAAAGTCAGCAACAGTTAGGTCAGAAGCCTTCTTATCCACATATAGAGTTTGGTGGTGGCAGCGCGGGGTTTTCTGGTTGTCACAGCCGCGACTATCGATAACATTTGATGAGGGGCAGTAGGCGACTGAGGTGACAGCTTCGATGAGGCTTTTGCTTGCTCCCAACAGTGTGGAAGCTGAGCTGCAGCCGCCGTCATCGGTCATGGCCATCTCGGGCGCAATTGGCGGCTGGCGAGATATGCGACCCAGTTGCTCCCGGTTGCGCCCAATTTGCACCGGCCAGTGACATGGCTAGCTCCGCGACACTTGGCGAGCTTTTTTCGACCACTTGGGCCATTTCTGGTATGTATCCCCGTCTCATAGCCCGTTTTGGCCGGGCTCCTCTTTTGTATTTCCGTGACAGCTGTGCTTGACAACTGTGGACAGTTTTTGTGTGTGGAAGGGCGAGGGAGAGAGAGGGCAAGTGTGGCCAGTGGATGGAAGACTTACATTATTGATACACAAGCTGGTGCAGCGAGGTACTTGTTGCGAGATGCAGGAAATTTGAAGCTCCAGGAACGAGGATCGTGGAGGAGGGGAGGGGGAGGGGGAGGGGCTCCGATTTATGTATGTCATAGTGAGCATTGGGGGTTTGGGACCTTGCCCCTTGGTATAGCCCGTTGCCGTGCCGCGCCAGGACTCCAGACCAGACCAAGCCAGAGCCCATCAGTCCCCATCCGCGTCGTCAAATCAATGCCCATCGGATTGCCGATGGTGCGCGTCCCTGCCACAGCCGAACGGGGATGGGCTGTCTCGGGGCGCACGACGGAAACATGCGGGATGAGCATATGCCTCCTGCTCCATCGGCAGCTCCATCGGAAGCTGCGCCAGTGCGCCTCAATGGTCGCCCGCTCTGGCGCCAACGGCCTTCCGAGATCACGATTGCGGCCCAGAGGCTGGGACTGGGGAATCGCGGTGGAGGAGCTCCATGGCAAGCTTTGATAAAGGACCTGCCTCGCCCACGGACAGCTCTCCAGCTCTTCTATTGCTGGCAAGACGAATCGTTTTGAAGGTGTTTCAACTGGAAGCTACCAGAGCAGGCACGCCGACGTGGGGCATGCTCCGATTCACCAGTACCACCCAATACGTAGTACTCAGTACTAGCAGTAAGTGCTACTATTGCTACCTATTAGTAGTATTAGTAGCCACTCCTACCTAATTCGTAGACAGGCAAGGCGCTCGATCCCTCGGGAGGTGAGAGTGCATTTCCCCATGGTCATGTCTTAACTTCCCGTCCGTCCATATTCTCCGTTTTCCGCGACCCTTCGGAGGGGCAACCAAGAGACCGGATTTCCAAACCCCTCGGTCACCAGTGGAGAAAATCGACGAACGGCTTTGTATCGGCTCAAGACCACCTCGGGAAGTGCAACACGCTCTAGTGCCCCTGGTATTACTTACCTATCCCATCATCTGCCCGCATCTAAGATCGGGGCCCCGAGCGATGCGCCTCGGTGTGTTGTTCGTGAATCGTGCCACCCGTCGCGAGACGTGTCGATGCTGCCCCACCATCCAGATCGATGAACCCCGCTTCCATGGCCCCCGACAGGCTCCAATCCCGAATCTTGCCGTACTCGCAGGGTACCAGTGGTAATACCTAAGTCGGTACCTACGACTATTACTGTGGCACTCGCCGATGTCTCCTTCGCCTTCTTACACTGTATGTGTAAGAGGGTCGTCCAGTTTCTCTCACGCCTTCGATTGAGGTTCCAAGATTGAGGTTCCGAGCAGGGGTTTCAAAATCATGCATCACAGGAACCGGACCCGGAGCCCCGTTTGGCCCTTTTGTATGAGGAAGATGCGAAGAGAAGAATCTCTTACTCATGGGTTCCGATACATACGTAATCCGAGTGTATGTCCTGTCAGCTGCCGTACGAGTATTTCCCGACGAAGCAGAGCTGCCCGATTGTTTAAGCCAAGGCACCTGTCCTACTGAGCTGTGAGGTAATGCTGTGCTCTGCTCGGTTTTGCACGTAGGTAAGTAATATGTAGGCTCTAGAGTTGGTAAGCCTCCAGGAACTCGTATGCCAATCTAATCTTCAGTCATGCTCTTGTCAGCGAGACGTTGAGAGAGAAGTCCCAGCTTTTGCATCAGCAGAACCCTATTTTTCAAAGATCCCTATTTGACAGGTATGTTATCTGTTATATCGTGACGCTGTGCCCTTGGGGCCTGGGATTTTGGAACGACTACTGTATACATGGATAGGTACGTAAGTAGCTATTATATTACACTTTATCATAAAGCCGTCCAATCATGTCTGTTTTATACCCGTATTGCTACTCTATACCCCTCATCTGATACGTCAGTAATTATCAGGACAATTACCTCGCCACCATCAGAAGTAGAACTATGCATGTTATAACCAGAGACCTTGTGGGCATCTGTGCCCGCTTTGGGATTCTTATGATTACTGTCTTTTTATGGGCAGTATGATAAAGAAAACAGAAAGTATAGTAGAATTTTTGGGGTTTACCGCCCCCCTGGAGATATCGTACTATGTATGGTCCCCGAGTAATGCCCTTTACAATTTGATCCGTCCTTCATACCCCGTGAGCTCATCAGTTTCATGCCGCTGCTTACAGGTTGACAGCAGTGCGGAATTTGGCGCCGGCATAGATGGCCAGATCACCGAGCTCCTCCTCGATGCGGAGGATCTGGTTGAGCTTGGCCAGACGCTCGGACCGGCAGGGAGCACCAGTCTTGATCTCGCCAGACCGGATACCGACGACAATGTCAGCGATAGTGACATCCTCAGTCTCTCCAGAGCGGTGCGAAACCATGACACCCCAGCCGTCGGCATAAGAGTCCTTGGCAGCCTGGATCGACTCGGTCAGGGTGCCAATCTGGTTGACCTTGAGGAGCAGAGCGTTGCAGGCCTTGAGTTCAATGGCCTTCTTGATGCGCAGGGGGTTGGTGACAGTCAGGTCATCGCCAACGATCTGGATGTCCTGGGTCTTGTAGAAGTAGCTCCAGGCCTCCCAGTCATCCTCAGCAAAAGGATCCTCGATGCTGACGATCGGGTACTTCTTGCAGAGGTCTCCGTAAAGAGCAGCAAGCTGCTCGTAAGAGAGCCACTTGGTGGGGTCGCTCTCGGGGTTCTTGAAGTCGAGGTCGTACTTCTTCTCAGACTCCTTGTAGAACTCGCTGGAGGCAACGTCCATGGCGATCTTCATCTTGCCAGTGTAGCCAGCCTTCTCGATGGCCTCGGTGATGAGGTCAAGGGCCTCCTCGGCAGTCTGGATATCGGGAGCGACACCACCCTCGTCGCCGACGTTGCCAGCGGACTGACCGTACTTCTTCTTGGCAAGGCCCTTGAGAGCCTGGTACACCTCGGCACCCTGGCGCATGGCCTCGGTGAAGCTGGGAGCATCACTGGGAAGCGTAAGAAAGGACTCTCTTCCCACGAGATTGTGGGTCTGGCTTACCTGGGGACAATCATGAACTCCTGGAAGGCAAGGCGGCCACCAGCGTGGGAACTGCGTAACATCAGTATCGCTTCAGACTGTGCTCAGGGGAGCCCCGGATGCTTACCCTCCGTTGAGAACGTTCATGAAGGGGACAGGGAGAACGTAGGGCTTCTTGGTCCCGGCAAGGTCAGAGATGTGGGCGTACAGAGGGACGCCCTGAATGAATGTCAGCTGGTGATGCTCTTGCACCAAATGCAGAATACTCTGGGATTGTTTACCTTCTCGGCAGCACCAGCCTTGGCAATAGCCAGACTGACGCCCAGGATGGCGTTGGCACCCAGCTTGGTCTTGTTGGGAGTGCCATCAAGCCCGTTGAGGAACTCGTCGACCTTGGACTGGTCCTTCACATCAACACCCTCCTTGATCAGAGCAGGACCAATGATGGAGTTGACGTTGTCGACAGCCTTGGTGACACCCTTGCCACCCCACTTGGACTTATCGCCATCACGGAGCTCGCAGGCCTCGTGCTGCCCTGTTTCATTCGGTTATTGCTGGCTACGGGCCGACGTTTCGGGGAGGGTCGGGACGAACCGGTAGAGGCTCCAGAAGGGACAATGGCCCGGTGGAGGCCAGTCTCCGTGACAATGTCGACCTCAACGGTCGGGTTGCCTCGGGAGTCGTAGACAGAGCGCGCGTGGACCTTGGTAATGGCCATGATTTCGATTGGTGCTGGTGTTGAGAGGGTTTCTTGAGGTGAGTTGTCAGCCAGGTATCCCCAAAAGAGCGCGGGGCAACATCATGATACTCGAGAATGCGTGTAAGTGGCTTAAATTCGGAGGGAGGAGGGAAATGGGGAGTAGGCAGCAAGAAACTCTATTCTGCAGGGGCCTCCAAGCCCGCCCCAGAGTGAGGGAGTAATCCCATCGCAATGGGACACCCCAATAGCTCTTTTCGGAGTTGTCCAGACAGAGCAGAGGAGAGCTCTGGTGTGGCGGGGTAGGCAAACGGGAAGCTTGAAAAGCTCGGGTCTTGAATAGATGGGGCGTTCATACCTTTGGTTTGAGGTGAGATGACTTCCAAGGACTTTTCCAGGAAGACAAGTGATCAGATAGACGCGAGGTGGAGATTAGAGGGAGAGGAGAAGAGGAGGAGCAGAGGGTTGTTCGCAGAAGAAATATGAGGACCGGATCTGTAGGAGCACCCAGCCCGTGCTAATTTACACAGGTAAATCTCAATTGGACACCAGTAACTAATCCGTATCAGCTTCAAAACTATAGATCCGGCCCACACCATGTCAAGGTGACACCAATAGTACTCTATTTAAGATTTAGTCTGTGGATTATTGAAAGCCGCAAGTGCATATTTGGCTGTTTACGTACGTAGCAGGTTGCAGGCGAATGGAGGGGGTGGGGCACAGCTCCCTCTCACCTCAGGCTCAGCCTCTGAGGGCGGGCTCGGAGGGGGAGGGGCAACAATGATCTCACATTTTCCTGGTACGGATAGAGCATTACCAAAAATTGCGCATTATCTGGGCATGGCCATGAGTACCTCGCTATTTTCCCACCCCACGCTCTCAGAGAGATTTACCCCCAATGGGCCGTATCTCCAAGACTCAACGTTGGCTGAAAAAAACTCCAAAATCCCTCTTCCGTCTCCGTTGTCGCAGGGTCTTCTGCCGCTGTGACTAAAGATGCTTAATGATACGAACCGCCGTAAGCGCACTTATCAGCCATGAGCGAAATTTGGATCCCTAAAACAATATGCATTGAGAAATTGGCAAGTTTGTTGAGGCCATCCACGCATGAGCCGGGATGCCTAGATCACATCGGGCCGTATTCCCTCCCCTACGCCGGGCTAGATTCTCTTCGACTCTCAGGGTAAATGCGATAGTCGCAGCTCCATTCAAAAGTGACTCTATGTGCAAACGGAAAGGCTCTTTTGGGCAAACCGCCAGTCGTAATGAAATCGTACCGAAAACCCCCACCTGAACGCCAGCCTGGAAGAAACCACGAATCCCATCATCGTAATCATGGCTTAAAATCTCTCCTTCATTCTGGATGCCACCGTCCTGAGGTTGCCGTACACCTTTCCAGGGGGCTTTCCCAGAATCAGGCTGACGACCGACTCCCGAGCAATATGGATATTCTTGAACCCGCCCAGGATGTGAATCTTCGAATCTGCCAGAACGATTCTTGTCCTGCTGGCGTTCTCAATTGCGAACTTAGTCTTTCCGTCTTTGCCAGCAATACGGCCAATGGTACGAGACTGGCTGTCGCCGTGCATCGTCCGCACGTCCTTAATCTCAAACGTTTCGATATAGAGGTCGTCTAGACGGAGGAGCGCCACCGCATCGTCCACATCGAATCCCAAAGTGAAGGCCTTGACGAAATCTTCACCCTTCTGCAGAGCTCCAGAGTCGGTGGTGTGCTTGGATGTCCTCAACTCAACCGTCTTTCGCTTGATATTCATACGGCATTGGAGCTTCAAATGTTCCACAAGAGGGGGGTAGATGGAGTTCCAGGATTGCTTCAGAGGCGTCATGCGGTGTGGGGGGACGGGGATCTTTCGGGTCTCGATTCGTGTCACGGGATCCTATTATCATGAAGATTAGATTTTGACCCTGGGCTCTGAATGTGAGAGAACAAGACGTACGATGTCTCTTGAGGGCGCAAATTGCGGGCGTCCTTCTTCATCGATAGCCATGGCATCCTGGTTGTCCTTCACTGGTTGGAGGACAGCGTCCATATCGACGGGCTGCTCATCGGACTGGCCCAGAACAAATTCAGCCTCGACACTCGCGTTGTCTGAAGGTCTTCCCGTCAGCATCTGCACTAAAGGCATTCTAAAATTCTCGTACCTTCAGGCATAGGAACGTCCACATCGATAGGAAGCGGGGCATCGTCCGCCCTCTTCAGGGCCGTAGGCGCCGGCATATTGGCGGTCAAATGGGATTAAGAAAAGCGAAACGTCCCAGTCTCAAAACTTGTCGCAAAAATTTCTTTCTTTCGAGCCCACTGTAAATGCTCGACGTCGAGAGGGATAGTCAAATCGTCTTAATCCTGGGTGTCGTGGGGTGGCACCTGCCACTGACTGCGATAAAGATCAAAAATTTGTGGTATCTTATCGGGGCTTATCGATTGGACAGCCCATGCCACTGATCCGAGGCGCGTCATGACTTTTCCTTGAGCTGGGAACGGCACTCGACATCACTTCGCTTCTTGAAAAGCTCCCCCCTCGCGAGTTGCCAGCCTTTTTGCTGTCTATCTCTGGCCCTCTGGACGCCATGAGTTGGAAACATGTCTAAAGCTATCCCGTCATGGTTGACAGGGCGCTTATTGCCGAAATCCAGCCATGTCCACGTTCCTGCTCCTACATCCAGGTTTCTCGATTGGGTTCCATTGCAACTCCCCCCGTCCTCTCCGCCAACCCCATCGATAACGCCCTGGAGATATCTTTATAACCGCGGTTGTTTGCTACCTTTACAAGGCAATTTGCATCAGAGCAAATTTCAGCTTCGTGGAGGCAACAACTCTCTGCAGTGGCCGACCGGGGTTCCTATTTCATCCTCCCGCAGTTCCTTATTTCGATACACCGAAAACCTCGTCAAGAATGCGAACGAATACCACACTCAAAGACTGCTTCAATGGCGGACATATAGCAGTGACTCGAAACGAGATGTGGCGAAGGACAGGGGCGTGAGCTCATCGAGACACTCTGACGAAGCAAGGAAAGATGGACCCCGCAACGCCGAATCTTCCTCGACAAGCAAAGCTGGTGATGGTTCAACAGAAGGCCAAGGAAAAGAAGGGCTGGAAGCAGAATCATTAACATCTTCTGTATCGAAGTATCTAAACCTCTCCAGAATGCCTCATCGTCCGACCAAAGAGGAGCTCCTAGCCGCCGCGACCAACTTCCGACAACGATTAAAAGTCAGGTTCAAGTGGATGTCCATCCGGTCTATGCGCCCATGGAATGTTGATGAATGGGGGGCTTTTGTGTCATGGTTTATGCTTGGCCATTTAGTATGGATCTTGGTTGGGACCACTACTTTCTTCTCGCTCGTCATTCTATCGATTAACACTGTTTTTGCTCAAGGTAAGCATCAGGAATGCTTCTTTGCAACCTTGATGGAGAAATAAATACTCATGTCACTCTAGAAACACTGGCGAGTTGGATTGGGGACTACCTAACACAGTCTGCTGGGGTCACTGTTATCTTCGAATCTGCCATCGTTCCGAAATGGAGAGATGGCGTTATATCCTTCCGCAACGTCTTCGTCTCGCGCCGACCCGGCCAGATGACATCTTCTGTCAGCAAAGGCTCGACAGATGCTGCTGCAGTCGCCGCAGCGAGAGGGGCTCAATTGGAGAGTCCGGACCACGAAGAGGATGATGGAAACTACACGCAGTTTGATGTGACCATTGCCAATGTCAATGTCACGCTGTCATTCCTCAACTGGTGGAATGGGAAAGGGCTGCTCAAAGATGTGGAAGTTAAGGGCGTAAGGGGGGTTATTGACCGAACATCAGTTCGCTGGGAGGATGACGGCGACCCCCTTTCTCATCGCCACGAGCACCAGCCGGGCGACTTCGAGATTGAATCGTTCAAACTTGAAGACTTATTGCTGACTGTCCACCAACCGGATGGCTTCCGTCCTTTCCCGGTCAGCATTTATTCTTGTGAACTGCCTCAGCTTCGAAAGCAGTGGCTGTTCTATGACTTTTTGTCAGCAAACCACATGTCGGGGTCTTACGATGGCTCCTTATTCACTATACACCCCAAACAAGTTCACGGCTCAGTCTCGAGACACAATCACGCGGAATCTGTTGGTTTCGGAGAAGCAAATGCATGGAAGAAGTTCAGCCGATTGAGGATTGACGGCCTGAAGATCGATCATCTTAACCGAGACGTCGAAGGGCCCTTTGGGTGGATATACGAGGGAGACGTTGACATAATCGCCGACATTGCTTTCCCCGCAGAGACGGATGAGGGCATCACCAAGGTCATGTCGGACTTTTACGACCAGCTCGAAGAGATTGTCATTTCTAACCGCCACCGCTTTATACGGAATGTCAATGATAGCGCCCCGGAGATTTTTCGCTCTGGCCACCTCACCGAGGCATTCAAGGCGGAAGAAGAAGCCAAGAAGGTTCCGGAGGACCCACCGATCTCTGATGACGACCGCCGCTACCTTCTTATGGATCTTCGAATTCACCTCAACGAAGTCAAGGCCGCTGTGCCACTGTTCACCAAAGATCTCACCTACGTCAACCAGGCACTTGTGCGTCCTATTGTCGCCTACATCAACGCCAAGAAGACGTACATTCCCATCACGTGTCGCATCGTGAAGCGCGCCAGCGACTTTGACGGCAGCTGGACCGCGTACGACTGCGGCCTGATGAACGACATGTCAGCAGAGACGTACGACGCGTTTGCTAGGGACATTGAGGATCAGCAAAGCCGTGTCCGGCGATTTAAAAAGGTGGGGTTCTGGACCCTCTCCTTGGCCGTTCATGCTCTGTTCATGGGCATGGCTGGTAATGTGGTATAAAAAAAGTCTCTGCTCCTTATTATGCGTCTTTGGCTGGTGTTGAGCGTTGCTTTTGGGAAGGTCACTAGTTGTACGAGTAGGTAGAGCATGAGCCGGGGGGTTCTTATGCTGGATTCCAAGATCAGGGAGGGTTTACGGATTTGTAGAATTAGGTACGCATGGCGCTGGGTTGGTTGTTGGAGGATTCCTTTTGGGGCGTTTACGGTTGTCGAGATGGTATAGGGGCTCCATGTGATTGATACCCTACTTAGGTTCTCATACATACAAGCATACGACACCTAAGACTCAATAATGAAATCACGATACCCGTCCGTCCGTACGACTTGGCTCACAGCACGAGTTCCGCTATGTTCTTTGACAACGGCTGAATTCCAATACCTAAACAAGCGGATGTAGACCGATATTACATGCAGGATGTTGGTGTACCCGTCATCTATATAAACCCCCAAGCAACTATTACTCCGGCTGTCTCCTTCAAGTGTCCTCGATTAGAAAGGATTCAAATCTCAACGCCGGAAACTTCTATAACGCAGATGCCGATAAAACTCAAGACGGCCCGTTATATGATGGGCGTCCCCGCCGCCTTCGTGCGCCCTACTTCCTCTCAACTCTGGCCATCCTGTACAACAGGGTGCCTGCGCCGATGTGAATTCTATAACCTCCCCGCAACCGAGCCTCGCCACATAAAATTGTGTGGGCAGTGGCGAGGCGAAGTCGCGTGGGAATCGACGCAGTCGTGCCGACCAGACCGGTGGTCCATCTCCTTACGCGACCTAGGAAATAGGAAGCCTCCCAGCAGCTTATGAATGGTGGTGCGTCTGTGCGTCTGGAACCGGCCACGTCGAGAAAGGATGGGAGTAGTGAGGAGGCAGTGTCAAGATGTTGAGGTCCTTAAGGCCTGCTTCACATGAAGTCGTCATCTCCAAAGGCGTCATTGTCGTCGTTGTAGGCGGCAAAGTCATCGGTGTTTGCGCGGGTAGTGACGAGGGAGGTCTTGGTCTTGGCAGCCTTGGTCTTTTTGCCACTCTTGTCGGCAGCCTTCTCAGCCTTCATCTTCTCGTTGCCGAGGGCGGTCAGGGAACTGGAGACCTTCTTGATCTGGTCGCTGGGAAGTTCCTGGGCGAGCTGCTTGGCAAACTCCTGGAGGAAGAGGGTGTAGTGCGGCTTCTTGGAGGCGGCAGTGATGATGGGGGCGAGGGTGTTGCGCAGCTGCTCGAATTGAGACTTGGTCGAGGGGTTGAACAGAGGGAGAGATCCGAGGTTGACCGTATTGGTGGGATCCTTGGAGTCGATGACGACGGCAGCGCCAGCGGTGGTAGCCTTGCGGCCGTTGCTGATGCCAATGCCGCCAAACAGATCCTCGGCGTGCTTAAGGTCAGCCTCCTGCTCGGTGCGACGGAGGCGCTCGCGGCGCTGAGACTCGGTCTCCTCCTCCTCGGACTCGTCGCCGTCGACGGCGGCCTGGGCGCGGGCGGCCTTGTGCTCGGCGATGCGCTCCGTCTTGGACTTCTTGTTGGCCTGGGCCTCGGCAAGGGCCTTGGCCTTGGCCTCGGCGGCCTTGCGCTCCTTTTCGCGCTCTACTTCAGAGTCTTCGGCGGCATCCCAAGAGTCGAGGACCTGAGGGCATTCTGCGTCAGTGGACAAAGGCGACGATGATGAGGGCAAGAGGGAGGTAAGGTGGGTGGTATACTGACATCGCTATCATCTTCCTCGTCGTCGAACTGGCGGCGGCGGACAGCAGTGACAGGAGGTGAAGAGGGAGGGGTGGATTGGCTCTCCTCGTCATCTGGGCAAGTGGCGGTCAGCGAGATGCAGGCAGGGACGGTGTTTCTTAACATGTGGTGTGTAGGGATGGCGCAGGGACCCCACAGGCGCGCATCGCCACGGGATGCAGTGATGCACTTGGGACGCGCCGAATGATGGCGTTTTGGTGATGCTTACCCCACTGTTTCGAAGGCATGATGTCAAGTGTTGCTGGTGGACGTGGTTTTTTGAGGTGTACGTGTCAGAATAACCGTGCAGGTACGGGGTACGGATGCGGGATGAGTGGGAGATGTGGACGTGACGGCGATGGAGAGCGTGTGCGGTGCTGAGGTCGAGCAGTTGATGTTTACAAGTCGAAGATGCGACGGGGCTGGAGGAGAGGACGAGTCTTTGTTGTTGTTGTGCGAAGGTTGGGCAGTTATTCGAAATGGGGCGAGAGTTAATTTTTTTCGACGTGGCTGCGGGTGGTGGTGGAAAGGAGGGCAGAGACGCTCCCAAAATGCAAGGCGAGGGCGCTGAGAGGAATGGATGGGCGGGTGAGACGACAGTGGAGGGGGGGTGCCACGGGGAAATTGGCAGACTGGCTTCAGCCTCCAGGCACTGACTCCTCCACGGATCACTCGTGCGTGCTATACATAGTAAACAGCTGTGTCTGTTGTCCGGGTCACCAAGGTTTAGATTTGAGCTTCGTCGCTATTGCCATGCTAATTATCGAGAACCCCCAATCTTCCAGGCCGCTTCATCTCGCCACGGCACCGAGCCACGCAATTTTAATATTTGCATTTTTGTGCGCCGACGCCCCAGAGGCACCACGACGATGCGCCCAGCACGTTGCAACCCGACGACAGCAAAGGGAAGGAAGGGAGGCACAGTGGATGCGTCGGGCAGCATGTGAATGCCCAACTGACCCAAACAGGCCTGAACAGGCCCAAACAGACCCAAACAGGCCCAGACTGCCCCTCCCTCGAGACAAAGACGTCACAGATTCGACTCCTGCATCTTCCAATCGTCATCTGTAGGTCGACAACGGAGTGCCTTCCAGGTTATTCGACTATTCCACAGCCATGGTGCCTGGATTGGTTTCCTTTGGCCACCCGCGGGCCGCAGGTACCAACTTACTAACAATAATAGCCTTTGACTTCGAGGTCGTGACTCGTGAGTCACAGCCAGCCCGTGCCCATATAACTTTTCCAACCGCATCCTCGAGTCCATCTTATATCCGAAGTCGCCGCAGCTGAGTCATACAGATCCCTTAAGGTACCTTGGGTATACTTCGTACCTGTACGTATTACTGTTGCACAACCGCCCTCCAGTGGAGGCTCGTGTTGTTTCAGCTCAGGTATCGTGGTCAACCCTCACGGTCAGCCCTCGGGCAGCAACGGGAGCCTGCTAGCAGTGCCACCAGATCTTGAATACTCCGGCCTCGTCGCGTTATCAATCAGCCCCAGGCTAGTAGACCAAAACATGGCACCGATCTCGGGTGTTGTGTTCCATTTCCGGAGCCACATGCCCTCGATCAGTCTGAATCAGATGCGTAAACCATAACACATAGCATGAACCTCGCTTCGCGGGCTTGTCTCCTTGCAGTACACAGTGCCCTTGCTGAGTCACATGGGCGCTTTGCACTTTATTCAGATCCCGAGTCTTGCTCGTCCCCAGCACCGTCAGCACCGTGTTGCCCCGGAAGCCTCCGGGAGCTCCCGGGCAACTTGCTCAAACCAACATGACATATGCCAATCAAGCCTGACTATCCGGCTTTGAAACCCACGCTCCAACTCTAAACAGAGGCCAACGTGATCAGGATGTCTGAAGGTCCTGCCTCGGGGTGGAGCTGAGTCGCTCATCCAGTCTTGCGAACTACGGGCGTCCTTCGGGGGATCCGGCAATCTACAGTCGGCGATCAGAGATTAGTGTCATGGAGTCGCCCACTACACGTGTAATGGCGTATATAAATATAAATATATATATATATAGGACTTTGTTTGTGCCTGGAAAGGGAAGCACAGCCCTCTAGAGTTCCAACATATATACAGATACTTTCTCAGCCGCAACTTTCTAGCTTAGGCTATAATTCATCACCGACCCCGGGATACCACTTACACTGTTGCCCCCCATGATCTCACCAACAAGTATCCATCCCAGGATACCAGCCTCGAGCCAAGCAGTCCACCTGGCCAAGGCTGCGACTCTCCGCCATGCAAAATCCTATATTCAGTATCCAGCTGGATTGAGGCTAGCCTGCGCCGCCTCCCAGCAGCATCACACACCTCGACACTTCTCTACGACACGAGCAACTCAGCTCCGAGAGATCTTCCCCGCAAGAGACACACCTCACATTGAGACCACTCCGCCCGCCTGGCCCCATCATGGGTATACCATGGAGGAGATGACGGCTGTGGTTCCCGGCCATCGGAAGCCCGAGTGCTTTCGCGACTGGATAGCCTGGAAGACTGTCCGCCTTGCACGATACTGGATGGACAAGGCCACCGGCATGAAGAGTTCCCAGAAGGTTGACAAGAAAAATCCAACCACGGCCGTTGTTGCCGAGAAGCCTCTCACCGAAGCACAATGGGTAGGTCACGGCGTGACGCAAATATCATTAGAAGATCCTTGGCTAACGAATTTCCCCCGACAGCTCATCCGGTTCGTCTTCCTTGAAAGCGTTGCCGGCGTGCCAGGCATGGTTGGCGGCATGCTGCGCCATCTTAACAGCCTCCGACGATTGAAGCGAGACAACGGGTGGATCGAGACCCTCCTCGAGGAGAGCTATAACGAGAGGATGCACCTGTTGACCTTTATGAAAATGTGCGAGCCCGGGTGGTTCATGAAGATGATGATCATCGGTGCTCAGGGAGTCTTCTTCAACAGCCTCTTTATTGCGTACCTGCTATCCCCCAGGATTGTCCATCGCTTTGTCGGATACCTCGAGGAGGAGGCTGTTCACACATACACCAGGGCCATTCGCGAAATCGAGGGCGGCCACCTCCCCAAGTGGTCGGATCCCAACTTCAAGATCCCCGATATCGCTATTCGGGTATGATTTTCCTCCGCCCCTGACACCAAAATACTGAACATTGGCTAACACGTACATTGCAGTACTGGAAGATCCCCGAGGGCCACCGCACCATGAAGGACCTGATACTTTACATCCGTGCCGACGAAGCTGCTCACCGGGGCGTGAACCACACGCTGGGCAATCTTCACCAGGACGAAGATCCGAACCCCTTTGTGAGCAACTTTAAGGACCGAGACGTTCCCAACCCTACCCTGAAGGCCGCTGGCTACGAACGCCAAGATGTCATCTGAGCTACGAATACAGATGTTGTGTTCCCAAACGGAACAAAAAAAACACCCACCTCATCAAACCGGCAATGGTTTTCCCCAGCTTACTCCTATTATGATCCAGAAGGCTCTGGTTGCTTGAAACCAATAGACGGATAGACTACAGGAATGTGCTTTAGCGTTGCAGATTAGGCGTTTAATAGAATACTCGTCAACTTTGCTCCTCGTCGAACTTCACATCAAGTTAGCCCAGTATACAGATGAGGAACTCCGTCTTCGGACAAGGGATGTCAATCTCAGCAATCGTTCTACGCGCGGCCCGTATCTTGGACGACGCTCTCGGCGTTATGTAGGTACCTTTGTAAAAGAATCAGCCCCGTGTCGCAGATTGTAGGAGATCACCCCCAAAGGCCGCGTAATGTGCAGATGAGCCTCAATACGGGAGTTCGACGATCTTGAAGTCGAAACACACGTGGTTGGCGAAACTTGGGGTTAAATCATCGCAGGTGCCATTTTTAGACCAGTCGACCGGGGTGGGGAGGAGGCCCTCGAGCACTATGTACGTTAGGTGTCTCGAGTCTGGGGTCTGGACCCTGGGCTTCCGTTTTAGCCTGGAGAGACATATTAATACCACCTACAATTAGCACGGATACTTGTATGTAAGGAACTAGCCCGGGGGGCAGACGAGAGGGAGGCTTAGATCTCTGGTGACGACGCTGGTCACCCCGTAATACTAGACGCAACCGACGTGAGCCTGGCCGGGTCCTTTTCTCGTCCTTCTGGGGTGCTCGTACATAAGGTACGTATTTTGTAACCGCCTGTCTCGGGTATAGACTGAGGGCGTCGGGCCATGACAAGGCCTCTGCACAGCCCAGTGGTGCTGCGTGGGTTGATCCTTTGCCCAGGGTATACTTGGGAAGGCCAAAGGCTCGAAAGGTTCTACTACAGCCCTAGAGTTGATTGCAACGTGCGTGGCGTGCGGATGTCTTTATTAGGGGAGGAGGGGGGAGCTGCTAGGGAGGGGGGTGGCTTTTTTCCCTCTTGATTCTTAATATCGTCCCTTCCTCTACAGTTTTTCACAGGTCGTACGAAGTAAAGTAAGTAGGTACCTACCTACTACAAAGGTACCTTAGGTACCAAGGGACGGACCCTTCAAGCTACAGTGGGCAAGGTGGAAGGTACCCACCTACCAAGGTATGGAATACTACGAGTAGGTGCCTACCTAGTAGTACTCTGAATCTGCCGGATCATGACATCATTTGTGAATTCCCGTGGGCTCAGTCTTATGTTATACTGGTACCTACTGATCTTATGCTAATGCTTGTACATAGTGTCAGGTTACACAATAGTTTAGGTAGTAATAGTAGTCGTGAATGTGGGTAAGGTGTCGGCCTTTCTAATCCTAATAATGGCCCGCAAGATGACGAGCAGGCTGGATTTCATGGATACCTACTAGGTACTGGCCCAAAAAGGGAATGACCGAGAAACAACCCACTATCCTTCTCTACGAATAGACCCGACAGGCTTGAAGCAGCCCCAACTGGCAACTGCAACCCTCCATGGGATGCTGGGCCCGCCCTGGGCCCATCATCCATGGGTGTCACACTGTCATGAAGCGCCACGTTCTCACCTCAGCATCACAGACCTCCAGCAGATGCTCGGAGCAGCCAATTCCTCCTTACACCCGCCTTCACTTGTGCATCACATACTCACATTTCTGCAAATATTCCCGAAGCAAACAATTTCTAGTAGCCTGCATACCTTACACAGTACCATGTACTCCGTATACTATATAGTAATAGCGCAGATAATATTATTAAGTTGGGCCCGTAAGGGCTAGTTTTCGTAGCAGGCCACTTTCACTGCTGTGTCTACCGGTCATTGGTGGGGGCTGTCCGGGTTCACACCGTTCCTGTTGCTTCAACTTGCTTTGGGCCCGCCCATTTGCCCATTTCACCGACGGGTGCGGTTACCACCTGTTACGAGTACGAGTATAACTCTCATTCTTACTAGTGGTACCGTAGACGTGCAGCCACTGCGGTGTCCACTTCAGCCCAGCCCAGAAACCCCCGCGTCACGTTCCCCTCCGTCCTCCCCTAGTCCCAAGTCCCAGACTCCTAACCCAAACCCGTCGTCTGTCAATCCGTCTGCGACCGACACCATCGTCGCATCGCTACATAGTAGGCACTCACCTCCTGCAGTCGCCTCGCGTCTCGTCGTCGTCATCCTCTCCAGGCATCCTTGCTCTTTACGGCTCCACGAGTCTCAGGTCCAGCACCGAACCAGCTTCTCACGTCTCCATTCGCCGCCCCATCTGCTTGAGGCTAATCGTGGACCTTGCACAGCCTCATCGCACGGCACCAACCACTGACACTAACGACCGTACCGATTCCACCTTCCCTGTTGCTTCTCAACCTTGAACCCGCCGCCTCCCACATCGACCCTGGCCTTCTGCTCCCCACAAGCCGACCGCCAAACCATCGACAACCTCGAAAATCCCCGTACGAGCCAAGCGCATCGCATCTCGAGCGGCCCCTCCCCCCCTTCTTTCGACCAAGCCATATCTTACATAGTACTTACGTGGTGCCTGTCCCCCCGACTTTTGACGCCCGGTCCTCGCATCGTCCGTCCCATCGCGTCCGAGCTTCGAGAGCACAGCCTCCCCTTCCCGCCGGCATCGCCACAGGGACCCTGAGAAGGCTGACTCGGGATACTGCCTCGTGCACCCCCGTCCCGTCGTCCTCTTCTGCATAGTACCTAGACTCGCCGACATCATGGACCATCAGGCTCAACGAGGCCGGTCGCCGTCGGCCGGCCACCAGCAGCCTCATATACAATCCCACTCCCACTCTCCGTCGCCGAGCCCGTATCAGCCGGGAGATCTATCAGGTGGACTCGGCATTGGCATTGACCAATCCGCTCAACAACCCTTCTCCGGAGCCGCTGACTCCAACGTGGACGCATACACCCATAACCATAACACCTTATTCGATCTCAACGCCAACTTCAACCAACAGCTCCCGACATCGGGAGCAGATTTCAGTTCCCAGTCTCAGACCGACTATCTATCCCCCAACCTGCACGACGGCGACTTCTCCCTCTTCCCGCCTTCCGGTTCCCAGGGGGAGCACTACAACACGCCCCTCTTTGAGCAGTCGGCTCTCAACCCCAACGACATCAACGGCATGGCCTCCCCGCAGCCACACTCCTCGCCCACTCCTCCTCACCTCCTTCAGCTAGATCCTCATCAACCCGGCTCCGCACAGCAGTCTCCTTCCTTCAACCAGCACCAGTTCCCCTCCCCAACTCCCAGCGGGCACCACTCGAGGAATGCTAGCCATACCTCCCATGCGTCCCTAGGCCCAGAGGCCGCACTCCACCCCAATCAGATGGGCGATTGGTCTCAGCCCCAGTTTCAGGGACATCGCCGTAGTCCCTCGGCTCACTCCGACGTCTCCTCTGTCTCGCCATCCCCCAACCTGGTTAGTTCAGACTCGTTTGACGAAGCCCCGGGGCACTCGCCACTTCAGCGGGCATCGGACGGCCATCTTTACCAGGAGGTTCTTGGGATTGGCTCCTTCAGCATATCGGATCCTGCTGTCGGGAGTCCTGGTCATCGAGGCCGAAGCCCATCTCACAGTCCGGCCATCAGCCCTCGTCTCATCCCTCAACAAATGCCCGATGTGACGCAGTCGGGATATGGCCTTGCGCCTGGAGGCTATGTTGACGCACCAAGCTATCCCAACGTTCATGTGTCCGGAGAGGCCTTCCCCAATCTTCCGCAGGGCCCTCCGGATATGTCACAGATGGCACCTCCATCTATTAATATCGACTACGCGCCGAACAATAACTCCAGAATGATGGGCGGCTATGAGGGTGGTAAGGCGCTTGATGTGGATTCATTGACCCCCCCTGAACGAGGTAAGTGGCCGGAAGCTGACTGTATGATGTTTTTAATACTTACTAACCTTATTCGGCAGGCCGGCAGAGAGCTCGTCAGCGCGCTGTTACAGATCCCTTCCACCCCGGGGGTGGTATGCTCGGTCGACCCAGCCATTCGCAGAGCCACAGCCCTTCACCATCTCTCGGATCCGACCTCTCTCCACGATCGGACGCCTCAAGGTCTCTGTCCCCACATTCAGCAACGTCTCCCAGCAGGCGGAGACAGTCAACTTCGGCAGTCCCAAACAATGTCATCGCCCTGCGTCTGGCAGATCCTGACTTCCAGGCCAGCCAGGACGCAGGTACCACCAAGCGCGCTCAGAAGCACCCCGCTACTTTTCAGTGCACCTTGTGCCCGAAGCGCTTCACTCGAGCTTACAATCTGCGGTCTCACCTCCGGACTCACACCGATGAGCGGCCGTTTGAATGCACAGTCTGTAGAAAGGCATTTGCGCGTCAGCACGATCGAAAACGCCACGAGAGGCTGCACTCGGGTGAGAAGAAATTTGTGTGCAAAGGCGATCTCAAGGCTGGAGGCCAGTGGGGATGCGGTCGTCGCTTTGCTCGCGCCGATGCTTTGGGGCGCCACTTCCGTTCTGAAGCCGGTCGCATCTGCATAAAGCCACTGCTGGATGAAGAGATGCTGGAGCGGCAACGCCAGTGGCGAGAGCAGCAGCAGATGCAGCAAAATGTTAGCATGGTCCCCCCACCTATGGGGATGGACCCGACAGGCGGCTACTCGATGGATGCCAGTGGCAACTTTGCCCTCCCTGCTGCGCTCATAGCTCAGTATCCCGCCCTGGCTCAGATGAACTGGGCAGGGCCGGAGATGGGCAGCATTGAGGAAGACATAAGTGGACGATCATCTTTCGATGCTAGCGACTTCGACGATGGTGATGACGGCGGATACGTGAGCGGTCCAGGGACCGGGTTCGGGGAAGGTGGCATGAGCCAAAACTATGGTGAACTGGGATATGCCAGCGACATTGGCGCCCGCTGACATGAGCTTGGGGGTTGAGATGGTGTTCGCAATCTATTGTGCTGAACCCAAGAGCCTACGGAAATGCTGGGGGGCTGTTTGCCTACCACGAATGATGAGAGGATGAATTTGGTAAAGAGCGTTTGAAGCGATGGGCTTCACTGCCGAGAATATCCGTATCAACATTGTTATTTTGTTCGGAAGTTATGGATGGTCTTTGGGATAGATGGGGTCTGGTCAATGATACCAAAGTGGTTTTTTTTTTATGTTTGATATAGGTATTCCAGTAAACAATGATTTTAACACCACCTACTTACTCAAGTCATACCTGTTAACCGGGCCAAAGCGTCTATATATGGTGATGTCAAGATATCATTCCCAATTAGAATCCAGTTCCATCGCCAGTTGAACCCATCGAAACATGCAATGTTCTTCCCCTTTTAACGCCCTTATCCTACTCTGCAGTATACTAGGAGTACTATACATTCAGATCTCTCTACAAGGCTCAGTGGAGACCATTACAAAAAAAACCGGTCTTCCTTCAAATATTAACCCTGCCAATCTTCAACGGTGGCCCAGCTGGTGCCCGTAGTCCCAGCCTTGCGTTTCGGCCAACTTGTCCGCCGCCTCCTGCAGGACCTTGTCGCACAGACCACGGTGGGCCAGCTCCATGGTCTGGCAGACAAAGGGCATGAGCAGCGAGTTGGCCTCGACGACGAGGGCCTCGTACAGCTCGTACTCCTCGGTGCCACTCTCGGTGATGGTGCTAGGGGTGCTGGCGGAGCCGTCAGGCGAATCCGGGGCCTTCCGCTGGCGGACGGTGAACTCGCACCAGCCGGTGATGCCGGCGGCGCCGTTGGCGCGGCAGCGCAGGCCGTCGCCGACGCGCTGGAAGTAGGCCGGGTAGGTGACCTCCTTGGTCAGGCCGGGAGCCAGGGTGATGAGCTCGAAGATCTGGTAGCTGGCGACGGAGCTGCCGGGAGAGCCGAAGAAGGGGTCGTTGGCGACGGCGTCGCCGCCGACGGCTGTCTCCTCATAGCGCGACAGCGTGCCCAGATTGCGGATGACGGGGCTGACCGTCTGGAGCACGGCCACGACGACCGAGGGGGGGAGAGAGGCCGGGATGGGTACGGTGATGGACATGTGGCGCTGGACCCTCATGGCCGTCCGCCTGCATGCTGCTGCTGCGGCGCTGGTGGCCTGAGCTTGCCGTTGTGTTTGATGTTGGCTGTGCCTGTCTTAGCTGCTGCTACTGCTGCTGCTGCTGCCCCTACTGCTGGCGCTGGTGTTTGCGGATGTGGTGGAGATGGTGGTGGAATCGCTGTCTGAGCTCCTGGGCATGTTCCGAGAGACCCAGACAAGAGCGGTCGTCCGTGGAGCAGAGGGAAAGACCTGGTGCGACGATGCGACGATGCGACACAGGCGGAAGCACAGTTGATGGGGGGGATGGCACAATGCCGGACGGTGGTGCAATCAGTCCACCTTTGCGTCCTGCTTGGGACTTATTACGAAAGATAGCAAAGGGACTCGAGGGGCTGCCCCATCATCCCCTCTCTCCCTTCCGAGTCCCGACTCCCAACCTGGCTTGAAGCACAAAATGGGCACCTTACCTAATCGGCCTTGCCTCTGGCTGCCACTCCCTAGGTAATGATACCTGCCGACCTATGTAGCACCCACAGGCGGCAAAATCGGCAGGGGCTTCGCCTCTGTGTCAGGACGCTGTGGTCGTGCTGGCATCCTCATCAGGGTCGCTGTTCATGTGTCTGCCGGGTGCGACTTGCGAGGTCGTACTGGTGGCGGGGTGGGAGGCACGTAGAGGCACAGATGGCGGCGACTCGGCCAACATTCGCTGGATTGCTCGACCCCACGTGAGGCACAGTGTCACTTTTTTTCTTGGGTGACGGGACGACGGGCAAAGCACCTGTCTAGGCGGCTAGGCCAGTGTGGACAGCATTGCCATTTAGTCCGCGAGCAGGAGACCAACTACTTTGGGCCCCAAGTTCCAAGGGCCTACGGATACGTGCTATGCAAGCCAGAGATAATGGCCGCTGCGTATCCGTATACCTTGGCGGATGACGTGCCTCACAGCAACGTGGGCGTTGGCATTGCTGGCATGACTGCTGGCATGATTGCTGGCATTGCTACAGAGTAATACGAGTAGTACTAAGGCACGACGGAGGACTACTGCTAGCATTGGGATGAATCATGACCGACAGCAAAGCCGCCGAGATCGCGTCGGGTCTGACCGCCAGTGCGCCACAGATCTGGCCGAAAATCTCCAACGGTTGACCTGGCAGAATATTCCCCCAAGCCACGAGGAACCGCTCGGCTTGGGCCCCTCCCGCCGGCCGTGTTCGGAAGCCTGAGACCGAGTTTCCAAAGGTTTCCATGCGTCCGGACTGACTTGACTGGCAGAGCCCATGCCGTCGGGATGCTCTGCTTGATGCGCTGTTTTTCCTGTCCCGCCAAAGGCGCAAGTGCCAGACCGTGAATTGAGCGGTGAAGACTTGACGATGCTGGCGGAGCGAATGGGAGGGATGCAAGGTTGGCAGGGTCTCGTTTAGTTCCCGATGGGTACCGCAGGCTGGAGGCGCCATGACGAATGGCGTGGTTTCGGCGGTTCGAGGCCGAGAGGCTCGCGCGACAGGACTGGCTGCTCCTGGCTACTCCTGGCTGCTCTCCTGCCAGCCCATGTACGGAGTACATGCGCCATCGTGCATCGCTGCCCAGTCCCACTCGTAGCAGTACCTTGGCTCATGGCCTACTGAGTGCTAACGCCCGTGCATTCACTCCAGTGGGCTTTAGGCCTTGCCGCATGACACTCTGGATCAGTGGATCTCTAAAGGGTCCATCTAGGGTGGGTGGTTCGTCGCAGAAAGTGCCGCTGTTCATCGCGTCTCTGCGAGGCTTCGGTTTGTTGTCCTCTTGACGTGTCCAGCCCTTTCCATTGACCCCTCAGAGGCCGCGCAGCGAGGATTCTGATACCGAAAGGAGATGGGTATTGGTCGATAACAGTAGTGCTCGTAGTATTCGTAGTACTACTCCGTATAAGTAGTACTATGTCAATACCAAAACGAGGGCCATGTCTTAGTTCAAAGAACATAAAATCCCACCCCCCGCGTCATATTCGCGATTGATAGTACGAAGTACAGAGTAGTTTGATACGTATCCGAGGGACGGGCCGTCATAAACAAAGATTCCAGGGTCAGCGGCGATATACATAGTACGTACTACGTAGCAGCTAGCAACCCATTCCCGAATGCAAGGAAATCCATCTACTAATATTAGTGCAGGGATGGAAGAGCCTGCCGCTGCGGATAGATGGCATGAAATTCGGTGCCTCGGACGGATAATGCACGTTGAGAGGGTACGTTGACTGAGCCCAGGTTGCCAGGGTGTGTCTTAAGATCGCCGGCGGGGTGAGGTCACCCACCGTTTGATCAAGGTCCATGCTGGCGTCTTCTGGCATGTTGTCACGTCTCGTACGCGTAGGAACATCCCGGGTCGTCGGAGTACTAACTACCACTACGAGTACACATGTTACTCATGGTACCCATACTTGTAGGCATAGGACAGTGCGCGCGAGACGGCAAGCTGGTGCGACGAGCGTTAAGCACGGCATCATGTCTCGGCCCACGGGTGGGAATCCCTTGTTGGATTGGCGAGTCCAGAGAGTCCAAACATGGACAAGGCGCGAATCATTCCAGCCATGGAAGATGGTCACAAGTTGACAAGCATCCTCAAGGAGTCAAGGGTCGAGCGGGCACCGGGCGACGGGTGGCGCTTTACTCGAATGCGCTGGGGGTGGTGTGTGGCGGCTGTGGCCAGTGGACGGCCAGTGGATGGGACCCCCGTCTGGTGATGGGGACTTGTGCCCCGCCCCCAGCCTCCAGCACGGCCAGCCTGGGAAACTGGGCTTGCCTGGGAGGCCCGCAACGGTGGAATCCGCCAGTTAGGTAGCAATGCCCATGTGAGGAAATAAAGTGGCCGCTGCCCCATTGTCGCATGCTGCATATAGTGTTGCCTCTTATGTACTGCCGCTCAAACGAGGCAACAAAGGAGAAGGGGGCTGGCTGTTGACAACTTCTCGCTGTCACCTTGTGGTCCAACCAGCCGCCTGTATTTCTGTGTTGATATTTTTTTTTGAGCAGGTGCGGCGCTCATTCGTCTGGTCGTTGATCCTAAGCAAGGGCGACCAGCGTCATTGGCTCCGCCGCCATCACCGCCTGTCTTGCAATTCTCGTTCCTTCCCTTTCTCCTATTGAGATTTGCAGGGTGAAGGAAGCTGAGGCTGTTTACCTGGTAGTTTTGCCTCCAACCGCCCCTTTCTTTATACATGCTCTTTCCCTCGATGCGGAGCGTCTACACGGCTTGCAAGATAGTCCAAGCTTCGTTCTAAAGAAAGAGGAGGGTCCAAGAGAAGTGACGCCAGAGCCGACAGGGACAAGGATCGTGCGAGCCGAACAAGGGATTACCTCGCCAGGCTTCATCAATCTTCATTGATTTTTCTTAAAAAAAAATAGGTGGCCGGGGCAGTTTATCTTATCCTTCACAAATCCCCGGCCACTCTCCCCAACTTTCCTCCCGGGCCGATTTACGACGAAACGGGCGCCTTTATACGTACACATACCACACAGCTGCGTCAGTCCTCCCAGCTTCCGACCGACGCCACATCCCGGCGACCAGACCAGCAGACCAGCAGACGAGCAGCAACATCACTGCCCTCCGTCCGCCACCATCCTCCTCCCCACTCGAAGCCAGCATTCCCAGTACCGGACGACAGCCTCTGTCCCAGCAGCTTCCATGATTGCGACGCTCTGCCGCCAGCACACGAGCTCCATCTTCCACAATGGCCGCGGCCGAGGTGTTGGCGTTCACCGAAAGCTCCTTCGTAAACGGGTATGGCTGGCACACAAACCAGACCTCGGCGATTGGGTGGGATGAGCGCTCTCTTCGGCTCCAGTTTTTCCTGATCGCTCAGGCTTGGCTTGTCGACAGACACCATTCTCACGTATGTTTAAGTGCCGTTTGTTCCTCGTTCTTCCTTCTATCTAGGTCGTTATGTGGCTTCCGACGCGGCGCTCTCCTGGCGGCCGGCTGAGCCATGTGGCTCCCCAAGCCACTTGAACCTTGTTCCTTACACTAACGCGCTTGTGAGGTACAGAACCAACCGGTCTCCAAAACATCGCGGATTATTCTCAAGACTCCGCTGAAAGTTCCCGAGCCTTCGCCGGTATGGTCCCGACGGATACCCAAAGGCGCCGAGCCCCCGGCCATATCCGACAAACTTGTCGACCATACCAGGACCGACGAGTATGCCCGCCGCAACGAGCCTGTGGGGTCAATTGCCCCCCTCCCACCGGCATCCTCTCCCTCCCCAGTGAAAGGCGGCCGATCAAGAGATGACCTTCTGGGCGACCCCTCCCTGGCGGTGACAGTCGACCTTTCCTCACAAGGTGGCTTCCGTGAGCATGCCAAGAAGAAAAAGAAGGCAGCACCAGCCGCTACCCCCTTCAGCTGGAATAACAACAACAATAACGGAGGAGGAGATAAGAAGGACGATAATGCCGGAGATGGAAACGACGGTAATGGCGCTGGCCAGGGCGGCGGCGGCGATGCGGGTGACAATGGCGCTGGCGCCGGCGGAGATGGGAACGGGGACGGCGGTAATAACAACAACAACAACAACAACAACAACAACAACAACAACAACAACAACAACAACAACAACGATGGCGCGGAGGACGATGACTGGGCAACTTTTACAACCACCAAGTCGAAGAAGAAAGGCAAGGGCACAGATGCTGAGGCCGACGGGTTGCCAAAAATCCCAACATCCGACTTTGGGACCGATACATTCCAGGAGATCAAGTTGGGCGAAGACACGGGGGGGAAACTTGATATAAATTTTGGCACCACAGACACTAAAAATAACTTCGGGTCTTGGGGTTCAAAATGGAATACAGGGGGGACTACCTGGGACTGGTCCGGAGGCGGGGGCGGTGCTGACGCTGGCGGTGGCGGAGGAGACGACTCCAACCCTTGGGGTAAAGCTAAGAAGAAGGACAAGACGACACTGTCCTTCGGCGCCCTTGATGAAGTCGAGGAGAAGCCAGCAGAAACTACCACTACTGACTGGGGTTTCGTCGGCAAAAAGAAGACGGACGACCTTCTGGAAGAAAAGAAACAGGATGACGACGTCTGGGACACATGGGGTGGATCCAAGAAGGACAAGAAAAAGAAGACGACCCTCTTGGACGATTTCGGTACTTCGGATCCCCCGCCAGCCGCCCCTGACGCTCCGCCTGCCAATGACTTTTGGGGTGCGGTAACTACTAAGAACGGAAAGAAGAAGAAGAAGGGTAGTCTTTTTGATGACTCAACGGACATCCCTCCACCCGTTGCGGACCCGCCAGCTGCTACGAGCATGGATGATGATTTTGGCTGGGGTCTCAGCTCCGGGAAGAAGAAGAAGAATTCCATCTTTGCCGATGACGAGCCGAAAGAGACTACCACGAAGCCCGACGACGGTTGGGGCCTCTGGGGCGCCGGCCAGAAGGACAAGGCAAAGAAGGGTTCCCTCTTCGACGACCCCGTCCAGGAGGAGCCACAGAAAGAGGAGACGGATATATGGGACACCTGGGGCGGGTCGAAGAAGGATAAGAAGAAAAAGGCTACTGACGACTTAATCCAGTTAGACGATACTCCTGCTGCCACGACCGGAGGTGGCGGCGACGACGACTTTTTTAGCTCATGGGGCACTGGGAAAAAGGAGAAGAAAAGTACCTTTTCCTGGGCCGATGACAATGACGACAGTTGGGACCTAGGGAACAAGAAGGATAAAGCGGGTAAGTTCATGCACGTTTTCCCATGACAGACGACAGTGAGAACCAGTTTGGGGCTAGGTCGAGGAACACACACATGCAAATTACACGCATTCCTTGACATGGGATCATGCTGACTTGAGACAGACGACGAAGCAGCGCGGGAGGCAGAGGACAAGGCCAAGGCTGAAGCCGAGGCTTTTGAAATAGCCGCTGAAGAGGAAGAACTCGCCACACTGGAAGCCAAGAAGGCGAAGAAGGGCAAGTTGCTCAAGAAGGATAAGGAGCGCTACGAGGTCCTCAAAGCCAAAGCCAACCAACGAGCTGAGGAAAAAGCGGCCAAGGAAGCAGATGAGCAGGCAGCACGCGAAGCTCAAGAGGCTGAGGAGCAGTCCAAGCTTCAGGAAGAGGAAACCGCCAAAGCCGACGCCGAAGCTGCCGCCCTTGCTGCCGAGATTGCTGCTGAAGAGGAGGAAATGGCGACTCTAGAGGCCAAGAAGGCAAAGAAAGGGAAATTACTCAAGAAGGACAAGGAACGACTTGAAGCCCTCAAAGCTAAAGCCGATCAACGAGCCGAGGAGCAAGTAACCAAAGAGACCGAGGAGGCTGCTGCCGCAGCCGCTGAGCCTGATGAGCCCCCTTCGGAAGAAATCCAGGAGCCAGCAGCCGACGACGAAGAGAAGGCACGGCTTGAAGCCGAAGCCTTCGAGATTGCAGCCGAGGAGGAGGAGTTGGCTACACTAGAAACAAAGAAGGCAAAGAAGAACAAGCTCCCCAAGAAGGATAAGGAGAGGTATGAAGAACTGAAAGCCAAGGCGGACCAGAGGGCCGAAGAAAAGGCGGCAAGAGAAGCCGAGGCCGAGGCCGAGGCTGCCCCTGCTGAGCCTGAGGTTGGTGAGCCTGAGGCACTGGAGCCTCCTCCTGAAGAAGCTGGGGATGACACTGCCGCTCGCGGGGCTGAAGAAGCCGAGGTGGCGGCAGAAGAAGCAGAGCTTGCTGAGCTCGAGGTCAAGAAGGCTAAAAGGGGGAGGCTAATCAAATCAGCCGACAGAGAGCGATACCAAGTTCTCCTCGACCGTGCCCAGGCTAGGGCTGAAGCCAAGGCCGCCAAAGAGGCGGAAGCTGCTGTGGCCGAAGAAACCACATCCGCGGTCCCCGACGAAGCTGCCCCCGACGCTGATGACGCCGCCGCCCGAGAGGCCGAAGAGGCCGCGGCTGCAGCAGAGGAGGCGGAACTTGCCGAGCTCGAAGTCAAGAAAGCTAAAAGGGGGAGGCTAATCAAATCAGCTGACAGAGAGCGATACCAAATTCTCCTTGACCGCGCCCAGCAAAGAGCTGAAGCCAAGGCCGCTCAAGAAGCTGCGGCTGCCACTGCCACTGCCACTGCCACAGAAGAGGCCCCAGCTCCTGACACTGAGGGCACTGCAGCTCAAGAGGCCGAGGAAGCTGAGATTGCGGCTGAAGAACAGGAGCTTGCCGATCTAGAAGAAAGGAGGGCTAAAAAGGGAAGGTTACCCAAGGCTGCAGACCGAGAGAGATATCAATATCTCAAGGAGCGGGCAGACCAACGGGCCGAGGAAAAGGCAGCCAGGGAGGCCGCCGCTGCTGAGCCTGAACCGGAACCTGTGCCTGAGGAAGCCGTCCCTGAGCAGCCTGTCCCTGAAGAAGCACCTCCTGCGGATGTCGTGCCTGCGGAAGATGACGCCGAATTGGCTGCCGAAGAGGCGGAGCTTGCTGCTCTCGAGGGGAAGAAAGCCAAGAGAGGGAAGCTGGTAAAGTCGGCAGATAGGGAGAGGTACCAATACCTCAAGCAGCGGGCAGACCAGCGGGCTGAGGAAAAAGCAGCCAGGGAGGCCGCCGCTGCTGAACCTGAACCGGAACCGGAACCTGTGCTTGAGGAAGCCGTCCCTGTGGAAGCCGTTCCTATGGAAGCCGTCCCTGAGGAAGCAGTGCCTGAGGAAGCCATGCCTGCGGAAGACGACGCTGAAATTGCATCCGAAGAGGCCGAGCTTGCTACTCTCGAGGAAAAGAAAGCTAAGAGAGGTAAGCTGGTAAAGTCGGCAGACAGGGAGAGGTACCAATACCTCAAGGACCGGGCTGAGAAACGGGCCGAGGAAAAAGCAGCCAGGGAGGCCGCCGCCACCGCTGAACCGGAACCGGAACCGGAGCCGGAGCCGGAGCCGGAGCCGGAGCCCTTGCCCGAGGAAGCCGCGCCTGTAGAAGATGATGCTGAAGTTGCCGCCGAAGAGGCCGAGCTTGCTACTCTCGAGGAAAAGAAAGCCAAAAGGGGTAAGCTAGTCAAGTCAGCAGACAGAGAGAGGTACCAGTACCTTAAGGAGCGAGCTGAGAAACGGGCCGAGGAAAGGGCAAGCAAAGAAGCTGAGGAGGCGGCTGCAGTTGATCCGGAACCAGAGCCAGAACCCACGCCGGAAGAAGCTAGCCCTCCCCCTGATGTCGACGAGGCTGAAGTTGCGGCAGAAGAAGCCGAGCTTGCAGAGCTTGAAGTTAAAAAGGCGAAGAAGAATCGGTTAGCTAAGTCGGCCGATAGAGAAAGGTATCAGTACCTTAAAGAGCGGGCAGACCAGCGGGCGGAGGAGAAAGCGGCCAAGGAGGCCGAAATGGCCGCCGCAGCTGAACCGGAGCCAGAACCAGAACCAGAACCAGAACCAGAACCAGCACTAGAGCCAGAGCCAGAGCCTACGCCAGAAGAAGCTCCTCCTCCCCCTGACGTCAACGAGGCTGAAATTGCGGCAGAAGAAGCCGAGCTTGCAGAGCTTGAAGTTAAAAAGGCGAAGAAGAATCGGTTAGCTAAGTCGGCCGATAGAGAAAGGTATCAGTACCTTAAAGAGCGGGCAGACCAGCGAGCAGAGGAGAAAGCGGCCAAGGAGGCCGAGGAGGCTCCCGCAGCTGATCCTGAACCCGAAGCTCCAGCTGAAGAAGCCCCTCCCCCCGAGGCTGACGATGCAGAGGCCGCTGCGGAGGAGGATGAGCTCGCAGCATTGGAGGAGAGGAAGGCCAAGAAGGGCAAATTAGCTAAATCTGCGGATAGGGAAAGATACCAGTACCTAAAGGAGCGGTCCGAGCAGCGGGCAGCAGACAAAGCGGCCAAGGAGGCAGGCGACCAGCCAGCCGCGGATCCTGAACCTGCGCCTGAAGATGCTCCTCCTGCAGAGGAGGAGCCTGCTCCGGAGGCCGCCGAGGTCGCTGAGGCAGATATTGCTGCTGAAGAGGAGGAACTTGCAGTCCTCGAAACAAGAAAGGCCAAGAAGGGCAAACTTGCGAAGTCGGCGGACCGTGAGAGGTACGCATACCTCAAGGAGAGATCGGACCAGAGGGCCGAAGAAAAGGCTGCAAAGGAGGCGGAAGAACAGGCGGCTGCAGCGGCGGCTGCAGCGGCGGCTGCAGAGGCCGAGGCGGTGGCTGCTAAAGAAGCTGAAGAAGCTGAAATTGCAGCTGCAGAAGCCGAAGCGGCAGCTGCCAAGGAGGCCGAGGAGGCCGAAATTGCAGCTGAAGAGGCCGAGCTCGCGGAGCTAGAAACCAAAAAGGCCAAAAAGGGGAAACTCCCCAAGAAATCAGAGAGGGAACGGTACGAGTACCTCAAAGACCGTGCAGACCAGAGAGCAGTGGAAAAGGAAGCGGCAGGGCCCCCAGAGCCTGAAGAATCACCAGATGACGGGGAGGGGGGAGAAGATGCTGCCGCCAAGGAGGCCGAAGAGGCTGCTGCACGTGAAGCTGAGGAGGCCGCTGCACGTGAAGCTGAGGAGGCCGCTGCCCGTGAAGCTGAGGAGGCCGCTGCCCGTGAAGCTGAGGAAGCTGCTGCCCGCGAGGCTGGAGCCGCCGCCAAAATTGCCGCGGAGGACGACGAGCTTGCAGCGCTTGAGATTAAAAAGGCCAGGCGTGGGGGTAAGCTTTTGAAGAAGGATCGTGAAAGGTACGATGTCCTCAAAGGGAATGCAGACAGGAGAGCCGAGGAAAGAGCGGAAGCAGAAGCAGCAGCTGGTGGTGGTGAGGAAGAAGCGGCTGCCAGGGAGGCTGAGGAGGCCGCTGCGAAAGAAGCAGAGGAGGCGGCCGCCCGCGAGGCCGAGGAACAGGCTGCTCGTGAGGCTGCTGAAGCTGAGGCTCAGGCTCAGGCCCAGGCTCAGGCTCAGGCCCAGGCTGAAGCTGAGGCAGAGGCTGAGGCCGAAGCGGCCAGAAAGAAGGAGAAGGAGAAGGAGAAGGAGAAGGAGAAGGAAAAGGAGAAGGAGAAGGAAAAGGAGAAGGAGAAGGAAAAGGAGAAGGAGAAGGAAAAGGAGAAGGAGAAGAAAAAGGACAAGAAGTCCAAGGATAAGGACAAGAAGAAAAAATCCAAGGACCCGGAGCCTGAGCCCGAATCGGAACCGGCGCCGGAGCCGGAAGTGGAGCCCGAGCCGGAGTTGGACCCCGAAGAGGTGGACAGGCTCCTTGCAGAAGTCGACCGCGACCGCAGGAAGCCGTCCAGCGACGCCTTCAGCTTCTGGGGGCTTGGCGGCTCGAAGAAATCCAAAAAAGGTCCGTTGTTTCACCCCTCTCACCCCCTTGCTTTTTCAGCCAGCACCGGCTATGGCGCGCTAATCGTCGGTGCGACGGTGAACCTTGTGCGACGCCTCCGGAGATTGACCTGCTGACTCATCCAACAGGTCTGGAAGATGCCGTCGACCAGGAGGACACGCCCACCTTGTCCAGGGCCCTGGCGGATGTCGATGGGCCAGGGAAATCATCCTCGCGCAGAGTCGGGGGCAAGATAGCTGACAGACTCAAGACGTTTGAGGCACCGCCAGAGGAGCCCGATCCGGAACCCGTCGCTCCCCCATCCCCACCTCCCGAGCCGCCGTCCACCGAGGACAGGAAGCGTTCCAGAAGGAAGGACAGAGCCCCACCACCTGAGGAGGAACCCCCCATCGAGGACTACACTCCATCCCCCAGGAAGAGCAGGAAATCTGCAGGGCTTCCCGGTGCTTTCCCCTCAGAGCCCGAAGAGCCGGAAGAGGATGAGATAGTGGAGGTCGAGCCCGTCGAGATGGCGCCAAAGAAGGACAAGAAGAGCAGAAAGAAGTCCAGGGCCGCTCCTGATCCGGTGCCGCCGCCGCCGCCGCCGCCGCCTGCTGTCCCCGACCCCCCGATCTCGCCTCCATCCGAGCCAAGGACCTCCAAGAAGGAGCGCCCAAAGATCAACCGCGACGGCGGCTCATCCTGGGGTGCATGGACAGCGACCCCGCGCAGGGAAGAAAAAGAAAAGAAGTCGTCGTCCCGATCCAAGACGGAGAGATCAACCAAGCGGTCAGCCGAGAAGGAAGACAGGGACAGGGACAGGGAGAAGGACAAGGACAGGAACGGTTCGTCCAAGGGGTCGTCGTCGGATAAGGCAGAGCGCGCCGAGAAGACGGACAAGGCTACGAGTCGACCCCGGCTGTCTGGCATGTTCAGTACGCCACCCATCTCGAGGTCTATGTCCACAAGGGAGAAGCGCCCCAGTGTAAGCGGGCGGTCATCTCGCCGCCAGTCTATTGATGCCCACGGCCTTGCGTCCCCCCCCCCTGAAGACATGCCCGAAATGACATCAAAGGCCGCAAAGATACTGGGTGTGGGCGCCGAGAAGTCGAGCAGCAGGAAGAAGTCACGCAGGTCACGCCCTGCCGAGGAGGAGGCCCCCCCTCCAGAGGCCGAGGACAGTGTGGGGAGGTCTGAGCGCCGACGCTCTAGGCGGCCTGCCGATGATGACATTATCATGACGGACGCGCCGATGGAGACTCCTCTGAAGCGTGGCGCGTCCGTGTCCAAGAAGAGCGGTATCTCTGGGCTCTTCAGCGGACTCATGACTCCCAAAGCAGATCGTATCGAGCCCAAGCGGCGCAACACATATGCAACAACAGATGACGAGGCAAGAACGCCCGCCGCAGATGGAGATGCCGATGCCGACCGGGAGGCCAGGAGGGCGGCACGGCGAGCCAGGCGAGCAGAGCGCGAGGCGGCCGCAGAGGCTGCTGCTGAAGAGTCACGCAGAGCCAAAGACGATAGCCGACGCGAACGGCGCCGCAAGGCCGAGGACGACGCGGGGAGGGAAGCACGGCGCGCAGAGCGCCGCGCAGCTCGCCAGAGGGAAGAGGAGCAACGCCGCGAGGACGAAGAGAGGGAAGCCCGGCGCGCAGAGCGACGGCGGATCCGCAAAGAGAGGGAAGCTGCTGCTGCCGCTGCGGAGGAGGCCGACGAAGAAGCCCGGCGCGCTGCGAAGCGAGAGCGTCGTCGTTCCCACCAGGTCGAACCGTCGGAAGACGAGGCGGAGCGTCGGCGGAGGCGGGAAGCCCGGCGCGCTGCCAAAGAATCCGGGGAACGCTCGTCACGCAAGAGCAGCCGTCGCCACGTGGAGCAGTCGGGGGATGAGCAGGCCTATCCCCGCAAGCACCGTCGACGCGATGTAGAGGGGCCGGCATGGCCGCATTCTGGGACGTCATCCTGGGTAAAGGAGCACTCAGATGCTCCCCCGCCACCGGACCAGACAGAGGACGAGCAGGCCCGGCGCGAAGCTCGACGGGCTCGCAGGCGGGCTCGGGCTGCAGAGATGACGGCGGACGAGACAGACGATCAGCGACGTCGGCGGCGGCGAGAGGAAAGGGAGCGCGAGAGGCGCATGGCTGCATCGGAAGGGAGCGACGAGCGGCAGCAGAGTCGCCACAATTCGATCCTCCTGGACCCCACGACGACCGCGACTACGACCCCGAGGACAAGCTGGTGGAGGAAGCTTGCAGGGTAGCGGCAGGTCCCCGGGCCTTGTTTCAACGACTTGGGTTTTTGGATGACTTGGAGTTCAGCTTTGAGGCCAGGCGGGCGCTGGCAGCTCTGATTTTGGAATATTGGAATCTGTTTTTTAAATCTGCAAATTTGCATGGCAACGGTGTCTGGGTTGGGTTGAATTTCATGTTAGACCTGGGAGGAGGGTGATGGCCCCGGAGCCCAACGTTAGATCCGGACGTGTACATAGTACGAGCTGTGTTGCTCTCTTTGGTTTGACAGCTGATACCCGCCAACGAGTGTCTGACGATAAGATACCCAATCATTTAGCATAGCTATAGCATAGGTACGTATTGATCGAGAGGCATGCAACTGAGTTGCAGGCTTTGTGTGTGTGTGTGTGCGCGCAGACTGTTTGCACTCGTTCATCCCGATGTGAAGCACATAAGTAGGTAAGTTAGGTACTTGCCTAAGGTAGGTAAGTAGGTACACTGCAGTGATGGTGGCACACACATGCTTGGTAGTATGTACCTACCCACTAACCACCAGTAAGTACTTAACTAATAAGCCCTGCGGCGCCCCAATGGCCACAATGACACGCAATGCGCGTCGTACCAACCGGTATCAACTTTCCAATCCAAGCCATTTCGTACCCATTAGACACAGCCCTCAAACGCCGGTGTGATTGTGCAGCCACAGCATTACCTACATACCTTAGTAGTAATAGTATGTGACGTGGTCCCTGTTGGACCAGGCGAGTCCCAATTTCCCAGGCCGACTGGCCGACTGGCCGACTCCAGAAACCCACCAACTGGCAACATCCACCACCACTCGCCTTGGACGACTTGGACGCCTCGACGACGCCTCGACGCATCGCATCCTCCGCAATGGCCGCCCCAGGCAAGTCGTCGGCGTCGCGATGGGGCTCGTTCCTGAGCTCCGCCGTCACCGGCGTCGAAACCCGCCTCGACAACATGCTGACCGAGGCTGAGGCTGCCGACGCAGACCACCAGAGGCAGAAGACCCCGAAGCAGCCCCAGCTCCAGGCGCCCATGTCTGCCGCCGCCGCAAAGGCCAGTCCCAGCACGGGTGAGTAGTGATGTGCTGCCCAAGAGTACACGGGGTAGACGCCTTGGCTGACGCGGAAACCTTCTTCTAGCCAACTCGCGCTCGTCCTCCAACACCCGATCCAACGACCGGTTACAGGCCAGGCTGGCCAAGGCCATGGCCGCCAAGGCGTCACAGGCTGGAGGAGCCGACGCGAGGGGCCTGTCGCCGCGAAGCTCCCTCGACAGCCGCACCTCGACGGATCGGCCGTCGCCCGACCCCACGAATGGCGACAAGAAGGACGCCGAGTCTGCGTCCAGCACGCCCGATGTGGCCGCCGCTCCGGCTCCAGCTCCAGCAATGGAACCACAGGCTTCGGAAGAGAGCGAGAAGCAACAATCCACCGAACCACAGACAGCCATCGCTGAACCACCCAGCGAGCCTTCACCCCCCGAGTCGCAGGGCCAGCCAGAGGCCGCCGAGAAGGAGCAGACAGATGCACAGGCATCTGCCCCAGCACCGGGTGTGTCCAGGGCCGCCATATCGGATCTCGCCAAGGACATGGATGAGATCAAGGCGCGGCAGCAGGAGGAGATCCAGGAATACGTCGAACGCATAGACTCGCTGCAGTCAAAGCTGCAATACCTGTCAAAAAGCGCCGCCGAGTCGGCAAAGAAGACGGCCTCTGCCGCCCCGTCCGGCAGCATGGAGCGCAAGCTCGCCGAGAGGGACGAGAAGATTGCGCTCCTCATGGAGGAAGGCCAAAAGCTGTCAAGCGCAGAGCAGAAGTTCCGGGCGACCATCAAAAGGCTCCGGCTACAGATGGCGGAGAACGAGAAGCAGGCCGAGGAGCTCAAGAAGGGCAAGGAGCATGCCCTCGCGGACGCCGAGGCCCTGCGGAGTCGGCTGGACGGGAGCGAGGAGAAGGAGAAGCGCCAGGAGGAGACGCGCAAGGCGACGGCAGCATTCCAGAAGGAGATTGACGGCCTCAAAAAGGAGAGGGCCGCAAAGGATGAGGCTATGCGCAAGCTCGAGCAGGACCTCCAGGCCAAGACGGCAAAGGCCGAGGCTGCCACCACAGAAGCTCATAACAAAGCGCTGGCAGCGGAGCGGGGACGCCAAAGGGAGCTTGAGGACACAATAGCAGCACTAAAGGCCGAAAATGAGTCGTTATCCGACAAGGCTCGCCTCGAAGTTCTGGAGTGGAGCGAGAAGCTGGACCGCGCAACGGAGCGGAATCGCAACATGGAGACGGAGATGAAGAATGAGCTCAAGACCATGGAGAGCAAGCTTGAGGCCATGCGGTCCATGGCAGAGGAGGCCTCCTCGGGCTCGGGGGGGGACTCGCAGGTCAAACTGGTACGGCAGATCGAGACGTTGCAGTCACAGTACGCTACGGCCAGCGATAACTGGCAGGGCATCGAGGCTTCCCTGCTTACCAAGGTATCCAATCTCGAGAAGGAGAGGGATGAGGCCCAGCGTCGAGAGTCAGAGATGCGGAAGAAGGCCCGCGATGCGGTAAGTACACGCCACGTTCTACACCTTCAGCGCGGGGGATGCTGATATCCATAATATAGGCAAGTCGCTGTCGTCGCCTAGAAGACGAGCTGCAAGATCTACAACCAGACCTAGCAGCCGCCAAGCAAGAGCTCGAATCCTGCCGCGAGCAGATTGCCGAACTGCGCACTTCATCCAAGGCTACCGAAACTGCGCTCGAACAGGCACGCGCTGATCTCGAGAGGCAACAGCGTGCGGCTGCTCGAGACTTCCAGGAAAGCGAGAGGCGCCAGTGGCGAGACGAGGTCCCAGGGCGGTCATCGAGGAACCAGAGCAGACCCGACAGGCCCGACTCTCCGTTGCTGTCGATCAGCCGAACATTCAGCTCCGAATTCGGGTTCCAGCGGTCGTCACGGCGAACCCCCGTGGGTAGCATACCTGACAGCCCTGCAGAGGGCCGCCGGCGAATGTCGAGTCAGCCCCCCAACCGCTCCAATGCCCTGTCGCCTGGAGCATCTGGGCCACTGCCGCCCATGCCGTACTCGCCTTTCGAGCCGCCAAGCGAGGCGTCCAACATGGCGCCCCCATCACTCGCGGGCCGCGACGACCTAGCAGACGGCGCGGCGCCACCATCGCCCCGCAACGTGGCGCACGACATGATCTCGGTGTCGACCGTCGGCGCTGGGCCGTCGGTGCAGCTAGTAGAGAGGATGAGCGCGGCTATACGGCGACTCGAGGCTGAGAAGGTGGCTGCCAGGGAGGAGATGACGAGGGTGTGCAGCCAGCGAGACGAGGCACGCTCAGACATTGTTGGTCTCATGAAGGAGGTCGAGTCGGCCAAGTCGGCAATGGAGAGGGTCACAAAACTAGAGGAGGAACTGGCGGACATCCACGCGCGGTACCAGACGACGCTGGAGATGCTGGGGGAGAAGAGCGAGCTGGTGGAGGAGCTCAAGGCGGATGTGCAGGACGTCAAGGCCATGTATCGCGAACTCGTGGAGCGGACGGTGCAATAAGGCCCACCACCGCGATAATGATGATGATGATGGGAGTCGGATGGGACATAACGCGCTTCTTCTCTGGCAGAGTTTTTCTTTCTTTCCTGGTCTTGTATGATACAAAAGGCTGGCAGCGCCGCCTACTAGCTAACCGCCAGATCGATGCCTTCCCTCTCAGCCCCCTGTACTATATAGCGACGCACCTGCGATAGACGTTAGTTAAAAAGAGTACCTTTGGGCATCGGCTTGTCTAGCTGGGCATTTACCTCTTTGTCGGGGGCGAGATCGATGGGCAGCATGTCCTCGCTGTTCTTGATGGTGAAGTCTGCGCCCTCCTTGAGCAAAACCACCGCGGTGTCTCCTACAAGTTGTGAGCATCCAGCAACCCTTTCTTCGAGCTCAAACACTAGCGGCTAGGCAAGGACGTACCGTGGCCTTCGGCGATGGCGTGGTGCAGGGGCGTGAAGCCCTCGTTGTCGGTGGCGTTGAGAGGGCTCCTGTTGCGCAGCAGCAAGGTGACGATGGGGTCAGAGCCGACGGCGGCGGCGCGGTGGATGGGGTACTGGCCGCGGCGGTCACGGACGCGGGTCGAGGCCTTGTTCTCGATCAGGAGGCGGGCCACGTCGAGGTTCTTCTTGGAGGCGACAAAGTGAAGGGCCGTCTGTCCCGGTGTCAGTCAGCTAGGTGTTTGTTCCCTTCTGCCATCGGGTGGGACCAACATTTCCGCTAGAGTCTGGGTGGGTTCATAGTCATCAGCTTTTTGAGTACTTTGGTTTTGTTTTTTCTCTTTTTGAGACTGTTTAGGGTGACCTACTCTTCTCGTTGACGTCGGCGCCCTTCTGCAGGAGAAGCTTGAGGACTGGCTCGCTCTCTGGCACGCTGGCCGATATCATGACGGGGGTCCATCCACTTGCATCCTATATATAGCCATGGTTAGCCAGCTGTAGAGACGGGTTGTGTTTTTCCTCGCTAGGGGGCGCACCTGGACATCGGGGTCAAAGCCGGGCTGGTTTGCTAGGAGAAGAACAATGTCGAGGTTGTTGGACGAGGCCGCCCAGTGGATGGGGTATCTCCCGTCATCGTCGACTCGCTTGGACAGCTTGGGGTTGGCCTAAGGGAGAAGAAGATGTAAGATTTCATGAAGCATTTTCACGATTTTACATGACCTACTTTCAATAGGCCCTCGACGACGCTGACTGCATGAAGTGGTTCAGTGATCTGGTTCTTGAGTTTGACTCCGCGTGTGGTTACTCATCTCACCTTGTCCAAGTCGGGCGGCTGTGTGTAAAGGGAAGCGATCCTCTTCCTTGTCCATCGTGTATCGTAAATTGCCTAGCACCTAAGCACGCGTGAGAAAATAGAAGAAAAAGCACAGGATATAGTGACTCTGTGTGAGGCCTCTGTGATGGAAGGTTTGGTAGTTTGGAGTCGGCCTGTAGGGTGGGAGCATCGATGTTGTAACCAACTTGGGGACCAGACTCGCAGAGTGGCACCACCAGCGTCACCTGCACCAGCCACATTAGCGCCACACGCGGCTGAACAGCCTTCAACTTTTCGTGCAACAGCACCATTACAACCTGGGCAGCTTCCAAACATCGCCAACACCCAGCATCCTCCATCCTCCAGCCCATTCTCTTCGCCATGGAGACTCCCCAGGCACCGCAGGATGCGCCGCATCTCGGAGCCCTCGTATCACAAAATGCTTCCACATCGCGGCAACTCTACGCCCGCTCCGCCCACGCGCCGTCGTCAACTACACCGTCATCCACCCCCAACAAGCGCCAGAAGCTCGAAGACGCGTTCGAGGATCCCATCATGAAGCGCCGTTTCCACTCCGAGTACGCGAGCGTCCAAACGCTGCCTGCGTCAATTGCCGCAAAACAGCCCGGGAAGCAGCCTAGGAAGAAGCCAGCAGCAAGCACTGCCCTGGCCTCGCGACCCGCGCAGAAGCTGCTCGAGGGCCCGGCCGGCTCAGGCGATGCGCCATCGTCATCGTCGTCATCGGCACTGGCAACAGTGGGAGCCGGAGGGGCGAGGAATGGCGGAGGACAGGCCATGGATCTCACAACGAAGGGGACAACGCATATACACCAAGCCAAGCCCGAGTGGCACCCCCCGTGGAAGCTTATGCGTGTCATCTCTGGGCATCTGGGCTGGGTGCGTGCGCTGGCCGTGGAGCCTGGAAACAAGTGGTTCGCAAGCGGTGCGGGCGACCGGACAATCAAGATCTGGGACCTGGCCACGGGTTCTCTCAAGCTGACCCTGACCGGCCACATCAGCACCGTGCGTGGCCTTGCCGTCTCACCGCGACATCCGTACCTGTTCTCCTGTGGCGAGGACAAGATGGTCAAGTGCTGGGATCTCGAGACGAACAAGGTCATCCGCCATTACCACGGCCACCTCAGCGGCGTGTACACACTCGACCTCCACCCGACCCTCGACGTCCTCGTCACCGGCGGCCGAGACGGCGTTGCCCGTGTCTGGGACATGCGCACGAGAAGCAACATCCACGTCCTCTCGGGCCACACTCAGACGGTCTCCGACCTCAAGTGCCAGGAGGCCGATCCCCAGGTCATCACCGGCTCCCTCGACTCGACCGTACGCCTCTGGGACCTGGCCGCCGGCAAGACCATGGGTGTTCTGACCCACCACAAGAAGGGCGTCCGCGCGCTGGCAACGCACCCGACCGAGTTCACGTTTGCCTCTGGCAGCACCGGAAGTATCAAGCAGTGGAAGTGCCCTGAGGGTGCCTTTATGCAGAATTTCGAGGGCCACAATGCCATCATCAACACTCTCAGCGTTAACGACAGAAATGTCTTCTTCTCAGGAGGTGTGTGATCCCCTGGCCTGTTACTTTGTTGGAAATCACTGACACTCACCATATAGGCGACAACGGCTCTATGAGCTTCTGGGACTGGAAGACTGGGCATAGGTTCCAGTCTCTCGATACGACCGCTCAGCCGGGCTCCCTGGATGCTGAGGCCGGCATTATGAGCTCGACTTTCGATCGCTCTGGTCTGCGTCTCATCTGCGGAGAGGCTGACAAGACGAGTGAGTTCTAGGCCTTTGGTTCGTGTGACAAGTGCCAAGCTGACCCTTAATAGTCAAAATCTGGAAGCCAGACGAGAATGCCACGGCAGAAACGCACCCTCTCGAATGGACACCCACACTTGGACGTCGTAAATTCTGAGGCGCACGACAGGAAGTCACACTTTAATCATCAAGATTTACCCAGCGATGTACATGAGGCGGCACGCCGACGATTCTATTACTACTACTACATAATATTTCATACACCGATCCCGAGCAACCGTAGCTCGGCGTCGTCGCGCAGCGCCATCTTCACCTCGTCATCGGCAATGGCTAAGCGCAACTTGCTGGATCGCTCTGCGCGCTGGGCCTCTAGATTCACGATGCCGGCGGCGACCAGCTCCATCGCCGCGGTGTGGATATGTCCAGGGCGACTCGTGTCCCGTGCCTGACCTGCTCTTGCGCCGCTGGGAAGGAGGTGTGCCAGCCCGGGGTTAGATGGCGGGGCTCGCAGGTTGGTGCGGTGTATCTCGTCCAATGTCTCGCCGAATGTGGTTTCTGCCAGACCTGTCCTGCGGATCCGGAGCAGCAGTGCCGCTAGGAGGAGTTTCGACATGAGGGGTAGGCCCCGGAGATGCTGTTGGATGGGATTGGTGGTGGCCTCGTTGATGGCTTTCTTGATGGTAGCGATAGTCACCCGGCCGCTCTTTGGCTTCGCCGGGGTGCCGTCTGCGCCGCGGCCAGTCTTGCTGGGCGTTGTCGGATCACCCTGGACATCGCTTTCGGCGAGTTCCACCGCGCGGCGGCAAATGTCGAGCGCTCGCCTGGCATCTCCGCTAACAGCGGCGACTTTGCGGCTGGCGAATTGAATGGCATCTGGGTCTACGATGTTTCCTGATACTCCCTCAAGACGTGACTGTATGATTTTCATGAGCTGCTCGTGGTTGTACCCGGGGAACGTGATACGGGTCAGACCTAGCGCAGCATCAGCAATTGGCACTTGGGAAAACAATGATCAGAATTAGACATGTCGACGTACCTAAACGGCTGCTGATTTTGTTGCTGAGCGTTCGCTCTGGTAGATCCATGGTGTTGGCCACGGCCAGCACAATGAGCCGGCTGTGACGCAGTGTGGGCCAATTGAAGAAGTTGTACATGACAGCCTGGTTCTTGGTGACCAACTGGTCCAGCTCGTCCATGAGGACGACGCAGGGGGTACGCCTAGGACTGGGGTTGCTGAACTCGCGCTCCAGGAGGTCAAGCGCCTGCGTCGGGCTGGCCCTCTGGCCCTTGAGGGCCTCCCAGAGAAGAGTGTACGACTGGTGGGGGTCTGTGATCTTCATGCCGTTGATCTCGACAAAGATGAAGTCGTCGAGCTCGTCAGAGTTGACGGCATCTTCGAGGCGGCCGATGACCTCACGCACCGTGGCAGTCTTGCCTGTGCCTGGGGTGCCCGAGATGTAGATGCAGTTCCCCGCGCCATCGCTGATGGCTGCCTCGAGGTGCGAGTAGACGAGCGAGAACTCGCCCTCTCGGCAGGGGAGGCTGGTTGGGACGGCTGATACGTGGAGGCGTGTGCGGGCTAGCTGGAAGGGCGAGGACTCGACATGGCTGGGAGAGAGTTTTCGGGTGGCCAGCGGAGTGAACTCGAGTTTCTTACTGCCCCTGAGTGGATGTTAGGATGGAACAGAAGACATCGAGTGGGCAGTAGATAGCGGGCTTACTTCTTCCGCGATCCTGGTGTGACCGGACCTCGTTTTGATTGCGGTGTGCTCGCTCCTCGGCCAGTCTTCGAAGGGGTTTCGGGGTGGTAAGCGTCGTCCTGGGGTGACTGGCTCCGCGCTCGCCGTCGCCGACGGGTGGCTTTCGTGCCTTGCTTCACCAGCTCAATCAATTTGAAGACGTCGTTTCTTTGCTGGAACATCTCTTCCCAGATGAACTCGTCGGTGTATGAGGCTGTCCGGGTATTGCAGCCGCGGCGGCAGACAAACGTCTTGCCGTAGTCAGGGGATTGGCGTGGGATCTTGCCTGAGGGGTACTGGTGGAGGAAAGCATCGAGCGAGGTGACCTTGGCCTTGCCATTGATCGAGGCCAGGGGGTTGACATCCCAGGAGGGAGTAATATAGAGTTCGTTCTGTGTGGTACTACGTGGTTAGCCTGGCGAGAAAGTGAGAACCCAGTTGAGAGGTCGCTAGTTACCCAGTAGAAGTCGGTGCGCTTCTTGTCCTTGTTGCGGATCTCGGCTTCTGTCGAGAACCACATGAAGTTGGCAGTCATATCGTCCTCGTCGTCCTCGCCATTGATGAACTCGCAGATGATGCCCACCCACGCCTCGTTGGAGCCCTCGGCCTTGAGCAGCACGCAGTCGCCCACGCGGCACTCGAAGCTCCCCATCCGCGCCCCGACAATGTTGTTGCCGGAGACCTTCCTCCTCTTGCGCTCGCTGGCGCCATTGTCATCTTCTCCGTTGCGCTCGGGCGGCTGGGCGTCGTAGATCCACTCCCAGGGCAGGTCGTCGCTGCCGAGCTCGTCGTCTGAATCTTCCCTGGAGACGCCTTTGGGGGCCCGTCGGGTGCGCCGGCGCAATGGCTCGCTGTCCCCTATCGAGAGTGCCTGTGCCGGCATTGGGTATATCTGTGCTTGGGCTCAAAATTGGGCGAGAATGGTAAGTCTGTAGTCGGGACCTGGGAGCTGGAAGTCATTAACGCGTCTCCAGACGCGTCGCATCATGGGATGCTTAGACGCATATCCCCCGGTTGGCACATATCTGGACCCGAAGCGACGGGCAGCCACCACTTACCACCCTTCGTAATACCCGCCGGAGGCTGTCATCAGCATGTTGCAGCTGGAAAATAACAGGGAATCGAATATTTAATTTTATGGGCCATTTATAAAGTATCAACTTTCTGTTCAAACTGAAGTTGGGGCGGAGGTCCACTAACACCATAAGGATCGAGCTCGCCATCATGTAAGTGAGTTGAGAGGGAAGAGATCTTTGCCAGTATTTAAGTAGGTGCCTAGGTAGGTACTTAGTAGGCACCTTACTACAGTAGTAAGTACTAACTGTGAAGACCAAGGAGAACAAAATACAGCTCTCATGATAGTACTTATGATGGTATATACTACTTAAGCACAGGTAATTACCAGTACTACCAGGTACCTGTGATTGCCATAGTAACTGGGCATACCTACTAGTTGCGACTCGATAAGAAGATGTTACACTGCCCACGGCAGGGGCCCTCCCGAGCTCCTGTTGTCACTGCCGTCACTGCCGTCACCGCTGTCACTGGCAAACGGCTGACCCGTCCAAATTCTGCTCGAAATAATGATTATTTATATTTCTGTTGTGGGCCTCATCGCCTGAACAAACACCGAAGCTTCCTCTCTTTTACATCTCTCCTCGGCTCCTCACTTCATCACCTCGCTCGTTCCATCAATCTTTCTGGCTGGACCATTAGGGCATTCGAGAATCGTGCTGAAAATTCCTACCTATTGGAACAATTCGAAATGCGAGGTGGTCGCTCTGATCCTCGGCCAAATGGCTGGACTTGGCGGCCTGGAAGGGGTAGGGGGCGAGGAGGAGGACCTAAAATCGGCAAGCTATCAAGAATGCCTACAGCTAAGCGGTTGGAAAATGCCCGCTGGCAAGATAATGTCCTCTCCCAGCAGAACGTTTACCGGAATGTCCCCCCTCAAGGCGAGAAACTCTTCGAGGTATAGCGTCTTTCCACAACTTCATGTGTATAAGCACCTAACATTGCTACCAGGCTCAACTAGTGATTGCAGGTATCCATATATTTCCTGACAGCCTAGATGCGGGCGAGATATTGGATGACATACGCACCAAGCATCAGGTCTGGATCACAAACAGCGGCCCCGTTGCATTTGACATCACCAGTCGGTCCATGGCAAATCTCCAAGAAGCACTCAAAGCGTTGAACCAGCTCATACATGACCTTCGTTTGGCAGATATTCGCACATCCTGGCGTTTCCTGATTCAACCGGCATCCAGAGTGAGCCCTGGTGCTAAAATCTCTTTCCTTCTCCATTCACGACCTGCTGTGACGGATTTTGCAAGGGTATCTGGTGATCCTGACAATGCAACTGTGGTTGCTGCCCTTGCTCCCCAATTAGGATCAGGAATTTCGGCAGCAGCAGAGACTCTGATGTGCCTAGGAAAGGATCTACAGATGCGGGTCAACTTTGGCCGTCTCAATTTGCGACGGAAGAAGAAGGACACCGCTAACGAGCTCACTTATGCTGAGCTTGCGGAGGTCATGAAACCCTACGTTCTCCGTGGGTCAGGCGCAGCAGGTCTGGGTACAAAGTAAGGGATTGATCCGATGCCATGGGGGGGAGCAAGCTAACATTATATCATCAAGAATGCCAGATACACACCGAGCTGAGGGTGCGATCCGAGGCCTGGTGGACGCTTCTCAGGGTGTTTGTCACGAACAAGTTGACTACCCGACTCAGTGCACCCTCACAATGACAGTCCAGGGCCGCGACGGGCTCTCTGAAGTCACTGCGGACATTGTTGAGGGGCAAACGCTGCGATTTACTGTGCAGAAACCCGAATCGCGGGCGAGAATGGACTGGACAGTCCTCGCACCTGACAGGTAACGGGATGATGAGGCTTCCTATTGTAGATCAGATTTACTGAGATGTGTGAGCAGGCAGTTTGATTGGAACTTTCGAGTCACTGCCTCGGAAGAAACATGCGACATACAACAAGATCTGAAGGATCTCATCGGGGGCATCAGGATCAGTAACCACCCGCATATCGGTGGCCAGGGGGTGTTCCAGCTCCCTCACCTTGCGCCGATGAGGCCGGGACCCTTGGGGAACATGATTGAGAGGACGTGGCTAAAAAAAGCCATCACCATCCCAATGACAGATGGACCTTATGTGGTTGAAATTAATGTCACCCAGACGTGGAACGGGTGCAATGTAACAACACCTCCGGACATCACTTGGGGCCTGGAGGTCTTCGGTGTACACTGGGACGAAGCTGTCAATAGTGTTGTCGCAGATGGACGAAGGAGAGACTGGGGCCCGGAGTTTATCAACGTCTGGCCTGGAGATGGTGAGAGCCTGGAGAAGCGACTCGAGCAATTCTTACTTTGCATTCTGAGGGTCCAGGGTGCTCTAGATACTCTGGAGATGGCGGGAGCTTCTGGCGCTGAGAAACCCACAGACCTGCTGATCTAAGCCGGACTCTGGCGTGGTAATTCAGAGCTGACTTGGGGCTACATGACGCTCTGAATGATGTATGTATTTGGTGGAATATTCCTTCATTAAACGGTCCTTTTCATCGTAATCATGCCTGTTGCGCTTGGGCAGCCTGGGCCTGGCTAGCCATAATCTTCTGCCTCAGAACCTCCTCAATGGTACGCGCATTTGTTTGTTTTCGTTGTATAATCGTCTCGAGATCTTTGAGGTTGTTGTTGAGCTCCGTCACCTTGTCGTCGTAGAACTTTGCTGCCGACGTCAAATCCTGTTCGATCCAGTCAGTCCCGCCATCACCACCGAGCAGAGAAGAGTGGGAAAATGTCGCCTTGCCTTCTCTACCAGAAAGCCCGTGCCCACATCTACGAGCACCCGATCCGTACTCGTCAATTCGCCGCGCACGTAGAGCGAATTTGTCAGGGGGACAAGGACCGAGTTTTGGTCTGTGCAGGGCCCGGCGCGCACCTGTTAGCCTGTGTCTCTCTCTCCTATCCTCGTGGCAACCTAGGTGTCGTTTTACCTGGGGACGCATTCTTGCGGGACTGGACAGTTCGGAGGCAGTCCTTGAATTTGTTCTGGGCACCGTGGAGCTGCGAGAAGGACTGGGTGAGATGTTCAAGCTCCTCGTCGAGCTGCTTCTTGACCTGGGCGAGCTGCTCGGGCGCGAGGGTGTCGAGGTTGACTGCGGGGGAGCTGTTGTCAGTATGGCGATGTCGGAGACAACCAGAGATCCAATCTAATAGAGAAGTTTCGCACCTGTCTCTCCTTGACCCGACATGATGGTGGTCGTGGTGATTGTGTGTTGGTGGTGTTGGAGCCAAAGACTGGTCGTCCAAATGCTCCTCCACACCGAGTTGCTGAGGTTGGCGATAATTTGAGGTGGGGTGTCGATCGCCCTTGGTATCTCCTTATCGAGGCGATTACTGGTGAGGACCAAAACATGCTATCAACTGTGTTCCAGACAACCTCATACTGTCGAAACAGGAATTATTATTTCAGTATTGGTACATCTATCTATTCTATTCTACATGGTGTACAATCTAAAAAAAATGTGCAGGGGTTGCTCTCTATACATTCGCCACACATGCTTACAGCTGGGCCAGCAATCCCTTCAGGTATGCGGGCACCTCGTCAACAGGGACATTTTCCTTGACAGAAAGTCTCCTGCACTGAATCTCACAGGTTCTATTCTCCCTCCAGCCCTTACCTAGGATGACGGCCACGGGATATCCCGTCGTGTCGGCGTCCCTGATCTTCCAGCCAAAGCTCTGGCGACGGTCATCCAGGACAACGTCAAACGCTGTGTCCGAGCTGCCGCTGCATGAGAGCTGGTCGTAGAGATTGAGAATCTCAGGGGTTGTCTCGGAAGTAGGGATGATGACAACCTCAAAGGGGGCAATGGCTCTGGGCCAATTTAGGCCCTTTTTGTCTGCCATGTGCTCAACAACGGCGCCCAAGATTCGCGATAGCCCGATCCCGTAGCACCCCATTTGGAGAGGAACCAACTCTTTGGGAGACTGGGGAAGTGCAACGCGAGCATTGAGCGGCTCCGAATACCTGGTCCCCAGGTAGAACGTGTGCCCCAACTCCAATGCTCGGTGGATCTTGAGCGTGCCAGACTCGCATCGGGGGCAGCCATCTCCGTCCTTAAGCTGCAGAAGATTCAAGCCTGAGCCGTCCTCGGAATGTGTGATGGTCTTTTGCTCCAGGAGTGATCCAAACTGAGGAGGAACAATCTTGGTGGAACCAGAGAGCTCCTCCACAGAAGATGCAAGCCTTGCATCGACCACGTTCACAAGCCTCGGGAGGGGCGACCCTTCCTTGGTAGCTTCTTTCCATGCGGCTTCCCAAACCGGCAGAGCATCACTGGTTATCGAAGTGTCTAGATCGGGTACTGCCGACTTGATGGCGTGGATGTTGACGTCTTCCTTGGAGGTGTCGTCTCCAGCCTTGTAAAGCCAGGCATTGACAAAGGTCTTGCGATCCTTGGAAACACCACGCCACAGGCAGAGGCGTGAGGAAGGGTCACCGCCCAACTCGATAGGATCGGCCGGCCGAGTCACAGCGACTTCATCGTTGGCGGCGTACCCGCAGCCGCCGCACGTAGCAACCGTGTCGGCTCCAATAGCATTGGCAAGGTGATACTCGTGGCTGAGGTCACCTCCCATGTCGCCCGAGCTGGCCTCTGCTACGATGATGGGAAGTTTTAGGTCATCGAAGAAAGCCTTGTAGGCGGCAGCGACCTCGTGGTAGGTCTGGAATGCCGTATCATAAGATGAGTCAAATGAGTACAAGTCCTTCATGATAAACTCTCGGGACCTGAGGAGGCCATAACGGGGCCTGATCTCATCCCTATACTTGCGTGCTGGAATGGTCAGACTCTCCTCGGACATCAATGGAATGGAGCCAACTATTGCTTACTTATTTGGTAGAGCCTCAATGGCAAGTCTTTGTATGATTTGAGGCCCGCCGCGACCAACGAGGTGACCTCTTCCTCGTGGGTCGGAGCTAGCATCAAGGGCACGTCTTTGCGATCATGGAGGCGGAAGAGCTGAACGTGTGGGCGTGAGGAACTGATCTGCCTTGGGGGGTTGGGAGAGTGGTTACCTCGGGAGCGACTTTGTCTAAGCGACCAGTCTTGCGCCACAGGTCCTCAGAGGTGATGGAAGATAGCGACAGGCGTGATGCTCCTGTATGAGAGTTAGGGGCGTGGCTCATTCAGGACAGTGTGGCGGGCCGAAACCGAAGTACCTAGCGACTGCATGTGCTTGTCGAGAAGCTCTTCCATCTTATCCTGGACACGAAGTCCAAAGGGAAGCAAATGAAAGATGCCCGATTGAGACTGTTTGACCAGATGAATACGCGAATGATTCATTGAGAGTGGGATGAGATAATGTGCTTACCTGTCGTAGGAAACCAGCTCGGACGAGCTTGTCATACCCAGCTAAAACCCAGAATTAGTTGTTTTCTTGTGTAATAAGACCTTGGATAGACACTCACTTTCTTCCTGGGTAGGAGTGATGCCACCAGTGGGAACCCATATCGACGACAGGGTTGATCGTGGGCGGTCGGCTGAAAGAGAGCGGATGGTTTGAGTATGTCGAGGTGAACACCTGCGGCTGAGCGCCAGGCAGGATAAACGAGGTGACTTTGATGCGAACATGGTACAGGAGGCTGCCAGCAGCCCAAGCTATTGGCAATTCACCATTGCCTAATGATACGGTAGAGGTGACGGTCAAGTATGGATGGCTGTGGATTTTGTCGCGTTCGTTGGCGAGGGTGAGGCGCAGGACGATGAACAGAGTGGAGGGAAAGCCACTGTGGCTGAAGTGCATTTTAGTGGGGGTTCTTGGGGGACTGGACTGGAGGTCAGCGCTGGTGGTGCTGCGCTAAAGGACCCCTGTGCGCCATGTGGGGCAGGAGCCATGGCATCTCAGAAAAGTTGCTGCTGCCGATAATTTTCATCTTGACCTGGCCACCGCTGTTGAGCTTGCGACATCTGCGATATCCCTCCCAACAACTGGATTTCCAGAGTCATGGCCAAGCCAAACAAGAAGGGCAAGAGCCCCAACTCCAAGGGCCAGGCGCCTCAGGGACGCAAATCCTTCGATGAGAACGCCCTGTCGCAGCTCACTTCCAAGATCGACCAGAACCTCACCACCGGCGGCGGCAGTGATCACAAGCGCAAGAAGCCGCCCACCAACGAGTCTGCCAACCAGGACCGCAAGAGGCAGCGCAACTCTGGCAATGGCCCACCGCCAAAGTCTACTTCCAAGGACGGCAAGGCTGGCAAGGCTGACAAGAGCGACAAGACTGAGATTGCGGCCCTGCTCGACGAGATCAGAGCTCTCGGCGGTGATGAAAAGGACCTCGAGCTGATTCAGGACATCGACTCTTCCGACGAGGAACTTGTCAAGGACACTAAGCAGCCTGTGGATAAGCGCCTCAAAGACGAGCTCGCAGCCTTGTCCAAGGAGCTGGGCTTTGCCGAGTACCAGCCCAGCGAGGCCAGCGATGGGGATGATCAGGATGGTGAGGATGAGGAAGCCGACGAAGATGAAGGCGAAGAAGAGGACGATGAGGATGAGGAAGAGGATAAGCACGAAGCTCCCCGCAAAATCGGAAACATGGTGAGTACCCTGCACCCATTTGCGACGCCTCTGACAAGCTAACCAGTAACCCCAGACCTTCGAGCCAAGGGCAGACTGGCATGCTACCAAGCTGCCTAAACTGCCTGGCCCTTTAAGTGATCAGGTTGGACCTTTCACCGGGCCCATCGAGTCCCTCAAGAGGCACGCCCAAACCTTGCTGGAGGAAGACGCGACCAAGTACCGTACCAGTGTCTTCGCCTCGTCATCCCACAAGTTCCTTGCAACTATCATGTCCTCCGGTACCCTCACTGATAAAGTGTCCGCTCTGACTCTGGCCGTCCAAGAGTCTCCCGTCCACAACATCAAGGCGTTTGATGCCTTGCTGGGTCTTTCATCGAAGAAGAGCAGAGCCCAGGCCATTGGAGCAATCGGTGCTCTGGTTGATTTGCTAGGTCGCGGCTCGGTACTACCCGCGGATCGACGACTCCGTACTTTTGCGACTCAGCCAGGCCTTATTGGCACTCTGCAGAAAACCTCAACGAGGTCATGGAGACCTGGGCAGCCCCTGCCCGGCAAGATGACCGAGATGCATCTCATCAGCTGGGCCTACGAAGACTGGCTCAAGGATACCTATTTCAAGATTCTCCAGCTTCTGGAATCCTGGAGCTCCGACGAGATCGAATACTCGCGGTCGAGAGCCCTCGATTTCGTCTATGGTCTGCTCAAGGACAAGCCCGAGCAAGAGTCCAACTTGCTCAGGCTCCTCGTCAACAAGCTTGGAGATCGTGACCGCAAGATCGCATCCCGGGCTTCCTACCTTCTCCTCCAGCTCCAAACCTCTCACCCCGGTATGAAGCCGGTTATTGTCCACACAATTGAGCAAGAGATCTTGCTCCATCCCTCCCAAGACCACCGCTCAAAATACTACGCCATTAACACCCTCAATCAGACAATCCTTAGCAGCAAGGAGCCTTCTGTTGCCGAGTCGCTTATGCGGGTCTATTTTGACCTCTTTGTTACCCTCCTCAAGGCCGGGAGCCTTGGTATTGGGGGCCCGCAGACTGATCATGGCAAGTCCAAGGGGGCCGAAAAGGAGAACGAATTCGAGAAATCAGGCAAGTCTCCTGCTAAAAAGGGCCTACCGAAACCCTCTGAGCAAGATGTCGAAGCGGCAGACAAGCTTGTATCGGCTATTCTCACCGGCGTGAATCGTGCCGCACCATTTGTCGGCGAAAACGATACTGTGTACGTTCCTCCATATTCCCCGTGCCTGGTTTGCACACCACTAACGATGATAATAGCATGGAAAGCCATATGGAGACCCTGTTCAAGATCGCCCACTCGGCAAATTTCAACACTGGCATTCAGGCTCTGCTGCTGATTCAGCATCTTGCTTCGGCAAGAAACCTGGGAACCGACCGCTTCTACCGGACATTGTACGAGTCCCTGTTGGACCCTCGCCTCATTTCGTCATCAAAGCAGTCCCTGTACCTGAACCTCCTGCTGCGAGCTTTGAAGAACGACGTCGATGTGCGCCGTGTAAAGGCCTTTGCCAAGCGCATGCTTCAAATCACACATATCCACCAGCCGCCGTTTGTCTGTGGCCTCCTTTATGTTGTATCGCATTTGAGGGGAACTTTCCCCGATCTGGCGACGCTGATAGAGGAACCTGAGGAGTCTGTCTTTGATGACCCTTCGGAGCAGCGCCCAGTGTATGACGGACGCAAGCGAGACCCGGAATACAGCAATGCCCAGCGTAGCTGTCTCTGGGAAATGGTGAGTGTTTTCTTCGTTCCTCGCTATAACAATAGCGGCATCTAACTTCTATTTAGATTCCCGTGCAGGCTCACTACCACCCTTCGGTGTCAGTATTCGCGTCGGCCCTGCTTGATAAGGACCACAAGACGCAGAAGCCTGATCTCGACAGTCACTCCCTTATCCGGTTTTTGGATAAGTTTGTGTACAAGAACCCCAAGGCGGCCGACACGGCACGTGGTGTGTCCATCATGCAGCCTCTCAAGGCGACCAAGGACCTTGGCGATATCTGGCTCGGCAGCCGTGCTGCTGGGTCTGGCCCCGCTTCCGTCAACTCGGCGGCCTTTTGGAACAAGAAGTCGGAGGATGTCGCGGCAGAGGATGCCTTCTTCCACACGTACTTCCAGCATGCCGCCAAGGAGCAGAAGAAGAAGCCTTCGAAGACTGCCGCCGGCGAGGACCAAGAGGATGAGGATGAAGATGAGATCTGGAAGGCGCTGGTGTCTTCTCGTCCGGATGTCGATGGTGATGATGCCTCTGAAGGCTTTGACGACCTGGATGAAGATGAGATGGCGTCTGACGATGATGAGTCGCCCGACATGTCCCTGGATGGCGATTCGGACGAGGATATGGTAGATATTGAAGGCGACGATGAGGAAGATGAAGAAGCAGGATCGGACGGCCTGGTGGCGGTGGAAGAGGACGACGATGGCATCGAAATTCGGGACAAGAAGGACGAGGAGAAGGAGAAGCGCAAGTCACGACGGAAGGAGATGAAGGCCCTCCCCATGTTCGCCTCGACAGACGACTACGCGGAGCTCCTGGCACAGGAAGAGGATGGGATTTTCTAGACGGAGCAAAAGGCTTGGCTTTCAAATTCATAGGAATATTACAGAAGGAACTCCGCCTCTCGCTTACGACGCATAAACCCCTGCCCAGCATTGGCCGCTTAAGTATCGAACCACTCGAGCTCGTCGTCGTTGGTGAAGATGGCGCGGTACTTCTTGCCGCCGGCCCCGTCGTCCTTCTCCTCGGTGTGGATGCTGTGCAGCGTGGCCGGGTCATCGCCACCACCGACGAAGATACGGACGTGGACGTACGCGGGGCCCGACTCGGGCATGGCGGGGATGCGCACCTTGCCAAACAGATGGATGCCGTAGGCAGATGTGGCCACGCGGACCGAGGTCAGGTCCTCGGGGCCAAAGCCTGTGAGGTCATGATCGCTGAGGTGGTCCTGGCTGCGGGTTAGCGGGGACGGAGGGAGGGAGGGCGGAGTCCTGGCATACCACGGCGGCAAAGTACTCAGGCTCGTGCTCTGGATGGCGATGTTAGTCTCGTGGGGAGACGTGCGGAGAATGGCGGTGAGGCCTGGGGATGCCCTACTCTGATGGTCACGGCGGATGTGGGCGAGCTCGTGCTTGAGATTAGGGAGAACCTGCTTGAATGCTACAATGGAGTCCTCCTTGGGTGGGTGCGGAGGCCCAAGGTCAACGGTCTCAGCAGTTGCCTGGGGGGAGCACGGGTCAGTCTTTGGATGCCATAAGAGTCCAACGGCGGGCCTACCATGATGGGGATATCTCTCTGTAAGTGGGATGCGATGGGTAGGAGTTGCAATAAAACCTAGAAGCTTTAAGAGCAGCGTTGGGTTGCGTGAGGCGCCGCCTTCTTATACATGGCGGCATGAAGAGTACCCCGCGTCATATTCCCTGATCTACGGAACACAGAGCGAACATCCATGACAGAGGCGACGTCAGGGGGACCAACGAGCGCCTCATCAGTGATGTTGGGGGGCTCCAAACTTGGTCATCAGATGCAGACCGCAGCCATTGGTATGGAGATGATGTCAGGCACAGAGGGTGTCAAGGGTGTCACATATCGGATGGAGGGCGTGCATGATTGGCAATAGTGCTACGAGTCACGGCGAGTCGCGGCGGGTCGCCGCGAGTCGAAGGGGCAATCAGGTAACACTGGCGTATGTATTTAATAGGTGGTGCGCATTGGCGATCACGCAATCCGTTACACGAACACGCATTGACAGTGTTGGCAACAAGTTGGCAGGTGGACGTGAAGCTATCCAACAAATGGCGGGTTTGGTGATGACGAAATTGAAGTGGAAGGAGTCGAAACAGTGGAAGCAGCGCCTGCCTGCCCGGCTTCGACTGGGAATTGTCGGCCCAAGCCACTTGGGGGATGCCGAATGGAAGGCTTAGTTGCATATAAAGGTCCTTTATGCATCAATGCGGGGACCCTGAACCTCGGGAGATTCCATCTTGGTGTACTCGTACTCGTACTCGTACGTCGCCTTTCCACCTTCTGCATCCAACCACGGCGTGGCAACAAGAAGACTTGGGACGAACCTCCGCCGCGGCAGAACGAAACAAAAGGATCCATGTTCGCTCAAAGTGTTGGGCGCAGCGGGCGCCGCCTGGGACAGACGGTCTGGCGCACTGCGCGGGCCACACAGCAACGCGGCTATGCGGCTGAGACACGGTGTAAGTCGAATAGACTCAAACCCATGGTAGAAGCATTGGCGATGACGGGGGAAAAAAAGCTGACCCATCTTTTCGTGATACAGCACAGCCCAGCGGCTTCCGCAAGGGCCTGTCCTTTGCCCTCTTTGGCCTCACCTTCTCCACCATCGGTGCCGTGGGCGCGTGGAAGGCCATGAACGCCCGCGGCATGGGCTTCTACTCGGACGAGGACAGCCTGCGCGCCTACACGCCCGAGGAGGCCGACAAGGAGGCGCACAGGATCGAGGAAACCATCAACTCGCACCCGCTGGTTGCGGAGCTGCGCAAGCGCACCGACCTGGCCGAGTCGCGGCCGCACATGAAGATGCCGGGCGAGTACCGGGCGCGCAGCCTGACGGGCGGTGCGCTGCTGGGCGCGAACAAGATCGCGGTGCCGCCGTACGCGTGGAACGACGCCGAGGGCCGCGAGATGGTGGCCGTCATGTACGTGGGCGACGACCTGTGCGGGCACCCGGGCATCGTGCACGGCGGGCTGCTGGCGACGGTGCTGGACGAGGGCCTGGGGCGGTGCTGCTTCAAGTCGCTGCCGCACAGCATCGCCGTGACGGCCAACCTCAAGATCGACTACCGCAAGCCCACGCCCGCGGGAAGCTTCCTCGTGCTGCGCGTCCAGACGACCAAGGTTGACGGCCGCAAGGCCTGGGTCAAGGGCCACCTGGAGAGCCTGGCGGCGCCGGGCGAGACGCCCACTGTGTTTGCCGAGGCCGAGGGCCTTTTTGTGTCTCCCAAGTACGCTGCGGTGAGTTTTTTATCATTGTTTTATTCTGCCTGAAACCTGTGATCCCGGATGATCGACGGCGTTTGCTGACTCATGGTTGCCCATGTCGCAGGTGATGCCTCGGATTGTTTAGAGCCAGCTTCCCAGTCTGGATACCCATCCGCAGAGAGTCATTCACGCACAAAGGACGCTGGCCTTGGGGGCGTATTCCCGCATGATACATATACATGATATACATTCTTGTGCATTACGAGATCTGTCCAAGCGTTGTCAAGACAGCACCATATAGAGTACCTAGAAATCTGTTTATAATAGACTGCCATCACCAGAACCGAGCACAGGGTGTCGGGGCCTCAAGGACAAGTAGCCCCGTCAGAGGTAGATGCACCAGACGGATTGGCTTGCCCGTTCTGGCTCGTCGGGCACCTCGAGCGACGATCCGAGGGCCGATGGATCTTTTTCATCAGTTGGTGTGGGGAGTATAATAGGGGGCCCCAGCCAAAGGGGCCGATCAACGCTGCAACAGTGCAGACTGCAAAGGAGAAGAGATTGAAGGCTTGGTGGCGGCCGTTTTGGCTGTACTCGTACTCCGTGCAGAGTGGTTTATTACGTACGTATATGTACCTGAGTTTAATGTGTCAGGACGCGCCTCAGCCCCTCTGCCCCTGTGCCCCTCCACCCCTCCAACCGGCCTCCAGGTGTTATTACGCCATACCTCCACCGAGTACCTGAAGGCCGTCGTTTATATTCCTCCCACCACTCCCCCGATACCCGGCTTAAACTCTGTTCTCGATCTTGTCTAGAATCAAATACATTCTTTGTCTGCCGCGCCGAGTTTAGAGTTTCAATTAGATCCAGCAGCAAATCACAATGGCCACGTGAGTTTGTTCTCCAAATCCTCTCCATCCCCTCCATCCCCTCCATCCCCTCCATCCCCTCCATCCCCTCCATCCCCAGTACCCATCAAGACACCAGCGACACCGCCGCAACTAACACATGGCATCCATCTGCAGCAACATCACCTGGCACCCGTCGCTCTCGCGCCGCGAGCGCAACGACCTCCGCAAGCAGCGCGGCCTCACCATCTGGCTCACGGGTCTCTCCGCCTCGGGCAAGTCCACCGTTGCGACCGCCCTCGAGCAGCACCTCCTCCACCTGGGCGTCGCCGCCTACCGCCTCGACGGCGACAATGTGCGCTTCGGCCTGAACAAGGACCTGGGATTCTCCGAGAAGGACCGCAACGAGAACATCCGCCGCATCTCTGAGGTACACAGCCCACAACCCTTCCTCCCCTTCTTTCTCCCCTCCCCCCGGCCCCTTCAAAGAGAAGAAGGAGACGTCAGAAGCTCACCACCCGCAACATAGGTCGCCAAGCTCTTCGCCGACGCCTCCACTGTCGCTATCACATCCTTCATCTCCCCCTACCGCGCCGACCGCGACCTCGCCCGCGAGCTGCACGCCCAGACCACCCAGGCCGACGACGAGCCCCTGCCCTTTGTGGAGGTCTACGTCGACGTGCCCCTCGAGGTCGCCGAGCAGCGCGACCCCAAGGGCCTCTACAAGAAGGCCCGCGCCGGCGAGATCAAGGAGTTCACCGGCATCTCCGCCCCCTACGAGGAGCCCGTAAACCCCGAGATCACCATCAAGACCCACGAGAACACGGTCGAGGAGTGCGTCGCCCAGATCACCCAGTGGCTGTCCGAGAAGGGCTACCTCAAGTCTGCTTGAGGAGGAGAAGAGGAGGACGAGGAGGGCGAGGAGGAGGGCCGTCCCGTATATCATAGAAACAGTACATGACCTTGCCATTTCTCGAGCCAGCAGTTACAATCAGGGGTATGCATACCATGCTATTCGCTGTATCTTATAGAGGTTAGAATACAGGCGTCAGATGCTCAATGTACCTTTCCGTGCTTCCACGCCTTCCCATCTTCTTCTGCTTCTCTCCCGGATTCTCGCCGCCCGCCTCACGGGAATTCGAGGTCGTAGTAGACGTAGGCTGTGTACTCGTTGCCGTCTCCCGTGCCCAGACCTGCCGCGGCCATCTCCGAGCTCATGGCCGCGTCGTCCTTGGTGACCCTGCCGCGCTTGTCCCTGCCGAACGCATTCCCTCCCAGGTACGAGAACTGCGAGTCCAAGGCCGTCTTCACCTTGGGGGCCAGCTTCGGTGTTGTCTGCAGTCCACAATGTCAGCGCATGACATCACATCATACCTGTTAGGGGCGAATTCCAACCCCCCAGCTCGCGGCGCCAAACGTACCTTGATCAGAGCCGAAACGTAGTCTAGAGGCAAGCCGTACCGCAGAACCGCCTCGACAAAGACCCGCAATGTCAGGACATGGATCCAGGCCATGACGCTCTCGCTCCACCCGGTGCGGGCGATGCGCAGGGCCTCGCCGCACACCTTGCGCTCCTCGTTGGTGACCTTGTCCAGCTCGCGCTGCTCCTCCTCCCGGCCGCCCTCGACGTACTTGTACTGGCGGGGCGTCCACTTCTGCTCCCTGCACTTGTGGATGAACTCGGCGCTGTACTTCTTAAAGGTCGCCACCGCGAACAGGATGAACTCGTCGTCCTGGGCGACCTGCACGGCAGAGCGCGGGACAACCATGGGCGCCAGCTCCTCGTATGTCTTGAGGAAGTCTTTCTTGGCATTTCTGGGGACGACGATGAGGTGGGTCTCGATGTACTCCGAGTCTTGGATAAGAAGAGCCGGGTCGACAATGGGAGTGAGGGACTTGGTGGATAGGTTGCCGCTGAGATGAGATGCCGGGTCAGCACGGGGACGGTGGGTCAGCACGACTTCGCTCCCACTACTCACGTTTGACGCCGTTGCAGAGTGGCTAGGTTCGTCTTGACCGAGTTATACTGGGTGAACTTGGACTTGACGTCGTTGTCGACCGTCAGGAGCTCCTACAGGGTTTACACCGTTAGCATCCCGCCGGGAGAGGAGAGAGAAGAGGAGCGGCGCCAGGAATACCTTTTGGAGAGTGTCTACGAGCTCTCCGAGAGGCTTATCGGCACGGTAGCGGATCTTGTTCCAGGTAAAGTTGTTGAGGTACTGCTCGGTGGGCTCTGCGGTGGTTGTCAGCAGGAGATCCTAGGAGCTGGACATTAGGATACATGTCCCCGGGGTCGCACTGACTGTCGTTGACCATCTTGTACGAGGCCAGACGGTCCTCGTCGCCGTTGAGGATGGTGCGCAGCGACTCGGCGACCTTGGAGACGACGACCTCGGCAGTGGCCTCGAGCTTGGCCAGGTCGTCGGCCTGCTGGACGAGGGCATCGAGGGTGCCAATCTTGAACTCGGGGACGTTGAAGGGAAGGACGGTGCCATTGTCGGGAGAGACGGTGGCGCTCAGGGCGGAAATAGCATCGTTCTTGTCGTTGGAGTCAAAGGCGCCGAGGGGCAGCGACACCACGGCGTATCTGGGGCCCATCGTGGCTTCGACTGGCTTCGATGTGGGGCGGAGGACTCGAGGAGGAGGAGGACTCGAGGAGCAGGAGGTCGGTCAAGGAGACGGGCGTGGAGTGCGGAGGTGGCCGCGGGAAGGGTCGGGTAAGGATGCGCGGGGGATGAGGATGAGAATAGTCGAATCTAGGCCCTCATCGGTGTTGCGGGTTTGCTGCTGGGCCAGCCGTCAGGACACCTTGGATATCTTGGATTGCTGTGGATGGGGGGTTGGAGCTGCTGGAGACGGGCAGCTTGGGGCAGGTGAGGTGTGGTAGGAACAGGATGAGGAGTGACCTCAGCGCTGTGGCTGATGCTGTGCTTGAAGACGTGGCTGACCAGGCGTGGTGCCTGTGGCTGAACTCGCTCAACTCACTGAAGTCGCTGAGCTGCCCTGACCAAGTGCCTGGCTCAAGTGCCAAGGTTCCACCTGGCGCATCCATCCCACCTAATAACGGCACCCAGCTTCAGGTCGAACAGCAGACGATTATTATTGCTGGGCGGATGCGCAAGCTGCGAACTCGTCCAACTTTAGCAATTTGAGTCCAGTCACGCCACTCCACTGGCACGAGATCTCACGAGATCCCACGAGACCCCCCGCGCGAATAACCACCTTCGTCGTCCTCGTCTCATTTCGTCCTATCCTGTCGCGAACCTCAACGCTGCCACACATCGCTAGACGCATCGCCAGACGCTCGCCAACCACACTACGCGATTATCCTCGTAGGACAAACATTGGGCACAGCGCATGGGATGCCAATGTGTGTCAAGCCATATCGGGTTGAGACCTGAGACACTCCGCCGTTATGTCTGCGGACTCGTCGCGTACGCCAACCACGCTGCGATTTCTGCAATATCCGGGACTTGTACACTGATGATCCTGACCCAAACAGCTTCTAGCTCACTGAGCGCCTCACCCGGCGACCAAATCCTCGCTGAAGAGTCGGAATCCCGCTCAGAGGGCCCCTATAACGATGTAGCTGCTGCTGCTGCTGCCGCCGTCGCATCGACCTCGCCCGAACCACCTGCGCAAGCCACGTCAGGGACGCCAACTGGCGCTGCGACAGCGCCGATTGAGATATCCGTCGACGATGACGCGCCCGAGACGACTGCGTCCTCTGCCAGCCCCCGCCAGGATCGTGCCACGACATCAGGGTCAGTTGGTCCCAGCCAACGGCGCTTGACCAACGGGAATGGTCTGCCCCGGCAGCCCAAGGACGGGCGAGTGAGGAACCCCGTCCCTGCCAAGCTCCAGAACATGGCCAACAAGAAGGATGGGAATTTTGCCGTGATGCACATGGATTTCTTCAACAAGCCGCAGATGGATGAGCGCGATCTGGCCGCCAAGCGCTCCAGCGAGGCCACCCAGGCTGCCGCCATGAATGCTATCAAGAACGGATACCCGTCGCTCAAACGAAGCAAGCGTATATGGAACCACCAGGGCTCTGAGCCAGCTCCTGGCCCTCCGGGACCCCAGCAGCACCCTCCTCCTCACCCTCAGTACCCGTACATGCCCCCACCACCGGGATACTGGCAGACTCGGCCGGACGGGGGACCTCCGCCACCGGAGGTGAAAGCAGAGCAAGCCCGGCTTTTAACCTTCTTGCGCAGCCTCCACCCCGTACTAGTGGTCGATCAGCTATGCAAGGCCCTTGCATACTTTGGGGGGATCCCTGGGGCGCCGCCTCCCTCTGACAATCGGGGATTTCCCCAGAGCGACCGGAACAATGGCTCAGGGTCACTCGTCGTCGGCTGGCTCTCCGAAATCTTCCCGCCCGCAGACTTGCCTCTGTCTTCAAGGTATCCCGAGGGCCTGGGAGGGACTGACGCGGGCCAGGCGGGAAACGCTGGATCATCTGGGGGGATACCCGGAAGACGCCCTCGGGGGCGCCCGAAAGGGAGCAAGAGCACCAAGACACGCAAAGACAAGGGCATCAAAAAGGGTCCCAGGGTACCTACTGAAGGCGAAGGAGCTGAGGCAGTGGACGAGAGGAATAATCAAGTCCCACAGCTCTCAGATCAAACTTCGGAGCTCGCTCGGGTCCCGGAGGCTCAGTCGAGCGCCGACGCACCCTCTGCTCTGGATGAATCACAACACCCCGACTCGTCTATACTGAGCACGCCCGGGTCGAAGAGAAAGGGTCGCCCAAAGGGCTCGAAGAACCGCCCGAAGGGCGCTCCCGTTGACTCAACACAGTCTCAGGCTGGATCTGCCAACCCAGCTCCTCAGGCCTCCCCCACCCTCAACGTCGCCAGAGCGGCTGGCAATGGCACCACCAACCCCCCGCATGACTCGACATACTCGAGCAGTCAAAGCGCCCAAAGAAGCGTTCCAGCTGCTGGGGGCGCACTCTCTCTGCATGCACAGAATTGGACAGACCCCCCGCCCCAAAGCCCTCGCCGCCCGGGAGACAACTCCAGGAAGAGGTCGATAGAGCAGACTGTGGCTGCCCACGACAGCACGGCGCAAGGGAACCAAACCTCGGAGCAGGTTCAGCAACAATCTCAATCCAGGAATCAGCTCCCCGAAGGCGCCCAGGGAGTTGAAGGAGTCCAGGGAGCCCAGGGGCCCCGAGGCAAACGGCGCCGTATCTCCGACTCACGCCAGTCCGCCGCCACTCAGAACCCGGGTTCACAGCAGTCGGGAACCGACTTGGCCGCAGCGCCTGGTGTGAACACTGCTGGCGTTCCTCATAATGTAACGCCCAGCTCTACATCAGGAGGCTTCGGCCCTCAAAGCCCGAGAACCGTGGCGCCCACCTCACGGCCGAACTCTGGCCAGATGGGTCGACAGCCCGGGCCGCAGTTCCGCCCTTCGCCTCAGCAGCAGTTCCAGCAGCCACAGAGAAACACCCCTACCGCACATCCTATGAACCAGGGCCAGCGACAACAGCAGCAGCAGCAGCAGCAGCAGCAGAACTATTACGCGCAACAGCGACAGCCGCAACAGCAATTCTCAAGCAATCAACACCAAAGCCACATAGCAGCCCCTGCAGCGCCCTCATCCTCAGCCAGCGCGCCTTACCCGTCCTTTGGCGATAACCAACAATACCTCAGCATGCAGTACGCTCTCAGCGCTGGCCGCTCCGTGCAACAGCAGCAACAACAACAGCAACAACAACAACAACAGCAACAGCAGCAGAAGCAGCAACAGCAGCAGAAGCAGCAGCAGCGCAATGCGTCCTCGTCCTTTGGCACGCAGGCTCAGCATGATGCCACGATGGGAGACCCTCGGATGCAGGAGCATCTGTTCGACGCGTACAGCAGAAGGTGATGATGGGCGTGGGGTATCTCCAGTCTCCAGGAGTACTCTCTTCATCCTCATTTCTTGGGACGACGGTATCTCCCTCTGATTTAATTCACATAGCGAAGACAGAACGGGTTCGGGGCACATTGCATGGGTCACGGGTAGCGGCACGTATCACACGGACAACGTGTGTTTATCTGCATAGCGATGATTTTCAGTCTCCATGGTCGCGATTGACGGAGTCGGGTTCGATCTTCGAAGCGTCGTATCATAACGGCGCAGTATATTGCAAAGGTAGCGCTGGCCGTGGCCAGAATCAAAATTCGCCCTCTCGAGGCTTATCTCAACATACATGACAAGGAAAAGGAGCAGATGCGTCCGTGGTATCTACTCGGTCTCGCGAACAGATCAAGACTCCATGACCAAGAGTAACAAGTAAAAGGAAAAAAGTAAAATAAAATGGTGATAACCGTGTCTCTGCGAGCCCTTCTTAGTCTGGTGCTCGGGAATCGCCCATGAAAATACCCCCAAAACGCCTCGTAAATGCTCGAACCTCTTTTTGAAATACAAGCACCCTGAACCATATGCATACCGACATGATTGTAAAAGGAAATGGCATGGATCCGATAGAAGGAACTGTAGGGGATGATTCGTCGTAGTAGTACTGTGTAGGTGTTTAAAAGCGTAGAGACTGCCGAGTCTCAGTCCGCATCGTCGTCGCCAATGGTGCTGGGTGGTGGCCGGACGGACTCGTGCAGTTTCTGGCCATAGCACCACTCGTCGTCTTCGTCTAATGCGTCCTCGCGAATCAGGTATAGCATTACTTGCTGGTTCCGCTTGATGTCTTGCGTCCTGAAAACGATATTGCGGTCGAGAATCAAGGCCTCAGCCGTCGTCATCCATATTTGTTGCAAAACGGGTAGGTCATCCAGGATCGCCTGTGCTTGGTCATGGCTGAGTGAGCCCATAGGGGCGCCGGCCGACAAGCTAGTGTTGAATATCCAATTCGAGTCGAAACCCCATTCGATTCCCTCCATAGATCCCCTCGGACTCTTGCTCCGGTGGAGACTGCTGAAGGAGGAGCGGTGATGCTCGCGGTGGTTCTCACGCGACTCGCTGCCGATGGACTTCTTCCGGCCAAAGCTCATTAAACTTCGCCGCGTCTTGGTCGGTTGATCCGTCGGGGCGTCCTTGGTAAGAGAATTGTACCAGTTGTCCACTGCCACTCGCCGGCTATTGTACCCCTTGATTTCCCATAACCTCTCGACCTGCCGCATTCCTCCAATGCAGAGGATGGCCGAGTGTACCTCGTCCGAAGGCTTCTCCCTGATATAACCACGGAGTGAGCGTTCCACTCGACCAACGTAGGTGGGAGGGCGTAGGCGACGGCAAAATGAGGATATCACGAGAGGGAACACCTCGTGGACCCGTAATAATGTTTGATCGTCGTACATGTCCATGATCTCCTTCTCAATGGGGTTCACTGTGTAGACGTCCATCTTGAGCCCGTGGCCATGCTTCTCCACGTACTCTAGGTGGAGTTTTCGGTACATTTCAAAGAAATGGAAAACGGTGAAGAGTAACGGAATTAGGCGACGACGCATGCGCTCATGCTGCGGGGCAAAGGCGAGGCGTTCGGCTTCGGTTTGGCGTAGGAAGATGTCCTTGGTGATCCACTCGCTCATCATGTAGGCTAACTTGGCTGCTACATGTAGCCGGTGCCACAGGCCGCAGAGGTAGTGGAAGGTCAATTCCTTGTTATGCGCGGCGGGGTACAGCCGGCGGGCGTAGACGGGGACGTAGTGTTCGAGGTGATGCCGTACGATTGTTGCCTCGTGTAGTGTTATGAGAGAATGCCACGCTTTCGAGGCGAGGCGGAGATTAAGGATGTCGGGAAGCGGTAGGAAGGAGATGACCTGGACCTGCAGTTCGTTTGGAAGTCCCAGGAACAACTGGTCAAGAGGCAAACTGTTTAGGGATTTGATTAGCTGAGGTTAGAGAATTTGTATACGAGCTGGGCATCATACCTCCTGCGGGTTGACTCGGTTGAGGAGCGAATGTGTGGTAGAGGGACCTCGGGAGTTTCGGTGGTGTGCAGTGACTTTGGGTGAAGCAGCGAAACCTTGTGCCTCAGACTGAAGAACCCTCGCTTCTCGCGTTTGTGGTCGGGCTTGACGAGCTCGACATCGGAAGCTTTGGACTCGCGCAGTGGGAGGATGAATTTCGACCCCGAGGCGGCGGTCCCGGGCGCATCATGTAGTTCTTGACGTTGATGCTGAGGATCTTGCTGATGCTGCTCAATCTTATCGTGGAACCGCTTCGAACCGAACTCGGTTGTTTGCGCGGAATCGACCGCGTAGGAGCGCCCTTCAGCCATGATGAGCACTGGAGGAGAAACGAAATTGAAAATAGTGAGAGGATGATGGAGTGAGAGCCGGTCGTACGCGAGCGGCCTTTGAGAGGGCCCGGCCCGGTGGATGAGGCCGTCTCTCGAGTTGTGCGCAGGGTCCCAGGGCGGTTACGTCAAGAACATGGCGTGGAAAGGAGCGGTTTGGGGGACCGAGTCGACGGTCGGGGGGAGTTGGACAGGTTTGTCCGCGATCGCTCGCTCGATTATCTGTCGAGGCTATCCGCTGTGCTCGTGGGCGCGGTCGCTGTGGTCTTCGCTGGCGTCGGTGGCGTGTGTTGGCTGGCAGCGATGGGAGCGTTTCGAGGGGGCCGCGGAGGCGCTGGGGGAGTTTCGCTCTGCGCTTGCGGATGCCGTGCTAAGGTTAGCAGAGCAGAGCAGCGCAGATTCGAGGCAGCGCGGTGCGATGGGCGGAAACGGCAGGGGAGGCGGCCGGTGATTGATTGACTGGTTGATTGATTGAGGAGACGGTGGATGGCGGAAGCAGGCGTCGCAGGAGGAGGAGGAGGACAGGGCGGCGGCTGGGTAGCGAGAGCTGGCTGCGTGGGTGGGTGTGTGGGTGGTGGTGGGTGTGGAGGGTGATGCAAAACAGCCAGGGACGGGCAGAAGACAGAGCGCAACACTGCCCGAAGCGGGAGAGAGGATGGAGAGGATGGGTGGGAAGGCGAAGGGAGAGCAGCCAGAAGCGTGGGTTGGAGCGTTGCAGCGTTGCAGCGATGCAGCGATGCAGCGATGCACGCCCCCCCAGAGGGGTGGACTGGTGGGTAACCGTGGGTTTTGGGGGACTGCGAGAGTGTCTTGAGTGCCAGGGAGGAGCGTGGGCGACGACGCTGGTTCGCCAAGGGCGGCGGTTTCGCCGGCGTAATAGTGGAGAGGACGCCTGGAAAGTGCCTGCCCGACCACAATGTAGCAACGCACTCGTTACGCCCACTCTGCGAAGCGACCCTGCGATGAGGCATGTACCATGCTACTCGTACTCGTACAATTAATTAATATCAAGTGATTGAGGTAGCAGCTATGACCATAGATCACCAGCAAAAGGGAAAAAAACAAAAACAAAAAAAAACTGTCTGGAGTGACGCACGGCGGCAGCGTCTTTTCTGGGTGTTAGTTTCTAATGGACCGACCTACTTATCTTGAGGCGACTGACAGCCTGGGAGCCAAAAAGCTGGGGCTGTGAGACGCCGAAGTCAACCCGTCCGCAGGGACGAATGCGTGCGCGCCGATGTGGCTGGCGGTTTTCCCGAAAGAGGTGGTCCGTGACTCCGTCATTTTCTCCCCCGCCAGGGAGTTGGGGCCCGCTGGCATGGTGGTACCTGACCAGCTGGGGTGAGGCCTGCTGGGTAGGGGACAGTGCGAGCTTTGGACTCCTGGGATGGTCACAAACCCGACCACGGCCTATCGAGGCTATCGAACCTGCTTTGCTGTGTGCCAAGCGGGTCCAGATGGCTGTGGCCAGACCCTGGACATTCGGGCCGTACAGTACTCCCGGGGTAGTATCCACACGGTATTTATTCCACGACGCCCTGCACTGGGCTCAGTGGGCTGCCAGGTGGAATTTAGCCGCCTCGGTAACATGCCCTGCGGGCCCAGATGATCCAATGTGGACCCAACCTGCCCGCCGTCCACCAGGCTGGAAGCCTGCAAGGCGACTTTGGGCGAGATGAAGCTGTGAAAGCACTGCAACATCGGGGTCTCTCCCTCTACTCCCTGGTGGTAGCATCGTGAACGGTGTGAAACTACTCGCACGAACGCCCAAACGCAATCCCCCCATGACCGTCGGTGACAAGATGGAGATGGCGAGCCTGTCTGGCTGCTTCCAATACCCAAGTACGGATAGATAACAGGTATTTTCCTATTTTCGCTTCCGCCCGCCGTCTTCTTGCCCGGCCTTCCTCGCCCGTCACTTGTTTTGATTTTTAAATCTGTACGAATACAGAGTAGTGAGCACTCGTATCGTACTCGTATGTTCCCTTCTCTCGGGGATGCCCCCCGTCTCGGAAAGATTGCGTGGGGATCAAGATCAAGATGAGACGGGCGTCACCGCGTCACGGGACCATCCATGCTGGCCATTCTTCGGCGATGACAGACACACGGACGGACTTATCTTAGGAAGGTGCTATTTACTCGTACGAGTAGCACGGGTAATAGCCCAGCACCGCCAGAACGGCCAGACTACGAAGCCAATCTCAAAGTGAGACAGGCCTCCCAGCGGGACCATCCCATCCCAGCCAACAATGGCGATCTCTGGCCGATAAGATCGGGGAAATTCACGTCGGCCTGGCTCCGGGGGGGAGCGATAGGTGATGGCTCGCTTGCGTGGGCTGTGGAGAGGCCGAGAGACAGAACGGCACTACCCCGAGTGGACGATGTGCTCGCCGAGTCCGCTACCTTATTATTAATTCTCCCACCCCATTTGGCATTCCGTGTGCCATCCGACGCCATACTGCTCCGTACCTCCACATATGTTCTAAAACATCGATCGTCCACGCTCTCTGCGACGCTATTGCGGAGTGCAGGCTATACTATTAGGACGGCGCCTCTACTGTTGCTACCTACTCGTAGTAGTCGTGGGCCTAGACAACCCGTTGGAGGTTTCACAGGTTTCACAGCCGTATCCCTTCCTGGGGACATCTTGTTGAGGTGAGTGGTCTATTCCGTTTCAGACGGTGCCGTTTCCATCCTTCCCTCTTGCCGTTTGACACCAATTTTTGCCAAGGTGGGGGTGGAATTTGGGACGGAACCTGGAATGCAGGGGCCAGGCCGCCAGATCCATGGAACGGTCAGGGCCAACCGTGTTCCGTATCGTCGACCCACACCTTCTCGACCATTCTGAAGTTCTGAACTTCTGATCGTGGTCCTGACTCCTCCGTCCCCTCCGCCCCCTCCGTCCCGTCATTTGAGGCTTCTGGGGCTTCTCTGGGAGTCTTGCGGCTTTGCCCGCCACTCGCTCGCTTGCGCGGGAACTTGGACGAATACGCGTGTGGACGTCGCCGTCCTGCACTCGCTGCCCATCAGCGACTAAACCCCGAGCGGCCGTGGAATGGCACAGAAGGACGAGTGCGTCCCGGAGCACTGGAGCAGCCATGGCGGCGCTACCCCGGTGGTAATATATTACTTATGACATCCGCCAGCGAAGATTCCGCTGTGGCCTCTGCCTCTTCCTTCTGGCCGTCTCTGACATTAGTACTACTCGTACTCGTGCCTGTATTAGGACGGATAACGGCGACGATCCCTCTGTCTCGTCCGCTCTCCTGTCGAGTTTTTGGCCCCGAGCGACCGAGACAACCAAGACAACTTTGTGACTGCCGGGCCTCTCGCAAATACCGCCCCCCAGGCACCCAGTGTCACATTGACGCTGCCGAGCAGAGAAATGCCGAAGGGGGTTGGCCTTGTGCTGCCGAGTGCTGATCCCCTACGTCGTTATGCAGCCGTATGCCAATGGACTGGCTTTTTGACAGCAGTAATTACTGTACGAATATGGATACTCCCCTATCCAACTATCGGCTGCGGCTTTCCTCAAGGGTTGACTCCGGCTGCCCCACGACGGCGAAATAGCTGTGCTTCCAACAAAGTCGCCGTGGTCCGTGACACCGTGCTCCATGGAGCATTACTGCTCGTATATATTATAGACCAAGCGAAGAATGAGACGCTGTGGACTGCATAATAGTACGAGTACGGAGTACGTACTTGCAGTGCGTACGTGCACGCGTTGTCGCCGACTGACGGCCGAACAACCAGGGAGCCCGAGGACGCACCGATCCGATGGACTGACCGACGGAACTGACCGACGGCCTGGGAGCGGCTTCACGTGGGGGGATCCGACGGCGACATCGTTTTCCGATACCTGCTGTTCTCTGGCTGGCCGCTCTGGCGTCGTCAGTACCGCCACCCGGGCGCCGGCTGTGGCTTTGCTGGCGGACTGGACCAGGAATCACTGGGCGTCGTCCACCCTGGTGAGTGGTGACCCTTGTGGCCTCTGGTGGGAAGCAGCCTGAACGGAACGGTGCAGTGCTGCTGTGGGCGGGCGGCTATTCCCTCTTCCTCGTGTTCTGCGCTCACGCTCACGCAACTCACACAGACCTTGGCTCACCTCTTTGTTGCATCCAACCCAAGCTGCCTAACCAGTTGCAGACGGGAATTCAGGGTCTTCTGGGCCGGACCCTTACCTAGACACACACGTATCCTCTTTCCCACACCATACAGTAATAGTAGCTCCCGCCGTCCGCCGCCGTCCTCCTGCGCCGTCCTGCGTCGTCCGGCCTCAGTACTACCTACCTATCGCCTCCACTCGCTGCCACTCGCTGCCACTCGCTGCCACTCACCCCCGCAACGACCATGGACCTGTCCTCGGGGGCTCCTCGGTCAGAGCCGGCCGCAGCCATGGCGACGGCTCACCTGGCCCGCTTTGAGTTCAGCGATGCTGGCACCAAGGTCCTCATGGTCGAGTGGATACCCGGGGCGGCCACTACAGCTGGTGCTGCTACTGATGGTGCTGGTGCTGATGATGCCCTTGGTGCTGACGCTCTTGGTGCTGATGCCCCTGGTGGTGCCCCTGGTGCCCCTGGTGCCGCCGAGGCCACCGATGCTGCTGATGCACAGCCAGAGGCGCAGGCGCACGCACAGGTCCAGTCACAGGCACCCTCACAGGTCCAGTCAGCAGTAACCCCAACCCCGTCCGGTGCCGTCTCTTCCGGGTCCCCTTCCGGGTCCCCTTCCGGGTCCGCTCCTGGTGTTTCCCCCGGCTCTCATGGCCCCGGGCACGCTAACTCCGCCTCCGTGTCGGGTCCCGTGTCTGGCCCCGTGTCTCCCGCCGACGCTGCCGCCTGGGAGGTCTCATGGCCTGGCAAGTCCACCTTCCTGCCGGCCCGTGACGCTGACCTCGACGCCGACCTCGACCCATCTTCGCCGGCGGAGGCAGAGGCCCAGCGCCGCCGCGTCTTCTTCCTCCTGCCCCCCGACGCCCCCGTCCCGCCCACAGTCACCATCACACCCCCCGGCCGCGCCCCGATCCAGGTCAAGCCGCTGCCCGCCATCTTCCCCGACGGCTTTGGCCACGCCGAGGCCTCGCGCCCGGGTTCGCGTGGCGTCCTGCACACCATCTGGGCCAAGAAGCGGGTGCGCGAGCTCGAGCGCGAGATGGACGCCGAGCTGCGCACCAACCCCGAGAGCGTCGGCCTGGAGATGGCACTCGCCGAGAAGCAGTGGATCGTCGACAGCTTCCTGCGCCCGCCACCCCTCAACATCACTGCCGCTGTCCAGGGCGGCCCTGGCCCGGCGTCGCCCCTGACCCCTCGCTCCCCCACGGGTCGTCTGGGCGAGAAGCTCAAGGGCTTGCGTCTTGCTACCTCCGCCGCTGACCTTGCCCCCAGCCCAACAGGTACATCTGCCCCTCCCCGCCCCTGGATCTGAATGACGACGACGCTGACTGTCCACGCCTAGCAAATACGTTTATAAACGCGGGCAGCCAGTCCCACACCCTCTCCCCCATAGAGGGCGATATGGCGGTCTCATCTTTCTCGGCCATGGCACGTCCGCCGGCAGCAGGTGCAGCAGCAGCAGCTCCTGTCTCCTTGAACGCAGCCCTGCAGGGCGAGATGGTGGGTGCTCCCAAGTCGGATGATGGTGACCTGTTTGCTCTGCCCCTGAGCCCGCGCAGCCCGGACATGAAGAAGAGCCCGTTTAGCACGTTATGAGTCGCTGATTTCAACGGCGAGATGAAACTCGGCCATCGTATACCCTCCGAGATAGAAGCGAAAGAGGGAAGAGATGACCCCGCTGGCAGATGATGGCTAGTGCTATGTGAAAAATGATGAGAGCGTCCGTCTGGTATTCGTCCTTTGCCACAGCTGTGGAGATGCCACCAGAGACTGGCCATGTTTATAAGCGATGAACGATCACATATAGTGAGTAGTAGTTTAGAAGATAAATCGAGTCATAAATCGTCAAGCTGTGCGGTGCCGCCGAGTCGTCTATCACGCCGGCGCGCGCCCTGGGTATATACATATACACGAACCATGCTACGTTGGATATTCACCTCCACCCTCCGACCCTGCCCTCGTCCCACCTCTCCTTTCTCTCCTGCCTCAGGTAGTACAGCACCCTCGCGTCGCGGTAGCGCCGCACCCACTCCGTCACGTCCCTCTCCGACTCGGCGGCCCCGTCGTCGGCGTCCAGGAAGCTCTCCTCCATGGCCTGGCACACGGCGGCCTGCTCCTGGACGCCCTGGGCGAGGCGCTGGTACAGGCTGGCGGGCGCGAAGGACGCCAGGGCGTGGTCCATGTCGGACTGCTTCTGGCGCCACTGGCGCTCGAGCGCGTGCGTGCTCAGCAGCTGGGCCTGCGTGGCGGCGCGCTGGCGGGCCAGGCGGGCCTCGAGGTCGGCGGCGTGCTCGGCCAGGTCGATGTTGTCGGCGAGGGCGGTCTGCAGCGCGGCGTGCGAGGCCTGCAGGGACGGGTGGGCGGTCTGCGGGGCGTGCGTGAGCGCTTGGAGGAGCGCCGGGCTGGACAGGATGGCGGCGATGTCGTGCTTGCTCTTGTCCTGGAGGAGCTGCGGGAGCCACTGGTCGCCGGGGTCGGGGATGCTGGGGGCCTGTGGCGGCGCGACGGACGTGGGCAGCGGGCGGCCGTCGGTGCTGGATGTGGTGTTTGAGGCGGTGGTGGGTGTGCTGATCCCGCTGGCGTCGTGGCTGCCTGGCTTGGGCGGGGGCACGGGCGGTGTGGACGACGAGTCGTGCGGGCCTGGCGTGAAGCTGGCCATGTTGTTGGTTTGGGGGGAGGTTGAGGTGCTTGGTGGTGGTGTTGAATCTGGAGATGAAGATGCAATGGGGGACGTTGGGGGTTGATGTTGGGAGGCTGTGGTGGGGGTGGAGCTCCCTGCCCTGAGTGACGTGACGTGGGCTCAACTCCAAGCCATCATCACCAAGATTTCTCCAGCCCTCTCACAAGCCACATTAACATATTACGATCCAAGATGGGTCTGGTCAAGCCTCAGATCCTCTTAGCAGCCTTTATTTCAACCATATCTTTGGCGAGATGCAACAATTGTGCCCGCGATCCATCCCCTCAAGGGTATCGCCCTGATCCATTTTCCTGCAATAATCTACACCCACAGCACAAGAGGACTGTAAAACGACGAAACTCCAACCCCCGACCCAGGCTCCCCCTCTCATCACGGCTTGACCGACCACAAGTCTCGCGACCAGCCCTTCTCGCGCAGCTTCTTGCTGCTCGTCCCGGCCGCACGCTTGTCCCCCGTCGCAATTGCCAGCGCCTTGCTGCTCGCCGCCAGCGCCTCCAGCAGCTCCCTGACCCTCTTGGCCTCGACAAACGTCTCCTCCAGGTCCGACTTGCTCTCCGACACCAGTGTCGCCAGGTTCATGCACTCCAGCAGCCAGTCGCGCGACAGCCCCGTCCCCGCAAAGTGCAGCGCGCTGATGTACGCCAGCACCGTCTCGGGCAGATACGCCTGTCGGAGCTCCCTCAGCTCCTCGTCGCCGGCTGTGTTATCTGTGTCAGCGTGTGATGATCTGGCGATGCCTTTCGATATGCGGGGCACACCCACCTTGAATACCAGGTATCAGCCAGCCCTTGAGGAGCGGCTCCATGCTTTCCTGTGTGATTCTGGCTGCCTCTCCTATCGGAGTCCAGTAGCCCCGTTCGCCAGGCGGTGCGCTGTCCCGGTTAGCTACTGCGTGTGTACTCGTATGCGGACAGGGCTTTCCATACTCTTTGACGACCTGGGCAGAGGAACCCATAGTCTCCAAGTTGTCCAGTGCCCTGACTAGTGCCTCAAGATCGCGGAAGTTTCGCGCGTCCTCCAGCACCTGCTCAGGTGCCGTCCCTTCAATGCCGCTCTGCTCCATCAGCTCAGCCCAGACTCCGGCGTTGTCGTACGACTCGTCAAAGTCCTCATCTGCCCCAATGTCCCGCATGACGTTGGCAAATGGAACCCTCTGCGCCAGCCTCAGCGCGGGTCGTAGATACATATGCCCTGGCAAAAAGTTAGCAACAAAGAGGTACTATGGCCAGTAGTAAAGAGTCAGCACGTACTAAGGAAGAACTTGTACACCTTGGTACCGAACGAGAAGGCCTCGGGCCATGTCTCCGTCACCATCAACAGCCACTCGACACACCGGATAAGGTATTCATGTCCAGGCTCAACATCCTCCGGATCCTCTCCGAAAAAGTCCGCCTTGATTACCCGCCCCATACGCGCAGTTGGCGGGCCGTCCTCGAGGATTCGGAACATGGTCTTGGCCTCGAATGCCCCAGCGTTGGGCCGGGCAACTTTGTCATAAACCAGCTTCGCCTGAACTTTGGCAAATTCCCTGCCATCAATCCCGGCTTGCTTCATGAGACTCAGCAGGTTCAACCGGCGCTCGTGGGATTCTTCCAAGATGAGGTTGGAGCTCAAGACTTCGTAACGCCTGGGGCCCTTCAGGATCGAGCAGTACATCGGTATCAGCTCTGGCAGCCCAGCGCGGCGCAAGAACGCAGCGTACTGAGCAAGGATATTGTCCTCAGCATCCTGGCGTTCACGCGACCGGAGGGTTTCGGTAAAGTCGAGTCTCCGCGAGTCAAGTTCTTCCAGTAGCTTCATCACCACATATACGTGGGCGACGATCCGGAGGCCGTTATGCTGCTCGAGCGTGAAGTATTTCCGGGCTTGAATGTCCCCAACTGCTGTTGATCCAACAGTGGAAGCCATGGCTCGGCCCTGGTTGTAGAGGTACTCATCAATCTCATGGGAGATGATAGATGCCTGCAAGGCCTTGTTCGGTTCAAATGCCTCGTCCCTGATGCCAGCCTTGGCCTCCAAGGACCGAATTAACCGCTTCTCGACACCCGCGTCCTCACCATGGAACTGCACGGCGTCAAACGATGGGAAGGTCTGTGTGAGATTCGAGGCCTCTTCAGGAGGGCAGCGTCCTAGGATGAAGGTATCAAGCTGGGTGCACAGCAGGGCATTGTAATGAGCAAAGAGATAGTCATCCCAGGTCCGAGCAACCTTCTCCACGCTCAGAATGTCACCTGATAGCACTCCATAGACGCCCCGTTCATAGTCGTCCGAGCCGCCTTGCCTCGCTAAGCCAAAGCACATGCGCCGCCACAGCGCTAGCGAAGCAGGCCCAGCACCGTCGGCGACATCGTCACCCTCTCCTGACAGAAGCATCCCTGACATGGAAATAGCCCTCCACATCTCTGTCCGCTCCTGGCACCAGTCGCGTATCGTCTGTAGGCTGCTCCCTCGGCGGAGGTGCTCGAAGCATCCCCGCCATATCGCGCGCTCAAAGTATTCGTCCTGGGGTTGAAGTTTGCGATCTTGTCGTGTTGGGGCGTCGGGGTCTAATTGTGTGACGAGGGGCGTTCCAGAGTCTGTTGTGTGAGTCGCAAATACGTTGCCAGACTGTTGGTCGAGCAGGTGAGGCCATCCAGTGACGCTCTTCTTGAGCTTGATCGACGAGCGCGTGTGAAGCCATCCATGGGCAATAATATCTCCGCGATCGGCACTCTGCTGAAGCTCGCTCGTGAGATCGTCAATGTCCGGTCCGGACGCTGCATTGGTCTGAAGCCACTGCAGCACCGCTCTCCGCTCCTTGGCTACTGAGTTTGTCTGGAAGAATGTGTGCAGACTGCTGTCATGCGTCGCCCTGTCCGCCACCATGTCCAACCGTGACCGTCGTGAAGTTCCGTCAACGTTGGGATGCCGCAACGGCAAGACTCGTCCAAGAAGGTCCCACGTCTGTGCCTCCTTCTCCAGCTGCTTAACCGCCTCGGAGTCAGCCAGCGATAGTCTAGCGCCGTCTATTTCGTCGGCATCCATGTCGACATCGTCATGGCTGTTTCGTGCCCTCGTAGGTCGCAGCTGTGCCAATCGTTTCGATGCATTGTCGTGATATCTGCGCGGCAAGTTGATAAGTCGCTCCCGCTTGTCGGAATCCGCAAGCATTGGGGACAGGCAGTCATCGAGAGCGTTGGCGAACTGCTCAATCTCGGGCCCAGCCTCTATGAATTCCATAGGCGTCAGAGGCGCCATGTCCACATCCAGGTTCGCCATGTTGTTGAAGATGGAGGATCAAGGGAGCTACGGCTCAAATGAGGCCTTGCGCTGAGCTTAATGCCCTTGCGCTTCGGCTGAGAAAGACCTGACCACCTCGATCACCCCCAGCTTCAGCCAAGCCTTGGACCTAGGTGCTACTATCGGTACCCTGCATGCCCTGAATACTGGGACAGTTGGAGGCGGTTGCACGTGTGTGGCAGGGGTAATCGCCGTCGAGTCGATCGTCGCTGGTGAGAGGGTGGCGTATCGTCGGAGTTGTTGCTGTTTGGTGGAAGTTGATGGACGGCAGCGTTTGTGATGCTCAGCGCCCTGCCCAAAGCTCCAAAATTGTTACTGGGGCGCTATCTGCCATTGCCAGGCGACACAGGCCTGACGCGCTTCCCGCAAGTGGACCTAGCATCGCGATTGTTGAATATGCTTGTAAGCGAGCACGCAAACCGCGACTTCAAAGCAACCCCCACATCTTGCGATTTTTCTTCTTTTTTTTCCTTTCTTCACATAATGTCATCGGCATTCATATTAGAGTCTCGGAACAAGATACACCTCAATGCTTGTTCAGGTCCCTCGAGGACCTCTTGCGTGCTCAATGATCGCCTAGAAAAACCACCCAGGCGCTCATCCAAAACGTTGCCAGAGTACCCAATACCGGCGGACATCTAGCGACGAGTGCCACAGACCATTCCAACCTCGACAGAGAAGAGACCACCACCGCTTCCTCGCCCGTCACTTCCCCTCGTCCTTGAGCTGCTGCAGCTTGAGCCGGAGCAAGTTGGGCTTGGGACAGCTGACGGAGGTCGCGTTGTCACCGTAGCGCTCGTAGAAAGCTCCGCAACATTCGTAAAGGGCCTTGATGGCTGACTGGCACTTGGCCTCATTGTAATTGTTTCTCGTCAGACAATCTGCCACCGACGGTGATTAGTGCCGCGTGGGCCCCAAGGACAAATGATCGATCGCATGGCGATGTTCGCTCACCTTGGATTGCGCACTGGAAAGAGCCAACCATGTTGTCAACCTCCAGCTGTGCTGCTTGCCTGCAAGGGGACGATGCAACTTACGGCGCGTGGATGACAAGGCGGCTTGGCCTCTACGTCGTCTTTGGGAGCCTGTGGCCAGAAGCACTGCCATCAGTCGGGATACCTTGAGACAGGAGAACAAGATTGTAGGCGTACCATTCTAGCTATAACATGGGCGGAATATGGCGTCGGAGCATGAGGAATGAGAGAAGCACACCTTGAAGAAACCGAGCTCGCAATCCAGCAGCAGCCCACAGCCCACCCACACAGTCCAGGTCCACTCGAGTTTGATGTCATGCTTTTCTAGCGGGTACAGTGACACACTGTGCATATTACACATCCTCGCACCATACGGTGAAAGATTTCCCAATATTAGCACACCCTCGATCGCTTCAGTGGGCCCCGAGGCTTTGGCTTTTGCGCAGAGTGCCAGACCCTGGTTCCTTGGTGGCCAATCACTCGTGGAAACTCCCCACCTTTGACTGCGTTCCGTCGCCTCATAGAAGGGACTATGCACTTGCACTCTGGCACGCATTCTCTCTTTCTCACCCTTCGCTCACCACAAACACCATCTTCAGCTGAAGTGATACCCTAGTCAATCTTGCATCACGCCACGCCGTGCAGCTTCTTCTCTCCTCCATCACATTCCCCCACGAGGCTGAGCTTTGCATCTCTCGCAACCCCAGCCCTTGGCGACATCGGACTTCAAGTGCCTACAGTTCGTGATGACACCACCCGTGCCTATTCACCCATCTCACTGGCTAATGTAGAATCATCTGCAGAGCACCGCAAACAAATCTACCCAACTCTTCGCATCAAAAGACACAGCCATGTCCTCAGAGAACGACAACGGCAGCCCTGCGCCTCCCCCTGAGGCCCCGGCCAACAGCGAGCACCTTAACATCAAGGTCTCGGACAACAACAACGAGGTCTTCTTCAAGATCAAGCGCAGCACCAAGCTCGAGAAGCTCATGTCCGCCTTCTGCGAGCGCCAGGGCAAGTCGCCCAACTCGGTCCGCTTCCTCTTCGAGGGCACGCGCGTCCAACCCACCGACACACCCGAGGCGGTTCGTTACTCTTCCCCCGCTCCCACACGTTGGCGGCGCACGTTGATGCTGACAAATGATGGAATAGCTCGAGATGGCCGACGGCGACCAGCTCGACGTCCACCAGGAACAGGTCGGAGGCGGCCTCTAAGCGTAGCACACCCAGAGAGGAAAACGCCATGAAGTAAACGACCGTGAACGGATGGAACCAAGGTATTGATGGCCTGGTATTCTGGTACTGCAGATTTGTACATCATTTTTTTTAAAGGAGGACTACCACAGCCGGCAGCTATTTCGGTAGGCAAGAACTACGAGTTACTGTCGCCGTGGTATACATTCAGATAGCGGATTCAACACAAGGAATCGAGGAGACGAACCATCAGATCCCAACATTCAAAAGCCAAACAATTAATTGTGCAATTCGTTATTACGTGCCGTGCTTATTTCAAAACCCAACCCGTTTTTTATGTTTCATTTACCGTGCCCAAAAACAAGTACAATCATCCAACATGCTCAAAAACCCAGCAAGATGTGCCAAAATACACGAAAATCAAAAACCAAAAACTCCAGACATCGCTTCATGTAAGTTTCATATCATCGTTCAAGTCTCGCTTACCGTTTCAACTCCTTGGCACGGCAAGGCGTGCAAAGCACAACCATCATGCCGCCCGGGATCTCCCTGGGGAAGATCTGCCCGTCCTCAAAGCTGCCCTGGCACTCGGCGCAGCGGAAGCAGTGCTCGTGCCACTCGCCGCCCAGCGCCTGGATGTACTCCCCGATGACGGCGGTCCGGCACTTCCTACACTTGGGAGCCCGCCGCTCGGTACGCTTGGTCTGACACTTAATGCACCACGCGTAGCCGTCCTTCTCGATGTGGGTCATGCCGTGCTCGAAAGGGTCGCCGCACTCGGCGCAGAAGAAGTGCCCATAGTGCCAGTGATGGCCCAGTGCCACAATGTGTTCGCCGAGAATGGGCGTCCTGCAGTGCTTGCACCGCGGGGCGAAGAGCTCGTGCCAGTCGAGATGGCAGTAGAACCGGAGACGGTCGTCCCCGTCCTCTGCCATGGTCATGCCTGGGGTCTCGTCCAGGACTTCGCCGCCAGCTCGGCGTTGGATGCGGACGACACGCTCATTGCGGACCTGCTCCGGCTCTGGGCTGATCTCCATAGCTTCAAGTCTGGTACCGCAAGTGAAGCAGCTCAGACACTGCGGGTGGAAACGCTCGGAGCCGCCCGCCAGAGCCACAAACCGGCCCTCAATGGGATACCCGCACTCGTGACAGATTGTCCTCCCCAGGCTGGATGCCCCAGGGGCTCGAGACCAGTGGCTTTGCGGCCGGGGGGCTCGCTGGGGTCGCTGCTGCCTTCTACCCCCGGATGCACCCGGGCCTTGTGGGGTGTTGGTGGGCTGATCATCTGGGGTGACAATGGCGGGGATGTTGCTGCCGCCCGATGGCCCGTCAACGGCGATTGACGGGACATTGATGGAGGGCAGCGGTCTCGGAGAGGCACCCCCAGGGCCATCTATGCAGATGGACGGTACACTCGCATCTGGCGACGCCCGTGCCCGCGGCGCAGGGTCTTCCTCCACAGCGATAGTAGGGATGTCCATAGGCTGCGATTGCGGCCGGGGCTGAGTTTTCGACTGGAAGCGGCCCCGGTATGCCGGCGCTGCTTCTTGGTGTTCTGGGTTGACATCAGTGGACTCGTCCGGCGCTCTCCAGTCAGCATCAAAGCTTACAATTGGCCGTCCCGGACTGTCACTGACGGCTGTGGGCTCTGGGAGCTTGGAGCTGCGGTCCTTCAACCTCATGCTGGTGGCTTCGCGGATGTCCTTGCCGCGGACCTCCACACCGTTCTTCCTCTCCACGCTGTCATCGACCGGGGCAGGGGGCAGGTCGGCGTTGGTCGTGTACTGGCAGTTTCGAGACTGTGAGGGGGGGTTGCGCTGAATCTCGACGCGGTCGAGAGGCTTGACAGCACCCACGTCTTCGCGCGAGCCCTGGAGGCGTCCCTGGTTGAGAGGGTTCTCTGCCCGGCTGCCCAGCTTGTCCGGCGATGCCCGACCTGACTCGACGGACTCGTGCGTTGACGCAGACTCAGGCTCCTCCCATATCTGGTCGCCTGAGAAAGGTCTGTGCACCTCTCCGCTGATGTTTCTTCTCATGCTACTGCGGCGCCGTGACCCAACACTGCCATACACCTTGGGGATTGAATGAGTTGAGTCGATGGACGGGCGGCCTCTTCGCGAGTAGCCATCGCTATCCGTAGAGCTCCCAGAGATGGAGCGCGCGCTCACATCCCTGGCCAGGCCGCTGGCAGCAATGTCCTCCCCACACCGACCGGCGCTAGCGGTACGCGCATGGGCGTAGCTGTTCTTTCTAAGATGGGGCCGGTACTGATAGGGGCCATCGGGCTGGCGGACCTTGCCAGGGTTCTGGTGCTGCCAGACGAGCTCGGCCGCCTCGTCGAGGGCTGCGTTGTAGAGGCGGGAGTCGTCCTCGTCGGACTGGCCCTCCTTGGGTGCGCTGCGTAGGTCCATCTCCTCCATGGCATCGCGCAGGGAGCAGGCCTCCTCCTTTTCCATCCATCGTTGCCCACGCTCCATGTAGGTAGCTGTGGGGACGACGTCTGAGGGCTTCAGCGGCTCGATAGCAAGGGCCTGGTAGTAGTCACGGCCGCGTGCACTGGACATGGAGTAGCGGGAGGAGATGCTGCCGGCTGCCACGCTGGGAGCCTGGGACGGGGCACGGGTGCGCTGGGGGGCGGCGCTGGTCTGGGATTCGGCTTGGGAGGGAGCATCGAGGCTGTAGCGAGTGGTGTCGAGGCTGTAGCGAGCAGTGCTGGTGCGGCTCGGTGCTGGACGCGCGCCTGCCGGACGTGCACCAGCAGGCTGAGGGCGTGCACCGCCAGGTCGCGACATGCGATTGCTGCGCAGCTCTGCGAGGTAGCTCGCTGGGGACAGAGGCACGTTAGACGACACAGACGACGACGACGTGGACGGCAAGCTCCTTTCCTTCACGGTGAGGGCTCACGTACCGAATTGGTCGTTGGACATGTAGGAGGCCGACGGGGGCGTCACCCTACGCGACTTGGAGTCGCTGGACTTGCCCATGGGCCTCATGGCGGAGGATGGATGCAAGGGATTACGGATACAAGACAGCAATTGAAGCAGCGATGCAGAGATGCGGAGAAGCGGAGATGCGGCGCGGACAGTGCTGGAGAAACAGGCGGGTGGAGTTGTCGATTCGTGAATTTATGGGCGGCGAGCGTCGGAGCGTTGGAGCTTTGCAAGGGGTCGTTTGCACGATTGCTGAATTGCTGAGTGAGCTGGTCATAGACTGGTAAACGAACGGGCTTCGGCTGGACAGGGGTGGTTGACCTGGCAACGGGCCTCGTCGGTTGGCGGCTGGTTTGGCTGGATTTGGCTGATGGGCTGATGGTGGGAGCACGTCGCCACCTGTTTCATGCATCACCAACCTCGACAGGCGGCCAGGAAGCGCTGTAGAGTTGCAGAGTGCAGACTGACGCCGTCGCCCTGGGGCCGGGGCGCATTCTTGTTTATTAAGTACTAATCCCGGGGCACAGAGTCCGCTCGCTAATCCCGCTACACATCATCGTGCGTATGCGTTTGGCCGTCCATCGGGCCCAAGGCGGAGCAAAGTCTTTCGTCGTGGTTGTCTCTCATTTGCTCGACGCTTCTACCAACGCAGCTCGCCCTTGACACCCTTCTCCGGCTCTGCCGCCGGCTTTGCTTCTGGCTTTGGGCGGTCAGCAAAGCCCAGGTTCTTGAATTCATCCTTGGCCATCAGATTGCTAGACAGGCACGGGTGGTCGCATCAGTAAAGCGTCTCATGCAAACGGGGCTTCTTCAGCGGCATCTCGGTACTCACTGGTCCATGCGGCAGGCAAGATATGACTTTGCCAGATTGCGACACTCATCCTCATTAACGCCGCGCACCTTCTTCATGCAAGACAGATACGCCTGCATGGTTTGCTTGCATTCCCCTGCGATGGCACCTTAGTTTCAGACTCCGGGCTAAACAGACTCTGGGCTGGGGTTCGCTTGACGGCATACTGACCCTCATGATCCAAAGGGAAGCTCCCGCGCTGGGGCCTGGCAACTGTTAGCATGCCATGTCTGTCAGGACCAAAGCAGCATCGGGCAGGCGTACGGGGTTGGCTTCGTGGAGGGCAGCGTTCCCGGACTGCCAAAGGTACTCATATCTCCAGATTTTGCATGATACTCCCGGCATCAATGTCATTCAATGGGATGCCGTCGCTCAAACCTGAGCCATCAGCCCACCCCAGGGACCGTTTCGTAGCGAGACTCGATAGAAGGATTGTACTACGTATCGCGGGAAAAAAAAGCGCCCCGTTTAGACCGGTATATCCCGCTTTGTGCATCCATCCACTGGAGCTCCTCTCTCGGGGCCTGCGGACACAGTACGTACAGTGGGGGGGGCGAGGCGTGAATCGGGAGCGCCAGGGCTGCCGACTTCGCCTCGTGCATAAAATCCTGGCAGCGAAGTGGAGCCCAGTGATGCGAAGCACCTAGCCAAGTGCAGGCGTCGTCGGCAACTGCAGCAGCAGCACCAGCAGACACCTGCAGCACGTGAACTGTCGACCTCGAAACAACCTGGACGCCCAACCTATCGACCTTCGGCATCTGGGAATCCCGTCGTCTGCTTGTATGAACCGCCCGGCCTGATCGGCGACGCGCTGCGCTCCCTCGACGCCGTCCCTGCGCGTCTTCGACCCATTCGACCCATTCGAGCCTCTCTCATCGACCGACAGCCCGTCTGCCTTCGTTTGCGCTCCACAATCCTTTGTTGTCTTTTCCCCCGGCTGGACAAACTCCGTCATCATGGCAGCCCTCGGCGAGGACCTGCTCTCCACTGTCAACAAGTTGCAAGACTTGGTCTTCAACACTATTGGCAATGACTCTCTGGATCTGCCCCAGATTGTACGTTGCCGCTGCCTCCCCCCTCCCGCTCCGAGAGCGCCCCAGCTAACCACCGCGCCTCGCAGGTCGTCGTTGGATCCCAGTCGGCCGGTAAATCCTCAGTCCTTGAGAACGTCGTCGGCCGAGACTTTCTGCCCCGGGGTAGCGGCATCTGCACCCGTCGCCCTCTGATCCTCCAGCTCGTCAACGTCCCCGAGGATGAGAACGACCCCGACCCTCAGAGCGACCCCTTCAAGTCGCCTGGTGCAGCTCGCCGCTCGGAATGGGCCGAGTTCCATCACATCCCCAACAGGAGGTTCACAGACTTCTCCGACGTCAAGCGGGAAATCGAGAACGAGACGTCGCGTGTAGCTGGCAACAACAAGGGCATCAACCGACAGCCCATTAACCTCAAGATCTACTCCCCCCACGTCCTCAACCTGACGCTTGTCGACTTGCCCGGCTTGACTAAGGTTTGCGCCCCCTGCCCGTCCCGCAATGCTCGTTTCCCTTCGCTGATCAAGACTCTCCGCCACCTAGGTGCCCATCGGCGACCAGCCCAGCGACATTGAGAAGCAAACTCGCACACTGATTTCCGAGTACATTGCCAAGCCCAACAGCATCATCCTCGCCGTGTCCCCGGCCAACGTCGATCTTGTCAACTCTGAGGCTCTCAAATTGGCCCGTCATGTCGACCCCCTCGGCCGCCGGACCATTGGCGTCCTCACCAAGATCGATCTTATGGACCATGGAACCAACGCTCTTGATATTCTGTCTGGGCGCGTCTACCCGCTAAAGCTGGGCTTTATTGGCGTCGTCAACCGCTCCCAGCAGGACATTCAGGGTAACAAGCCCATGGAGCAGGCTCTCCAGGCCGAGATGGACTTCTTCAAGCACCACCCCGCTTACCGGAACATTGCCAGCCGTTGCGGTACTCATTTCTTGGCCAAGACGCTCAACTCAACTCTCATGACCCACATTCGGGAGCGTTTGCCCGACATCAAGGCCCGCCTCAACACCCTCATGGGTCAGACACAGCAGGAGCTTGCGAGCTACGGTGACATGCAGTTCAGCGGCAAGGAGCATAGAGGCTCGTTGATTCTGCAACAGATGACCCGGTTTGCGACCTCCTTCACCTCGTCCATCGACGGTACTTCATCCGACATCTCCACCAAGGAGCTCAGCGGTGGCGCTCGCATCTACTACATCTTCAACTCCGTCTTTGGAAGCTCCCTCGAATCCATCGACCCCACATCCAACCTCACTGCCCTTGACATTAGGACGGCGATCCGCAATTCGACCGGTCCCAGGCCAAGCCTCTTCGTTCCCGAGATGGCGTTTGATCTGCTCGTCAAACCGCAGATCAAGATGCTGGAGATCCCTAGTCACCGCTGTGTTGAGCTTGTGTACGAAGAGCTCATTAAGATTTGCCACACGTGCGGCTCGACAGAGCTGTCTCGCTTCCCCAGGCTGCAGGCTAAGCTCATTGAGACCGTGTCGGATCTCCTCCGAGAAAGGCTCGGCCCGACGTCAAACTATGTCGAGTCCCTCATCTCCATCCAGCGCGCATACATCAACACCAACCACCCTAATTTCCTCGGTGCCGCAGCCGCCATGAGCAACGTGGTCAGCGCAAAGCAGGAGAGGGAGCGCAAACGCCTGATCCAGGACGAACGCGAGCGACGAGAAAAGCGCCGGCTAAAGGAGCTAGGCGCCAACGGCACAGAGGGCGGAGAGGAGGAGGAAGAGGCTGCTGCCGCCACAGAGAAGGCCGACACCCAAACCCGCAAACAGGCCACAAAGGCGGCTCGGAGCTTGTCCCCGGCAGTTAGGGACCATCCCTCCAACAGCATCAGCTCAGTCATGAACGGTGCTCCCCGCCCAGCGTCACCAAACAGGCTCGGCAACCAGGGGCTGAATAATGCTCGGGACTCGTTCTTGAACTACTTCTTCGGTAAGGACGGCATCTCTGGGCCCGGCATCGCCGCTTCTACCCCTGCGCACGCCGCCAGGCATACCAGCCACCCCTCGGATGCCGGCTTTCCCCCGAGCATTCGTAGGGAGGAGAAGCTCCCGATCAGGTCTCCCGCGCCTTACGAGGAAGACTACGAGCGGAAGGGACTGGCATCTCACTATGTAAGTGACTTGTTAACAATACTCATGCTGGTGACTGTTGCTAATCATACCCAGGGTGAGTCTAATGAGCCAGCCCTGACCGACCGTGAGGTCATGGAGACAGACCTCATCCGGGCCCTGATCTCGTCCTATTTCAACATTGTCCGCGAGTCTATCGCCGACCAGGTTCCCAAGGCCGTCATGCACCTCCTTGTAAACCACTGCAAGGACGTTGTGCAGAACCGCCTCGTCACGGAGCTCTACAAGGAGTCTCTCTTCGAGGAACTCCTCTACGAAGATGACAACGTCAAGAAGGACCGCGAGAAGTGCGAGAAGCTCCTCGAGACATATAGAGAAGCCGCCAAGATTATTGGCGAAGTCGTATAAATTAGATCGATCTCTCTCTCCTCACTTTTAGAGAAGACATGGGGGCTAATACCATCCAACTTTGGCCTCTCTCACGCACAGCAATCTCGAGACAAGGCAAGGCAAGCCGGAGGGAGTGTGGGGGATGCTGGCGTCATGGAGGGGTGGAGTGGCACATGTACTTTTCCGTGGGGAGGCTTTCCGTCGGAGCACATTTCAGGACCATCCGTCCTGGTCTCTATCCTCCGCTGTTGTAAAATCATAGCCTCTCTTGGGTATTTGTATGATCTCGGGGGTTGGGCGCCGCTTAGAGGCTTTGTCTTAAGGGGGCGGTATTATTTGTTTCTCATGTACAACCAATCCACGCTCCGACACGTCCCGCTGAACAAGAAAAATCATGTATTACGCTCGAATGATTCGGCATGGCTCATAGATGCGTGAGTGCACTGCACTGATAATGTTATGATACAAAATGCTCCGGGAAAAGTACCAGAATCCCACTATTACAAGATCGCCAAGCCAAATGTTGCAATGGAAGGCGAGGGTAGGTCCTTGTCTAGAGATGCCTCGGTTGCTGAGGCAGCACATCCCCTGCTGGGAATCGAGGGTCGTACTCCTGAAGATCCATGCCCGACTCCAGTACCATGGTACGGGACTGCCCATGGTTGCTGAAAGAAGTGTGCTCCTGCATCCTGCCATCGTCCGACACACGATACGTGTAGAGTTGTCGTCGAATGGGGCGCCGGATGTAGTACGTCCCTTGCTGCAGATCGCGAACCTCGAGGAGCTCGTACTCCTCTACAGGCCTAGGCTGTAGATCATCCCTGTAGCGATACTGGGGTTCCATCTGGCCAGGGGGGTAATGGCGTTCTGCCGGGCACCTGTCATGGTAGGGGTCGTCTTGGTGCCGAGGGTATCGAGGTGGAGAGGGACCCTGCAGATGATGAGCCCATTCTGGGCCTTGTGTGTATCGGGCAGGGTCTTTGGTGTGGTAATCACCTGGCCGAATCCCCGGGTGGCTGGCTCGAGGTTGCCCGGCTCTGACCTGGCTTCCATCTAGATGAGACTCTACGCCATCCAGAGGCTCAAAGCCGTTCTCCACCGGGCGTGTAACCGGGGTTTGGGGGTTCATATGGCGGGTGTTTGCCTCCCATCTCTCTGTGGAAGGAACTCCGTGGCTATTGCGGACATAGGAAGACGACACATAGTCCCGCAGCCCGCCCATTTCGTCCGTTGAAGGAGGCGGGCGTCTGACAGAGAGATCTGGTACATCTCTTGGCCGTTCCTCCATCATGACCCTGGGGGCCTTGCTGGGCCGTTGGCTGTCACTTCCACCATGTAGCCCGCTGTCATCATACTCCCTCTTGGCCGGCAACCGGGGAGACTCAACCCTGCTGTACACTTCACTAGCGGGTCTAAGGTTTGGTCTATCCGAGTTTCTGTCCGTGGCATAATATGGCAGCTCTCCCGATATCTGTTCACGGGGGGCAGCCGGAGTTGGTCGCACTTGGTGTGACCCATGCCCGTGGTTTTCGAGAGGTTGGGGTGGCACGTAGACCGGGCTATAGGAGTCCTCTCGTGGCATGCAGACCGGGCTATAAGAGTCTCGTGCCTCGTATGATGCAGGGCTCGGGCCGGAAACCCTCTCATGTGGACCGTTTTCTGGCAACCCTCGCACTCCGACGTCGCGATTCTCCACGAACGCCCATGGAAGAGCATCCGCCACCGTATCATAGGCCATCCTGTTGCGTACGAGCACCGCCGGGAGCTCCCCGAGTACACGAATATCTGGAAGCAGAATCATTTGAGTGCGCCAGTCCAAGGGGTGCGCTTGGCCCTCGACATGCGCCTTGTGAAAATGGTTGAGCAACTGTGGAACCGAGAAGGGCTTGTTTTGAGGCGCCTGGCCCTCCACGCAAGGTTTACACTGTAGCCCGTTTATATTACGGACAGGTCGTATCTCCTTGTGGTTCGATAGGCCGCGTATGAACATCTCCAATGGTGCGGATTCAGAAAAGTGCATTTCGAACCCCTTAGCAATGTGGTGAATGGTGGCGCAAAGCTTGACGGCTCCTGGGAGACCATCGACATGTGACATGCTGTTCCAAGTTTGCCGAGCGACTTTGGCCATGAAGTCGAGACGACTTTTATATGGGCTGCCAAGCGCTGCTACAGATACAGCGGGCCCGTTGGGATCAGGATAGGGTCTATGAAACGGAGATGGTTGTTGAGCAGCGAAAGTCCCTGACGTAGGCGTGGGTGGCAGATAGGAGCTCCCATATGATGGACCTTCTGTATGCGGTGGATAAGGGGCCTGGGCTGAATATGGCTGCTGCGTGTATGACGTGGGATAAGGAGCGGGAGGAGCTGCCCCAGGCCCATAAACAGCTATTGGTGGAGGATAAGGAGCAGAAGCCGCATACCCGAAAGGCGTGTGAGTGTCTGGGAAATGGGCAGTCCGATGCGTGGCCAGTGAAGGATGGAAACCAGAGGTGGTACCAGGGTAAGAAGTCTGAGCCGCAGCCGCGGTTCGTGGTAGTTGGGTATGGTGATCCCCGGGCGGCTGGATCGTAGCGGGCTTCGGATCAGGGTTGAAAGGAGGTGTGCTTGGCCATTCTGCTCTCCAATATACAACGACGTTGCCAAGGCTGAGAGTGCTGGTATGCTTTGCCGCATAGTGCTGAACCACACCTTCAAATCCGTAGTACTTGTGGTTCGCTTGACACCCGTTGCAGAAGAATAGCTCTTTGCGATACTTCTCCGTATGTGGTTTGACCTTAACATCAAATACCCACTTCATGTTCTCCAACGTCAGCTTCTGTGTCCAAGGGCCTTCGGGAGGATCGACAATGGGCTCCTTTCCAGCAGCAGCGGCGGCGGCGGCATCCTTGGCAACTTCGGCATAGAACCGCTTCCGCACATAGACCAATACTTCGGCTGCAAACTGAGGACAGGCCTTCTTGGTGACCTTGTTGCCGCCACGCCATCCATCCGTAATGATCTCATCGGCATAGCTGGATATCCTGGCTCGAACCGGTCCCTGAATTTCGTCCCACTCCTCGTCGGGAACTTGCCTGGGGTCTCTACTCAATCCGGCAGTTTGTCCTAGCCCATTGGTAGTAGTAGTGTCTCCGGGGGCCATGGCCGTCGCAAGACTTTCACGTTCCCTCTTCTCTGCCTTGGCTCGCTGGGCCAAGAGCCGTGGTCGCAGAAGTTCCCACGCGTTGTCATCCAAAGGCGCAATAATATGCAAGGCCGCCTGAAAGGAGGGGATGTGAGCAAGAACAGCTGGTGTCAATGGAGGATCCAGGAGCCCCGCACGACGCTCTATCTCGGCCTTCCTCCTTTGTTTGAGCTCTGTCACCTCTTCCACTGTCCTTTTCTGATGGCCTTGCGTGGGTGGGTGAGATCCGACAAGGGTATTCTTTGTTTCCAACGCAGGTTTGTCTAGTAGAAGGGTTGTTGTTTCAGAGAGTGGCCGTTGTCCCGGTTCCATCTTGATCTGGTTTGCTCGCTGCCCATGGCCACGCCGGTTTGGGGAGCTCGAGCGGGAACCAGCCTGAATCCGAGTATCTGCTAGGCGCATTTGACGGACTCCGCCTGAAATATCCCATTTTTCCCAACGAGAGGCGTCAGCGAGAGCCAGCTTTCCGCGGGCTTCGAGTCCTTTCAACCATTCCTCTGCAGCCGCTGAGCCAAGTCCTTTGACTTCCTCGAACTCAGCTTTGATGTCGTCGATTTGAGCTTTCCAGTAAACCTTGCTGAGCTGCTCTTGCATTGGCGATCCCTCGCCTTGCATAGTCTGGGGCGCAACGACGTGCATTTCGGTGGTCAAAAACCCCGCCGGAAGGCCCGGCAACAGAGCCGACGGGGTAGTAGGTGAAAGCAGTACTTCCATTTCCTGCAACATCATGAGTTTACCATCAGCGAAAGGCGTGGTTTCCCTTACCTTGAGGCTCTTAGATGCAAGGCACGAACCACAGGATGCCACGAAAAAAGGAAAGATTGGGGAGACGCCCGTGGCGCCAGGTCCTCGGTGCCACTGATCATTGGCTAGGGGTGCTTCATCACTGGCACCATCTGTCATGTTGCAGAAATGGCAGGATCGGCAACAGGCCAAACGCCACATATCAACCTCTGATCTACCCTTCAATGGTGAAGGCATGCGCGGCCAAAACAAACGTCTCGACCTCTTCCATATAGAGTCTGGTTTACAGATGGAGAGCCGCTTTCGCGACGCCCTAGGAGGTTCAGGAAAACAAGGATAAGAGACCTTGACGAGAGGAGAAGGGTCAAGATAGTTGTAAAACAATTTGTTGACTAGCAACAAATTGCCCAGAGAACGTGGGGGAAGAAAGGTGAAGATATGATGCCATATCTCCGCTGGGAGCTGTTTTGAGCCATCATGGGAAGCAAGCGCGCCGGTCTCAGTAGCCCTGCGGATATCCAATTCGGCCTTGGCCCTCCATTTATTGCTATGGTCGGTCGAAAGGTCTGGAGCCCCCGATATAGGCTTCTCGAACGCGGATGATTGGGTCGCATTGATCTCGTTCATCAAAGCCGAAGTAGGGTCGTACGAGGACTCGGAACTCTGAACGCCACCATCGCTATCGCTGCCGCCCCTGGTATGGCTGGCGCCGTTATAAGATACAGGAATATCCGGGCTCTGAGAGGCAAGCCTTATCTGGGAAGCATCTAGCCTGGATGCAGGCGGTGAGTCGCGGGACTGGTGCTGTGGGACTGCCATGGCCCAGGAGGTATGAAGAAGGTTTCAAGAGCAGATATGTAGAAGAAGAAGGGTACAACTGCGAAGAGTTGTAGCTGGTCAAGGCAACAAATCAACACTTGTCGGGTGGGTGCCTTGACAGGAAGCCAGCGCTGGACGTTTAAATGGGTTTCCCGAACGCCGTCAGAAAGATGAAGGTCCTTGATGCGGATCCTATGGCTCTAAGGGGCACATTGTCGCCTCGTGGGCGGCACAAAGGGAGGACAAGGGGCAGAAAACGGGTTGAATGTTTGCCACGACAAAAGTACGGACAGTGAAGCCGGAAAAGGATGCAAATTGCCAAGGGCACGCAGGGCTGGCGAAGGATTTCCGTCAAAGAGCAACATGGCCGCCCCTGCCAAACGTGGGGGCCAACTGCCCAAGTAGGTACATCCCACATGACTAAGCCTTCACTCTCCACCGGCGCCTACCTTACCTACCAGGTACTGGCCTACCTACTTAGGTATAGTACTACCTGCTATCTTACCTGGGCATAGGTATTGCGCCTGCCTTTCATTAGTAACCCGTGATGTCCACCTCTGTGTAATTACCTTAGGCGGGTACTTACTAGGTAGGTACTAGTACTTACCTACTTACTTACTTACTACTAGTACCTACTCGTACGAGTAGAGTGCGGCAGGTACATAGGACTCGCCTCCCATTACTTTCTCCCGCCCATCATCGCTTGCAACTCAATCCAACTCATACTAGTTAGGTACTCTGTAGACGAGCCTCAATCCTTTCATCGGCTCGCTCATTGAGGGTTGGGATTTTGAGGTCAACTCACCTATGCGCCCGTATGGCCTCCTGCACCAGCACCAGGCAGAACCGAGCTTCTTACAACATGGCATCCACTAGGCTCCTAGAGGCGTTGACAAGCCGTCAACTGGACAACGCTTCCTGACGAGAGCACCAGATAGTATTGTTTTCCCATCTATGTTCGTTTGAGATACTATGCTAACAAGAACAAAGCAAAGTAACAGGGTCGACTGACGCTACTTAGTATTAGGGAGGTCCTCTCCAAGGATCTCTTCCCAACAAACGGAAATTGCAAAATAATATTAACACAATGAATGTCCGACATGAACCTGGCCTTGATACCAGCCGGTCAATTGAAAATGAATGCGACCACCGAGCTGAACACACCACCAACAGCTCCAGAGGAACTCATCAACGTCTTTGGGCCTTCTGCCGCTCACTGTTTGCGCTTACCCTTGGGCATCCGCGCCAGCCAATACAGGAACAAGGACGCGGCAATGTTGAACACGATGTACACCATGCCGATTCCGAAGTCGCGCCACCTGTCGTCGAAGTTGGAGCCGACGCTGCTCAAAAACTCGTTGGTCGTGGCAGTGGGGCAATACTGGCAGTCCGATGTCGCGTCTCCATTCGTCAGATATCCGCCTGATTCCTTCATGAGGGTGCCCAGATACCCATAGCAGGTCTGGTTTGCCGGTGGATTGATAGTCACCAGCTCGTTCGGGTTGCATGTGACATCGGCGTTGGCCAGGCCTGTCGACAAGATCGCCGAAACGATATACCTGAACGGCGACACGTGGTACATGAAGGTCCAGAACCGGGGTAGACTGTCCCCAGCTGTCAACACGCCGCAGAAGAACAGACACATCATGAAGAGCATATTGGCCAGGCCGGCACCCGCCTCTGCCGTCTCCGCGATGGCAATGCAGGCATGGGCAAACGTGCAAGTGAAAATGAGGAACTCCCAAAACAAAAGCCACATGAGACCGCCTCGCTCTGCTTCCTGGCCGTCTGCCTGCGCGTTCTTGTACAGCCCCACAGGGTAATAGAGGCAGACAAACATGAAGACGGACATGAGGGAATTCCATGGGATCTCAGCACAAATCTGTGACAGCATAAAGACCTTCCAGCTATACGTCTTGGATGGGCGCTCGCGGACCTCGTAGAGGGAGCGTTGAGTGATGAAATGGGGCATCTGTTGCTGCACGAGCTGGCCGAAGATACTCAGGATGTTGAAGATGGCGAACATCTGGTTCTGCAAGCCTTGGATACTCAACGGTGCGTTCAAAAACACCAGACCGATAAAGAGAGCCACGGCGGTACACAGAGAGAACTTGGCATAGATGTATGTTGGCGTCCGCCAGTATTGCTGGAACACGCGCTGCGACACGACCAGAAACTGCTCCCACAGGGGTGCAGCAAACTCGCGGTATGATCCAGGATCGCCGGTTTGAAAGCTGGTTTTGGATTGGCTCGAGCTCTCTACCTTGAGGCGCTGCAATTCGCCTTGAACAGACTGGTACTCGGGGCTCTCTTGCCACGCCTGGTGCCAGTCAATCTCGGTCGTAGACCCTGGGGCCGCGCCAATGGCTTCGAGCATCCATTCAGCCGGGTTCTCGCCAGGGTGGCAGCGAGGGGCGCCATGACGCTCGAAATACGAAACCATGGTTTGCGACTGGGGACCGATGTCACCGAAATACACCGTCTTTCCTCCCTTGGCCAGGAACAAGAGTCGATCAAAGCGCTGGAACAGCATCGCCGAGGGCTGGTGGATCGTGCATAGAATCGACTGGCCAGCCTTGGAGAGTTTCTCAAGAAGATCCAAGATAGCCCAAGAGGTTTGGGAATCGAGGCCGGAAGTAGGCTCGTCAACAAAGAGGAGGAGCGGCGGCTTCGCTGCCAGCTCCACGCCGATCGTAAGGCGCTTACGCTGTTCAACATTAAGGCCTTCTCCGAGCACGCCGACCACGGCATCAGCATAGTCTTGCATATCTAAAAGTCTGATGACTTCGTCGACATAAGCAATCTTTTCGGCCCTGGGTGTGGACGCCGGCTGGCGCAGCAAGGCGCTGAATGTGAGAGCTTCGCGAACCGTGGTGGTCTCGAGATGGAGGTCTTGCTGCTGGACGTATCCAGTCTTCCGCTGGAACGACTCATCACGCAACTTTCCATCGACCAGCATCTCGCCAGTGATGACTCCCATGGAGGTGCGATCAGCGAGGCAGTCGAGTAGAGTCGTCTTCCCGGCTCCCGAAACGCCCATGAGGGCCGTGAGGGTTCCCGGTTTCACCCAACCGTCGACATGATCCAGAATCCGCCGCGGCTCGCCCTTGATCTTGATATCATAGCAAACATCACTCCAGTGAAAGACACTAGTGGAGGCCTGGATGACGCTGTCGTACTCGCTGCCCTTGCTACTGGGGACACTCCTCTCTACAACTGGGATTGGTCCGGACGTGGATGCCTCAACGTCGTCTTTACCGTGGGACACGGCAGGGACATGACCACGACGGAAGACAAGGACCTCGCCCTTGGACTTCTTCTCGGTGATGTACTCTGAGGCGACAAAGTATAGCAGGTGGAAGAATAAGATGAAGCCGACGAGGATACCAACGTTCCGCCACTTGTGGGAGTGGTGGTAGTTGTACAGGGACCCGATGTAGTCGGCGCCTCTCACGAATGACTGGCCCGGGACGGAACCGACCGTGATACACGCCATGTTCTCGGGCGAAACATCCCGATAGCCATCCAACTTGGGGCTGGGGATGAAATCATCGCACTTGAAACTGCGACCGTCGAACTCGTTGACCATGAGCGACTCGAAACCATATGCGACCGGGTCGACGTAATTGATCCAACGGCACCAATCCAGCATATAGTCCAGAGGAATAACAAACCCGGTGAAGATTACCAGTGCCAGGAGGAGGATCGCCGAGGGCACCATGGCTTGCGACATGGTTCGCGACAGTGCTCCTCTGTACAGAGTCCACGTTAGTTACCAAACTCGGCCTGACAACAGGGAAAAGAAATGGATTCTCGACTTACATGGACCGAAAGACGCCGGACATGGACAGGGTCATCAGGAATGATACCAGGATGAAGAAGAAGAAGGCACCAGGATCACGCCTAAGATGCGTCATGAAGTAGACAACAAGGTTGAAGCAAACGCCGTTGGCGATCTTGTACGGCATATCGACCAGGACGGACGAGAAGGACTCAGCAGACGAGTGGTAGAAGCCGTATCGAGTCTGCTTCTCGATGATGGGCCGTTGTGCGTACAGTGTCAGGATCTCGAGGGCGCTGGAGAAGGCATTGGTGAGGACGGCGACGAACAGGACAGCAGCCCGGGAGTAGAAGGACGAGCTGACAGGCTGAAGGTTATAAAACAGGGACGAAATGATGAGACCCGTGATGGTGTTGGAGAAGAGAGAGAAGAGGGTGAAGCTCGGGTCGCCAGTCAAGCGCTTCCAACCCCTCCAGATACAGAGCTGGACCTGCTGAGCATATGTCAAGGTGAAGGGAGACTTGAGGCGCTGGCCCTTGGCCTGGTTCGCCTTCTTGTGGGCTCGGAACTCATCGGCGAGCGAGTTGTTGTCGGCGGCGATCTCCTGCTTGTACTTCTCAATCTCGATCTGCAGGGCCTTGTACGCGCCACTGGCCTTCCAGCATGCAGCGAATTCGTCTGGCGTACGGGGGACGCGGCCTTCCCAGCCAGGACGCACGACGCGCTCAGTCGAGGCCGTCATCGAAGTCAAAAAGTCGGGCGTCGTCTGGCGCGCAGGGCACTCGAAGCCCAGTTCGATAAAGTACTGCTTGGCCTTGTTGCAGGGCCCGAAGAAGATTTGCCTTCCCTCGTATAGGAGGATGACCTTGTCGAACAGGTCATACGCGCTCTGCGGTGCCTGGTATATAGACACGGCGCACGTCTGTCCGAACAACTCGGACTGCAGGCGCAGCGTCTTGCAGAACTCGATGGCGTTGGCCGAGTCGAGGCCGCGAGTGGAATTATCCCAGAACTGCAGGGGGGCGTTGGCGAGCGTGGCCTCAGCAATGGTGACTCGCTTCCTCTCTCCGCCCGACACGCCGCGGATGAACTCGTTGCCCACGCGTGTGTTGACGGTGTGGCTGATGCCGTACATGGCCATGACGACGTCGCGGCGATGCTCGCAGAACTGACTGCGCGTGATTCCAGGGGGTGTCTTGCCCGCCCACCTGGCGCGAGAGGCAAAGGTGAGGGTGTCGCCAACCGAGAGCATGGGGAAGTGGACGTCGACCTCGGCCGTGTAGATGGACTCCCCGTGGTGCTGGGTATGCATCTCCTTGGGGCTGATGCCCTGGTAGTTGAGATAGGTCGACTGGTCGGCGTAGATGCCGTTGGTCACGCCAGCGACCGTCTTGAGAAAGGTCGAGCACCCAGCACCGGGAGGGCCCAGGACAACGAGCATCTCGCCCGTCTTGACGAGGCCATCGAAGTTGCGGAGGATGTCGATGCGGCGCTGGCCGTCCCCCTTTCCGAACAGCCTGGCGGCCATGGCTGGCAGGGTGAGCCAGATGTTGGCCACGGTCTTCTGGTAGTCGGTCTCGGCGCCGTACCCAAACACATTCATGTTCTGGAAGCAGAAGCCGCTGTGGCGGAAGCCGCCGCCGTCCTCCTCGACGTTCTTGGCCACGGCCTTGGCCCACTCCCGGGCGCTGAACCTCTCGCTGGACGGGTTGAGGGGCGAGTTGGGGTCCGTGTCGGCAAAGATGTTGGAGTCGTCGCCGTAGAAGGCCAAGTGCTGCGACGAGTGCATCGAGAAGCGGCGCGCCAGCTCCTGGACGGTCGAGTGGCGCCTCTCCATTTCGATCCCGTCGCCATCCTCGGCGCCGGCTTCGGGCTTGGAGGCCATGTCTGTGGCGCTGGCTTCAACATGGTCCTTGGAAGTGCCACGCTGTCTGGAAGTGTCCTCGCTCGTCTTGTTGACATAGGTCGTGGCGCTGGTGGGAGAGGCCGACCCCACGGTGGGCGGCGGCTCGTAGCCGTCCCATCTACCGGCCCCGGACTCCTTCCCCATTGCTGCGAGGCGACAGAGATAGCTGGGTCAGAAGCCCTGTTAGCCTGCAAACTCCCTGGCTGTGGTTCAAGGAGTCCATTCTAAAGAAGATGAAGTACTACTCACCAGTTCCAGGTAACGGACCACAAGCCTGAAAGAGGCGGATAAAGGAGCGATGAGAATATGAAAACGAGTGATCACAGCTTGACAAATCAAAGAAGCCCCCAAATTCCCTCGAACTCATCGCAAGGACAGACAACCACTTAAAAAGAAAAGATGACCCGCGTCACGGGGTCGAGCACGCCCCGTCAGTCCGCAAAACGGCCCCCTCGGTCGGGGACAGCTGGGATCCGATCTTGGGCTGGAATTGGAGATTGTACGGGCTCGTAGGACTGGCTTGTGACTCGCAACAAGCCGACACTTGGAGGCTGATTGGGCACAGGCTCCCGCGATTTCAGCCTCTTGTACTGAAGCGGATGGCATGTCTTGGAATGTCTGACAATGTCTGACAATGTCTCCGAGGGCATTTATTACTCGCGAATCTACAAGTATTATGATGTCGCATCAGCTTCGTTCGGACTGGAGTCGAGCTCCTGGTGACTTATTACTGTATTAGCTGGAAACCGCCCCTTTTTATAAGTCGACGGAGAGCACATCGTCCTCGACTCGATCACGGTCTGTTGATAATAATAGTCGCTCACCATGTCATCCGTCACCTCGTCCGGCCCCCGCAAGGCGGCCAGAGTGCTGGCATGCGTGAACTGCCAGCAGCGCAAAAAGAAATGCGACCGCAGGAGTCCCTGCTCCATCTGCATCAAGGTTCGTGTCCTCCCGGGTCCTCACTTGCCCCTACAA
>JAEMHR010000035.1:0-209635 GCA_016490725.1 Amphichorda felina | reverse complement strand
CATCCTCCCCCCCCGGTTCCTAGTCGTCGTCCCCGGCGCCCGTGAGCCCGCTGGCCAGCCCGTGCATCCTCCTCTGCAGCAGGTCCTCCTCGCTGGCCAGCTTGACCAGGCTCTTGTTCTTGTTCAGCTTCCTGCCCCTCCTGGCACCGCCCCTGGCGGCGTCGCCGTTGGCCCTGCGCGGCGACGGCGACGAGCCCGACTTGCGCCGCGGCGGTTGGGGGCCCTCCGCGCTGCCACGCCTCTCCTGCGCCGCCGCAGCCGACCCTCTGCCACGCGTCATCCTGGTCATCTCCAGCGGCTTGTCCTCCTCGCCGCTCGACTCGGTCCAGCCCGGCGCCGCCGCCGCCCGGCCCTGCCCGCTGGCCTCCTCCTCCCGCGTGGACCCCGTATGGGCCTGTCGCGGCCTGTCGCGGTGCGCCCGCGCGCTGTCGGCGTGCGCGTACAGCTGCTGGAACCACTCGGCGCAGCGGTTGAAGTGCTTCCACGCGGGCGGGTACACGGCGGGGAACTGCATGAAGCCGTGCGACGTCCCCGGGATGAGCATCACCTCCGCCGTCCCCAGGTCGTCCAGCTCCTCTGCGAGGCTGGCGGGGGGCATGCGGTGCCGCGCGGCGGCCTCCTTGGCCCGCCTCAGGCGCCCGGCAAAGATGACCGTGTCGTCGACCAGCGGGTCCCTCTCGCCCGTCATGAAGTACGTCTTGGGGAACTTGGCCAGCAGGGCCTCGGGCGCGAGCACGGGGCTGAGCAGGTAGTCCGACGAGAAGTCCGGGCGGTTGTGCGGCCCGATGTAGAGGATGATCATGGCACGCATCATCTCGGGCGTGAGCACCCTGTCGTTGAAGTAGGAGATCATGGACGAGGTCGCCAGGCGCGTCTTCATGGGCGCCGCGTGGTGCGAGCTGGTCTTCTCCTCCGATGCGCGGTGGCTGCTGAGTGACCGCGGCCCGGCGTGCGAGAACTCCGGATGGGGCTTCTCCATCGCCGCGCTATCCTCTGCGGCCGCCCCGTCCTCGACGACTGCCGTCTCCGAGGAGAGCTTGGAGGGAGTCGTCTCGTCTTCGTCGTCCGAGTGGTGCGGCGTCCCGACAAGGTCGTTGTACTGCCTGCTCTTCCGTCGCACGATGGACCTGTTGGTCTTCCTCATCTTGCGGTCTCGTATCAGCGACATTTGCTCGTCCGACATCCAGTTCCCAATGTTCATGTCCAGAGCCGGGTAGAAGCAGACCAGCCCATCGGGCGCCGGGAGCTCGGTCCTGCCGGCGAAGCGGCGGAAATGGGGCGTGGCCGTCTCCAGGATCATCAGCGTCGTGGCCACGGCCAGGTTGCCTCCAGCGCTGTCGCCCGTCAGGATGATCCGGGGCACCTCCTTTCCGGACATGCCGATGCAGCGGCCCTTGGACTGGACGAGGGTCGCGTAGACGTCGAAGCATTCGTTGAGGGCGTGCGGGTACGGGAACTCTGGTGCCTTCTTGTAGTCGAGACTGAGGATGGGGAGCCCCGACTTGGCCGCCCACGCAAACAGCTTGTCGTCGTTGCAGCGAGGATCCATCGCCACGAACCCGCCACCGGGTATGTCGATGACAAGCTTGCGGTGGTGCTCGAGATCCGCCAGCGGCCCGTCGTAGTAGAGCCATGCCGACACGGGCTCCTTGTAGTCGCTGAGCGAGGGCCTCGGGATGCGCACCTGCCTGGGTGGCCAGCGGGTGAAGCGAGGGCGCATGAGACCCTGGAAGAAGCTGAGATAGGGGGTGGTGCCCTTGTTCCAGGCGACTCGGAGGTGGTCGACGGTGAGCATCCCGCGGACCTTGCGGACCTTCTCGTCGGCGCGCTCGGCGGCGACGAGGTAGAAGAGGGAGAAGAGGATGCTCGCAATATCACGGAGCCACTTGGTGCGGATGCGCATGGCGGTCCAGAAGCCGGCGTCGAGGGCCGTCAGGACCCAGGTGGCGCGGAAGTAGGTGGTGTCGTACATGTTGGCCATGGGCTCGGGGCTGGCGAGGCCGACGAGGGCGCTGAAGTTGCGCGTGGCATACATGTAGAGCATGGTGAGGACGGCCGTCTGCCATGGTGTCAGGCGCCTGGAGAAGAGGCGCGAGAGCGTCTGGGCGCCAGGGGGGCCATGCTTGTGTCCTCTTCGACGGTCAGCACACGGCTGGATCTGGAAGTAGAATGTCTGTAGAGGCCATACCTGTAGAGATAGATGGACCAGAAGGATATGACGGCCAGGACCTGGAGGCGCCGCGACTTGGACGACGGGCGGCCCAGGACGTGGTCTATCATGGTGGCGTGTGTTGGCCACCGCAGTTTGCTACGTGGACCGTTGCAGCGGCCACCGCCGCTTCTGTACACGCTTACACTGCGCCCTGCCGTAGCCACGGGCCACAAAGTCACAAGTAGAGTCGAGAGACGGGTGTCTGCAGTTGCGGATGGAATATAGACCGTGGAGGCAGCAAGGAGAGCTCTCAAGAGTCAAGACTCAGGAAGACGAGAGGAGCCGCACTGGGCAATCCGGTCCACGAGCCGATCGCTGGCCCACGCGACTCGTGACGCTCCAGTCTTGGATCATGGCGATCCAATGATGGCGAGAATTTGGATTTGACATGTGAAAGCTGATGGCAAGCTGCCCAGCCCAGTGAGCAAGATTCTGGAAATGGTGACAAAACGCCAGAGGTTTAGCACGTGAATGTCTATAGATTGGGGCGCCCACGTGATTGCCGATGACGTGAGATATCCAGCAGCTAATGGGCGAATTACTTCCATATCTGGGGATTGGGGGCTTTTAAAAGTTCTACCTCTCCAAGTGATTATTCCTGCACCTGACCTGAGGTCAGACGGTGTGACAAGATGTCTTGGAGCAGCTCAGCATGCCACTTCCTAGCACGAGTACTACACCAGTCGCCTGCAGACCCCAGCAGACAACGCCCATTCCTCTGCCTTGACGTAGCCTTTACCAACACTATTCACGTGTCAACAATCTACGGCTCTTGAATCCATCTCAAATTGGAATGGCATCTTCACTTGGGAATCTGTTTTTGGCAGCAATGGATGCCTGTCGGTTCCCCAGACTGGAATGGCTGGAATGGGCAGCGGATCGGCGGAGAACTCAGCAGGGCCCACATGTCTCGATCCTCGAGCGCAACCCACCAGCCGTCCTCTGTTCTGTTTCTTCTCTTCATCCCGATCGACAGGATGAAGCCTTTTATCTTGTGCGCGGCCCTCGCGCTGGCGCCGACAGCCCTAGGCAGCTGGCGCCAGGCCAAGGGAAAGTCGATAGAGTACACGTCGGAGCCTGGCTATTTCTTGCAGGACGACAACGCGACCGACCCCAGCGGCTTCGACTACGTCAGTACCCAGCACCTCCCGCCACCCGCCTCACCGAGATTCTAACTTGACATGTGCGAGCAGGCGTCGAATAATTTTGGGCTCATACACAGGGACTACCTGACAGACAAAGACTTTGATCCCAGGGGCACCAAGTCGCAATGGCAGCGCTTCAATCACTGGGTGCGCCATCTCAACGCCCGCGCCCACCTCGAGGGCAGCTCGTCCCAGTACAAGGTGCTGTTCATGGGCCGCCACGGCAACGGCTGGCACAACGCAGCCGAGTCCTACTATGGCACCCCCGCCTGGAACGTGAGTGCCTCTTCTGGCCCTGTGTGTGTGTCCTTATCTGACCTCCATCTGCAGTGCTACTGGGCTGAGCAGACTGGCAACGGCACCGCCACCTGGTCTGACCCTCTCCTGACCCCCGACGGACGCGCAGAAGCCCGCAAGGCCAACGCCTACTACAGAGACCGCCACACGACGCAGAACATGCCGCACTTCGAGTCCTACTACTCCAGCCCCCTGACCCGCTGCATCACCACCGCCAACCTCACCTTTGGCGACCTGGACCTGCCCGTCGAGCACCCCTTCATCCCCACCGTCAAGGAGGGCTTCCGCGAGGGCATGACGGTCCACACCTGCAACCGCCGCTCCGACCGCTCCCGCATCCACGAGCTGTTCCCCTGGTACCGCTTCGAGCCCGGCTTCACCGAGGAAGACGCCCTCTGGAGCCCCGACGACAGCGAGACCGACGCCGCCGAGCTCGTCCGCGCCAAGGTCGCCCTGGACGACGTCTTCCGCGCCGACCGCGCCACCTGGGTCAGCGTCACCGCCCACGAGGGCATCATCTCGCGCCTCCTGCGCGCCCTGAACCACCGCCCGTTCCGCCTCGGCACCGGGCAGATCATCCCCGTGCTGGTCCGCGCCGACGTCGTTGACCTGCAGCCCAAGCCGACGTTTGTGGCCCACGAGCCCTACTCGACGTGCGATGCGCCCCCGATTGAGAGCATCGAGGGCCAGGGGTGCGTGTGCACGACGCCCACGGCGTCCCCTGGACCGGCGCCAACGGCGAAACCGTGATGGGGAGGTTACGGGTGTTCTAGGATGGGTGCCAGTGGAGGAAGTACCATATTGGAGACCAGACTCACATATATTATACCATTACGATTTATGCCATCTAATTACATGCCATCAAGAGACTTATTCATTCTGCAATCTAGCGTGTCTAGCTAACTTGCCGTCATTTCTAACATGTCTTTCAAAATGATCATTTAGACAAAAGTCCCAACATCTATTCCGGGCTACACACGACGTTAGCACGGTCACATCTCCCTCTGGAACGACATCAACTTACAATCCCCTGGCGACAAGTGCAGGAGCAGCCTCGGGATCATACGCCGGCTCCACCACGACATAGTCCTCGATGACGGCCGTCCCCGCATACACGGCATCGATCTGCTCCTCGGTGCACGAGCTCGGATCCAGGATGTAGCAGAAGTCCTCGTACTGCGCGGGGACCTCGGACCGGATGTGCCACGTCGAGTGCGGGCCCCGGGTCCGGTGGTGCGGGTGCGCGGCCGTGTCGACCCTCCCCGTGGCGATGTCGCGGTTGAACAGCGCGCGGTTGAAGATGCGGTACGCCGTCTCGGGCTGGTACGACGGCACCGCGTGCCCGGCCTGGAAGACGCGGGCGAAGGACAGGTTGCCGTACTGCCGCACGCGCCCGCCCTCGTACGTGCGGTTGGCCCACAGCGGCGCGTAGCCCGCGCGCGCGAAGCGCTCCCGGTGCGCCCAGGGGATCGCCAGCGACACGTCCTCGCCGCCGATCCAGTTGCACGCGTAGTCGCGGTCGCCGTACATGAGCGTCACCTTGACGCCGCTGTCCAGCAGGTACGCGATGTCCTCCAGCCACCCGGGCCGCGGGTAGTCGCCGATGCCGCGGAACGCCGACGACGACGCCCCCGAGCCGCCCGTCCAGTTGAGCGGCACGCCGAGGGCGGACAGGACCTCGGGCTGGTTGAGGTAGCCCGGGGCGAAGGGCGGCGGGAACATGGTCGGGTCCACCTGCGTGACGTCGTAGTAGTTGCGGCCGGAGTGCTCCAGGTACGGGTCGCGGATCTTGTTGGTGCAGAAGGTCTCGGCGTCCTCGCAGATGGCGTTGACGGTGGCGTTGATGCCCGTGTTGTCCGGGTCGAAGATGGTGGCGGCCTCGCGGCAGTCGTCGATCCTGTCCCGGCAGCCACCCGGGCGGTCGTATGCATCGACCATGCCCTGGTACACCGTCTCGTTGACCGTCTCGAGCCCGTAGGTGTTCCTGAAGGCCATCTTGGGGTACGACGGCCACTGGACCCGGCGGTCGACGCAGCCGTTGACAATGAGGAGCGTGTCGAGGTTGAGGATGTACTGCTCGCCCTCGGTCCCGTCCCACGTGCCGTTGCGGATCTTCTCGTTCTGCTCCTGGAAGTAGGCGGCAAAGGCCGGCCCGTAGCGCCCGCCGTACGACTGCGTGGCGATGCTGATGCGGTCGTCGTTGGGGTGGTACCCGGGGAACTCCTGGAACCACACCTGGGCAAAGTGCCACATGGCGATGGCGGCGTTCCGGCTGCCCCAGCTCGTCGCGTTGCGGTCGTCGCTGGGCAGTGTGCCCGTGCTGAAGGTGACGTTCTGCTCTGGCACGGGACTCCCGGGCTCCAGGGTCGTCACCTCGCCCATGAGCTCGACGGTGACGTTCCTCAGCGTGTCGTACGAGAAGCCGACCTGGACGGGCTGGTCGATGTAGAGCATGTTGACCTTGTCGTTCCACGACCAGTCCCGGAGGGTGGTCGTCTTGGAGTCCGGGTTCGTGGTGCAGGGCCCATGCTCATTCAGGAGGCCAGGCATGGACGAGCTGCCCGGCCCCCCGTTCATCCAGATGGAGAGGGGCGCATTCTCGGGGTCCTCCTTGGCCTCGAAGAACCAGAAGAAGGTGTTGATGTCATAGTCCTGCTCCTGGCCGACGCCCTCGAGGGTGCCCTTGGGCAGGTGGACGTGGCCGGCGTAGGACTTGACGCCCGGCGTGGTCTCGCAGATGCCGGGCTCCTTGTAGCTGATGGTGATGCGCTCGTCAAACTTGGACTTTATCACCGTGACGCCCTCGGGCTTCGGGGGGAACTGGGCCAGCACAGGGGAGAGGAGGGCTGCTGCCCCGAGGGCGAGCACCGAAAGACGGGACGGCATTGTGAACCAAGGAACGGGTATTCCTCGCCAATGGATAGAAATCCTTAGGAGGCCAATGTTGGGTAGGCTGAAAAACCCAGGTGCTTCCATGGCGAGATCTGCATGTCTTATATCGTACGTATCGTCTGCCGTGACCCCCACCGCTTCCCCGCTCGTTCCTCCTCCGCACAGGGGGGGATGCAACTATCACGACCTTCCACTTTTGGGAAATCCCCTCGCGAGCAAGTGTTTATCAGCCCAGCCAGCTGGTTGAATTGTCTCCACAGGGTTGGCACCGCTTATGCTCAATTTGAGGGGAGATTGGTCATGGTTCGGCTCAGGCTCCCGGGAGATGGGGGGATGGTGGTGTCGCTTGGCATCTCGGTTCGAGGCTTTACGTTGGTAACTTCTCCTTAGACATGTTTATTTTTGACATGCACTGCTAGTGATGTAAATCAATGTTGTTTCTCCCTGTTTGTATTTTCCTTCAGGCTCCGCGCAAAGAATTCGTTCCATAGGATATGAAAGCTGTCTCAGCATGCGTTCCACAGGCCGGAGCCCACTAGCAAACGGCAGGTCCCAACCAACTGCCTTCCGTGAAAATTACATCATGAATTCTTTTGTTGCCTTAACGCAGAAGACTCACCGCGACGTATCTTTTTGAGGATAAGGGGAAAAGGCAGAGCGATAGTTATTGGTCTACAATCCTATCATGGTAGTCGACAGGTTGTCTCGACGAATGGCCTCCTGTGGTGTGTAAAGCGGCATGGCAGGTTTTGCCAGGGCCCATCGTCATTTTTTCAACGGTTAGTACATATTATTTTAAAGCATACTGGTAGGAAAGTATTCGAAAACTGATACAAACAGCTACACAGTTGCTATATTTAGAAGGGGTGTAGGGGCGGCATCGTGGATTTGTGGTGGGATGGCTTCGCCAGCTGGCCATCTGCCTGACGTGCCACGTCGGTGCTTTCGTTTGCCTTCAGTCACTGGCTCACTGCTTCTTACTCCCTTGCTTTACATTTTCTTTTCCCAACTTCTCTCAATTTTTATTCCGTCTCTCCCACCGAGTTGTCTTCCCTTATCACGCATCTCCATCCCAGCACGTCCGTCCTGATCATGTCGATCAAGATATAAAGGCAGGAGTCGCATGCTAAACCAGACACAGAACCATATTGGCGCCTAAGTAAGAGATATGGGGAGTTTGCCTAACGGGCTCGTCGATTCCTCCCTCTTGGAGAAGATCGACGGGCTCTTCGCATGTGGCGTTGGTGACTACATCGCCCTGCCCCAGTTGGTCGTCATTGGGCACCAGTCCAGCGGGAAAAGCTCCGTCCTCGAGGGTTTGACTGGCCTTCCTTTCCCCAGAGACAGCGGTCTCTGCACAAAATTTGCAACCCAGATCACTTTCCGCCGCTCCCGCGGCACTGGAATCACGATATCCATCATTCCGGCCAGGGACAGCCCAAGCGACCACCAGCAACAGGCCAACGAATGGGGCCACAAGAGCACCGACAAATTCAATGCGCGATTTTTATCCGAAATAATGGAAGAGGTAATAAAGAGACAATCTATAAGGGGAACAAAGCTGAAACAGATAGGCTACTGCTCATATGAATTACAGATCAGTGGACGGCATCACATCTCCCTTTTCCAAGGACGTCCTCGCTATTGAAATATCGGGACCGGAAGAGGAACATTTTAGTATCATTGATGTTCCCGGAATTTTCAAAAGGACCACATCTGGTGTAACCACCAAGACCGACATAGAGCTTGTGGACAACATGGTCCACGGCTACATGGCCAACCCGCGATCCGTCATGCTCGTCGTTGTTGGGTCTAACATTGACATTGCAAATCAAGAAATCATCGAGAGGGCCGAGGAGCTTGACCCTTCCGGTGACAGGACCTTTGGGATACTGACAAAGCCCGATCTGGTTGATCGAGGTGCCGAGATGGCGGTTGTTGAGGTGATGGAAGGTAGGCATCAGAAACTGAAGCTTGGCTGGCACATGCTGCGCAATCCTGGCCAGGCCGAAAGCGCTGAGCCAACTACCCGCCATTCTCTGGAGTGGGAATTCTTCAATGCCAAGGCTCCTTGGAATAAACTCAACAAGGATACTGTTGGGATTCAGTCCCTACGGGTCCGCCTCCAAGACATCCTCGCAGGCCACCTTAGACGGGAATTCCCAAAGGTAGAGTCCTAATGATACTGTAATAGGAAACCTCTCTAACTATATTTTTAGGTCAAGTCTGAGATACTCACAAGTCTAAGGAGCGTCAATGAGCGCTATGAGGCGCTGGGACCGAAACGGCAGAGCCAGTCTGAGCAACGCCAGTTCCTCGTGGACATTGCGGCCAAGTTCGAATACATGGTCTCGTTGGCCATACGTGCAGACTATGCGCGAGAAAACTTCTTCAATGAAAACAACTCCCTTCGACTCGCCACGGTGACAGTAAACCGCGGGGAGATTTTTTCCCGGCACATGGCCAGTTTTGGCCACGAGATCAACTTTGAAGTGACGGCATCTGGCGAAAACATCCGGGAGCTGGACTTGGATTCCCTCTCTCCGAACGCAACAGCGGATTTAGATACTCGGCAAATTGACGATCATCCTGATGTTGAGGACATCCTGCCATTCTGCCCCGAAATATCGTCACCTCATACCGCGAGTATCCTGGGCTGGCTCAAATATGTGTACCAAAGATCACGAGGCTTTGAGCTAGGGACATTTGACTCATATCTGCTAGCAACCTTGATGAAGAGCCAGGCTCGAAAATGGAGGCACCTTGCCTTGGGCTACGTCAGTGATATTATCACGCTGGTCCACGTCTTTGTGATGGACGTCTTGGAACACATAGTCCCCAAAAACTGCAACGTTGGAAGAGGCCTGGCCACTCTTCTGTTTGACCAGCTTCGCAGCAGATACGAAGCTTCCTTGAAACACGCAGAGTTCCTTCTGTCTATTGAGTTGGAGGGTACTCCGGCCACGTATAACCACTATTTCAAGGATAACTTGGACAAGAGGTAGGTTTATGGCCCCCTATTTTGATCATTCTCATCTGACTTGTGACCAAAGTCGCCAGAAACGGCTACAGGCCCAGCTGGAGGCCGGTAGCTTTCAGAACAGGAACGGTCAAACACTCGTTTCTATAGACAGTGTCATGAACAGTAATCCCATGAGCAACGACAATCACATCATCCTGGACCTACATGATATACTGCAGTCATATTATAAGCTGTCCCGGAAGCGGTTTGTAGACAACATGCGGATGCAAGCCATCGACCATTTCCTTGTCACGGGGAAGGATAGTCCTCTCAAATTGTTCTCGCCGAAATTCGTGGCGGCCATGACGGCTGAGCAGCTTGAGGATATCGCAGGGGAGGAGAAAAGCATGAAACGTCATCGAGCTGAGCTAGAGAAGGAGATGAAACGTTTGGAGGAGGGCCGCCGGATACTTCGCTAGCTTACACTAGTTGGAAAAGACACAGCGAATTAAGACGCTGTGTGGTATGATGGTTGCTTTGCTTGGCATAATTAAACCAAGAAACCACGCATTAGTGTGTCGTGCGAAGCGAATACTACTCGGTATTGTAACATGGAGCTGACAATAAGTACATCACATGTTGCTGATAAAGAGATTGAGGGGAGATAAAGCTGTACATTTGCGCCTACGGGGGTCCATTCGGCCGCTAAGCCACTACGACTTTTGTCTCATCGCCAAAGTCGCGGGCTCTCCCTCTGGCGTCTCGGCCTTCTTCTCCTCAAGGCTGCCCTTCTTCTTTTTCGACGTCTTGGTCTTCTTCTCTCCACCTTTGGCTTCCTCTTGCACCAGTTTCGTAGAAATACCCTTGTCCTGAGCGTAAACCCTCAGACCCAGTACGCACACTGGGTTCCATGGAGGAGGGTTGGCGTCGTCGCCAATTGATGTGAAATCCAATTCGGAATCAGAGGGTTCTTCATCCGAGTCAGCTTCAGATTCCGAATCGGAATCAGTGTCCTTGCTGTCGGCTGGCTGTGGCTGTTCTCCTTCCTCGTCACTCTTCTTCTCTCCTTCCTCGTCACTCTTCTTCTCTCCTTCCTCATCACTCCCGGTCTTCTTTTCCTTCTCCTCATCACTCCCGGTCTTCTTTTCCTTCTCCGCATCACTCCCGGTCTTCTTTTCCTTCTCCTCATCAGTCTTCTTTTCTTCTTCCTTGTCGCTCTTCTTGTCTCCCTTCTCATCCCCCTCCTTTTCCTGCTCCGTCTTCTTGCCCTCTTTGTTGAGTTGCTCCTTTATTTCGTTGATCGCCGACTCAATTCTTGCCATAGTGTCACTTTCATCCTTTTCGACCGTCTTCTCCTGTTCTTTCTCCTGTTCCTTTTCCTGCTGTTTCTTTCTCTTGTTCTTCTCCTTCTCCTTCTTCCGCTCCAGCTCAGCATCCTCATCTAGCACGCCGACCTTAGCGTGAGCCAGATCATACTGCATGCCAATCTGCCTCAACTTCTTGGGGTTCTTGTCTGCATGAATCTGGATCACCTTCTCGGCAGCTTTGCGGTCAGAGCGCTCGGCTGTGATTTTGGGCAGAACCTCGTACGTGCCCGGTTCCAGATAGATCTCGCAATTGGCAGTTTTCGTGTCTGAGTACGAAGTCCCTCGTACCTCGGCCAGCGTCTCAGTCGAGTCAGACTTTCGAAGCAGGAACTCGATTTCGAAATCATACTGCCCCTCGAGCCCCTTAAAATACCGTGGGTTAAGCTGCGACAAAAAGTCAGATGAGAATTCCCCAATCCTAAACGAACAGCATGCATCACTAACCGTTGACAAGACAATCACCGTCTCCCCTGCCTTCGTGACCTCGATGACAAACTTATTTTTGAGATAGCCCGGAACCCAGCTGATTGGGCTACTGGTCCACTGTTGCGCAATTGTCCATTTGTCGTCAAACAAACGAGTCCGGTCAAGAACCTCAAAGTTGTTTAGGACATCTTCAAAAGACATCCAAAACACACCGTCGTCGGCAAATTCATGTCCCAACTTCTCGATCATGGCTGGTGTCCATTCCTTTGATCCGTCCGACCAGGGTCCATGCCACTCACCGAGCCCGTCAAACGATCGCTCGCCCCAGGGATTCCTGTTCTCTTGTTAGCAAACAGAGAGATAAGGAGGGGGGTTCCAAGCGAGGCAGGGGACACGCCACGTACCGAATTTTCACCAGTCTTATCTTCTTTCCATCCTCATCGTCAATCTGGACCGCCTTCAGGACGGAGTAGGCATGACCCAAGGGAATACCGTTCTTATTCTCAGACATATACGCTGATTGGGCCGAGAGACCAAAGACGAACTCGCCGTCTTTTTTATCAACAGCTAGCATCTCACGCCATAGTCGGTCCTTTCGGAGGACGCTACTCGCGATGATAGTGGTGGTGACGCCTCCGGTGAGGGAGTCGACGGCAGAACCAAGCCAGCCACCGTTGATGGCATCGTAGTCGCCGTGAACCTTTGCGTACTGCAGCAAGTCAGCGGGGCCGTTCTTCGTGGAAGCCAGGTGTCAAACATACGGCCTTTTCAAGAAGTGGCAGCCAGGTCTCATTTTCATCTCCGCACTGGGAGAAGTAAAGAGCCTCCGAGCCTGTCTGCTTCTGCTTCTTGTACAGTCTGGCCTTCTTCCCTCTGGAGTCGTAGATGTCTCCGTAGGCACCAAAGTCCTCCTCCCGGAGGTAGAGGTTGTCGTCAATAATGGTTGGAAACCACTCGCCATCTCTGTAAAACACGAATCCATATATGCCACATTCCTCATCTCTGGCAACGCAAATCTTGTCCATGAGATCCCTACGATGCGCGATGTTGCCCACGGCCGCAACCCACCAGCAGTCACCAATCGCCCCTTGCTTTATGTCCGAGCTCGAGAACCCGTCAACAGTGAACCGGGGGTTTTCAAAGATCCATGGCAAACGATGGACTGAACCCGGGCTGTACTCCTCCGGCCAGGATTCGTCACGCTCCAGTCCGGAAAGGCAGTTGTTTTGCCTCCACATGAAATCGGCCTCGATGTCAAACTCCGGGTCGGTGAACTTGGAATTGGTACGTTCACAATGGGCGACTGCCTTGTGAATCATAGCGCTACATTCGGACCGTGCTGCCTCATAGCTTTGGGTGGCATTACGCACATCGTGGCGGGGAGGGCCGAGAGGAGTAGCTAGGTCCTTGTAAAGCTGTCGTGGAAAGATACGAGTAACCTTGCCTTGCGTCTTGCTATGGTAGTTTTGCCAGAATTTGGACACCATAAGCTGGGGGTGAAGCTCGCTCGATTTACCCCGTGGGTTGGGCGGTGGGGAGTCGGACGATGGATCCATGTTGGCCTGCGTGTGTCTGTGAATTAAGCTTAGACGGATTGAGATATGATGAAGAGCGATAGGAATCACAACGTGAACTAGGAAGCTAGGCAAGCAAGGTATTTATATTATCCTCGTGCCCAGAAGATGCGAAGCCAAGAACGCCAAAAACCCCAGCCCCCTCTCTAGCAAGGCTGCGGCTGTTGCATTGTGAGCTGCCGCTTTTAAGGCGCATAGGGTATGCAGATAGTCGGGTAGCGAAGAGGTTCGCTCTAGTCCCACAGCATATCGAATTGTGTACTGGCGTATCACACTCGCACGGCAACATATACTAGACACCCATGGAGAGCTGGCGGCCGCCATTCGCCTGATGGCACACGGGTCACGACACCCAGACGCACTAGGTACTGGGAGGGACGAGAAAAAGATAGGAGACTGGGCCAACTCCCGGCTGTCTTCGCGAGACAACCCCCCTCCGCTTCGAAGGCATGACTGGCGGGACCAGCCGTCTACAACTTCGAAACATCATACCGTATTCGTTCGGCGCATGCACGTAGCTGGGGGCTGGTGCAGATAGCTAGAAGGGGGCCACGCGGCTGGAAACTACTAGTTGGGGTCAAATATGGTCGTGCAGGCCGTTAAAGCAGCAACACGGCGCATGACAATAGTAAACCGCATGGGGCCATAGGTGGACCAACCTATGACTGGCGACCGTCAGCAATGTGTGAATTCCTTTCAAGGCAGTCGGTGAGGGTGAATGATCCGCGAAGAACATGGGATGAGAGGGCGAAGGTGACCACTCAGATTCCCAGTACCTACTACCTGGTAATACTACTAGTACCTTAGCTTCCAGCGACTGGAATCACCTGACATAACGTCATATACGACCTTGCTGCCATTCTCAGGAAGGTGATCCTTAAGTAGCTTAATAGGTACCCGTAGAGGTAGGAATTGAAGCTTATTGTGGCCTGCACCTTCAGCTTCCAGACAGTATGTAAGACTATTTACTGCATGTAATAATAATGTCGGCGTGTCCGTCGGTGGGGTCGCGTAAGCTGCAGGTTACAATACATGAAGACCGCCGCCCTTTGTAACAGCCGTTGGTTAGCCACAAACTCGGCGAACGACGGACGACGGAGGTGGCAGTGGAGCCTTTCCTTTCCGCTGGTGTGAAATGAGGAGACATTGCCCAGAAGCTGAACTAGACCGTCGGTTGTAAGGACATGCCGGATGTCCTGAGCTGGCTAGCACTTTTGCATCTTGAAGCGCAGATTGTAGGAGTTCTTGTAATCAGGAGCACCTTAATGATTTGGAATCAGATGGCCTCAATGGCGTGTGACAACCTGGAACATACCCAAAGGCGAAGGCTGCCAGCCTGGCACTTCCGTGACCGTCATAGATTAACCCCGCCAGGGTCCTCTGGAATTGCCTCCCGGCCACTGGCGATCGTCACTCCACATGTCCTCCGTTGCCCCGACCTCTGCCATGCCATGCCACCAAGGCCTTTTCTGCAACACACAGTCACCACAATCTCCCGCTGACTATCTGAAGCGCCCCAACGCATGTTCTCAGCCGCGCCCATGCCCAGGACTCCTGCGAGGCTCCGATTCTGAGACGCTCCCAAGCAGTCACCAGCAGCGACTATGGCGTCAAGCCAACCCTCAACCTCGGCACCACCAGCCCAGAGCAACCGCGTGACGCTGCTCCAGCCCCGCCGCGAATCGCGAACATCCGAATCCTCTAGTGACGATGGATACAGAATGAGCCCGGCCGCTGCCCGGCGCTTCGCTCGCCGCAATATGCGACGCACGTCGCCGACCCCCGACCTCGTCACAAGCCTCGTCCGACCTCCGTCGCCCGACACGTTCTATGGTGTAGGACAGATGCGCCAAAATCGGACGGGGAACAACAGGCAAGGGGGCTCATTGGGACGGCATCGCTCTCAGACTCCTGGTGGGCGTGTTTCTACGGGCCCGTCTGGAAGACGAGCAGGGTCGGTTAAGCCTCCGCATCCCTCGTCCCTCGACATCCCCAAGAAGTACGGCGGCGACTGCATATTCGACATGTACTCCCTCAATTACGTTACTGAGCCTGACTCGGCCCTCCTGTGTCCAATATGCCACGACCCCTTGGTTGACCCTGTCACGACGCCTTGCGATCATACGTTCTGCTACCGGTGCCTCAGAAGAAGCATTACATCTAGTCCCTCTGGCACGGCGTGTCCCGTTGACAGAGAACCACTCTCATGGTCAGACTGCTTCAGTACGGGCAGATTGGTACGAACCCAGCTCAACAGTCTGATGGTCAGATGCCCGCACAGCAATAGAGGCTGCACGCAGGAAATGCGACGAGAATCAATTGAGACACACGCCACATCCGAATGTCGGTTCCGGGAATACCACTGCCCGGATCCTGAGTGCGACAAGAAGCTCCGCCAGAAGCCCACGGTGGACAACTGCCAGCACGTTGACATACAATGCCGCTACTGCGAAGAGACTATTCAGGAGGCAGATCGTGAGCGGCACCTGGTATCATGCACCAAAGCCAAGACGCGATGCGAAGCCTGCTGGCAACTGGTCTACAGATCGTCCATGTCTACTCACCATGAGCTCGACTGCGATGGCATCGAGGTCGGCTGCATGTATCAAGATCTAGGCTGCCCTGTGCGGGTAGAGAGAGGGGAGCTAGCAGACCACTTGTCCGAGTGTCCATTCCATCCGGACACAGCATCTGGGGTTGTGATAAGGTCTCAGCGCGAACTTATCCAGTCCTACCGTGATCTTGGTTCTCAGCTCCAAGAATACCGGACCCGACAGGAAGAGACTTCCCGACGGCTCGATGAGATGTCGGGGTCCGTGGGCCGACGCAGCGGCAGCGGAGACACGCCAGTTATCAGTGACAACCGCACCATGCAAGATCTTGACGCCGGGTTTGAGGAGGTCCACCAAAATCTGACGCACCTGGAGGCGAGGCAAAGTATGTGGACACTGAACCAGGTCATGCCGATCCGCGAGGAGGTCACAGAGCTCCGCAACAACATCAACATGATCCGCATGCACGTCAACTGGCTTATGAACCGCAGTCGCGAGGAGGGCCGTATCAGGGCAGCCAACAGTTCCGGTGCATCAGCGGCCATCCGCCGCGAGAACTCGACAGAGTCAACCACAGTGCCTGCATTGCCGGAACGTAGGCGATCTTCGGGGGCGGACATGGATCTGCCCCGTTTGTAATCAGGAGGTTTTGAGAACGCTTGCTGATGATATAATCTATCACGGCTTATTTGCAGTTCAATGGCGCCGGTGTTGGGAATACGGGATACCCTAGAGCATATGTATGATTATGAGTTTAGCTACATTTATGAAAATCAAGGTCCTTCCATGCCTCAATTTGTCATGGCGCTGTTGGGGCCTCGAAATAGTGTGATGGGATCGTGTATTATGTGCCGACTGGTCGCGACATATATCTAGATTCTAATAATTTGATTTCCTGGTGGGTAACTGGCCATGCAAGACAAAACCACCCGAGCTTGCGGCGGAGTTTAATACATCTGGATAGAAGAACATGGGGACGGCGGAGTTTGGTGCTTCTATATCTTTGTCCGCAGACTCGTGAGGAAGGTACCTGCCTGTGTCAACTACAACCGAGTAGAAATCTACTCAAGTTGTTGAAAAAATTCACTGAACAAACTTGCCTATCCAATACCGTTGTCTGTCTCTTCGCAAACACTTCGAGGTTGTCTTTAATCAATCTGTTCCTCAGCCACAAGCCATCAACCCCCAGCGCCTGACCGCCCCGCATTTAGTGCATCATTCACCCCACCAACAGGCAGCCCTGGAGGAGCCTACAGGGACCGCCTCGGGTGCCTGACCTCAACACCGTGACTTCACCCCAACCGTCCAGCCGCGCGACTCTCTTCCATCAACTTCCGTGAAGTCCTTCTCCCACCCTGACGTGCAACGTCCGTCGGAGAAGTCGTCATCATGGATCCCAACCAGCAGCCGTCATGGACCGGCGACGACGGTCCTGACAAGGAGAAGATGGAGCAGGTATAGAGCTATACCACCTGGCGGACTTTGGTACCTGTGATGCTGATAAATAGCCCAGATTCGGGCTAGGCGCCTGGCCAAGCTGGGGACGTCAACACCCAAGCCCGATGACACCAAGCCGTCCAGCAGCGACGCCTCGAAACCCCCGTCCTCCTCATTGACGCCGAAGCCGCAGACCACCGAACCCGAGCAGCCCAAAGCCATGACCGCCGGCTCGACATCATCAACACCTAACCCCTTCGCGCAGCTCGGCGTCAAGAAGGATGGAAGCTCGCAGGAGACTTCGAGATCCCCAGGTACCGTCCGCCCCTCCCGCAAGCGACCCGCGACCGATGTTGACGATGATGGCTCGCCAGCTCCGAAAGCCGCGACTCCCCCGCCGCGCAAACCGAACCCTCCGCCCGTCGAGACCGATGAGGACTATGCCAACCGCATGCTCTCCCAGATCTTTCGTGTTACCGTCGACCCGCACAGCATGTCGACCACGGGGGGCCACCGGTTGACCTTCCTGTCGAACCTGAACGAGGAGCTGAACGAATCGGGCGACGCGCTGAAGCTCACAACGGCGAATCTGGACCAGGCGATATTGGAGGCTGCCGGGTTGTGGCCGCACGACAAGCCGCTCATGGACTACCTCCTCCCGTGCTGGAAGCGTGCCACCAAGGCCGCCGCAATCTCCAAAAACGTGACCGGTCCGAAATTCGAGGTCCACGAAGAGGCCAAGAGATTGTGTATCAGCAACTGTCTCTTCTCGCTTACTTTGCCGGACCTATATGGGTAGGAATCTCAGAGAAGCCGTGGGTGCCATCCTTTTTCTGACTGCCTTAGGCGCGCGCCGAACCCCGAGCTGGATTCGCTTGTCCCGTATATCCTCCGGGGGGTCTTTGACGAGAACGGTCTCGACCTGGAGTTCTACAAGGAGGCGATCAAGAGGTTTGATGATGACGAGGCCTTACCCGCATTATTCAACGATACAATGGTTAAGATTAGCACTAAGCTGTCTACCATGTCCATGGAAGACGACTATAAACCCTATGTTCAGGTAAGGCTCATTGGTTTTGATGGCGGTGACAGCAGTGATTGATCATGGCAGGCCCTCTTGACATACTCCCGGTTTCCCGCTCTCATTACCAATTTAGCAAAGCATCCCACTTTCAATATGGCGCAGTCAGCTCCCGGAATCGAGAAGCACACATTACTGGGTCCCTTCTTTCGTTTATCACCTTTACAACCCGAGGTCATCCGTAGCTACTTCCCGGGGCCGCGAACGCTGGACAAGGCTAGGATCGCAAACGCGCAAGATGCTCTCCGGATGGTCCTGAGCACGCACCAGGACGACCTCTTCCAGATAGCGAATGCGTTCATTCGCTCAGGGCCCGAAACTCGGAGCCACACGCTGGACTGGTTTGCCTACATTATGAACACAAACCACAAGAGGCGTGCTATCCAGGTGGACCCTCGTGAAGTGGCTTCTGATGGCTTCATGATGAATATCACCACGATACTGGATCGTTTCTGCGAGCCCTTTATGGACAATGACTTCAGCAAGATCGAAAAGATTGACGTTCGATACTTCAAGCGCCAACCACGTGTCAACATCAAGGACGAGACCAAAATCAATGCCGACCAAGCGGCCGCGGACGAGTTTTACTCTCATAAAGAGCCAGGAGAATCAAACTTCATATCAGAAGCATTCTTCCTTACACTCGCGGCACATCACTATGGCAGTGAGGCAGCAAATTCTCAACTTAAAAACCTAGATCGAGAAATCAAGTATCTGGAGAAGCACATCAAAGCGATGGAGGCAGAGCGTCCTAAGGTGGCCAACTCACCGCATCAGCTGAGGCTATTTGAGGAAACTTTGAAGCGCCACACCAATGTGTTGGAGAAGACCATTGCACTCAAATATGCCATCGAGGGCGTCCTCCTCGACGAACGAATGCAGAGCACATCTCTGAGGTTCATGCGCTATGTGGCTGTCTGGCTGCTGCGCCTGGCTACCGGCTCTAATTACAAGCCTGGAAATGAGAGTGAGGAGATCAAGTATGTCTAGTTCCCCCTTGGTCAGCAAGCCTTATATTAATCTCTCTAGGCTTCCTCTGTCGGTTGATCGTAACGGCGCCTTTGCCTGCCTGCCCGAATACACGCTACAAAATATTGTTGACAACTTCAAATTTGTGTTCAGGTAAGCTACGATCAACTTGGGGGAGGTGATAACCCATGTTAACATGTACAAAGGTGGCTTCCTAAGATCCTCCCCAGCGCTGTTGGAGAAGAGCTTGTTGCTCTCTGTATTACATTCTTACGATCATCGGAGTATATCAAGAATCCCTACGTCAAGTCATCACTGGTCACACTGCTCTTCTCTGGGACATGGCCATTCATGCACCTGAAGAAGGGCGTCCTGGGCGATCAACTAGTTTCCATGAAGTTCGCCAACGAGTATCTTTTGCGCGCCCTTATGAAATTCTACATTGAATGCGAGTCAACCGGCGCCAACACTCAATTCTACGACAAGTTCAACATTCGCTACGAGATCTTCCAGGTGATCAAATGCGTCTGGGTAAACGATATCTATCGCCAGCAGTTGACGCGCGAGAGCAAGTGAGTAGTTATGCCTTGCCAACGCCTACGCAGTCTGAGCTGACATACTTCTTAGGGTCAACAAGAGCTTTTTCGTCCAGTTCGTCAACATGCTGTTGAACGATGCGACGTACGTACTGGATGAAGCGTTCACCAAGTTCCCCAAGATCAGAAGTATCGAAAGGGAGCTGGAGGACCCATCACTATCTGCCGAGACGCGGCAGAAGAAGGAAGAGGAGCTCCAGACTCTGGGTAACCAGGCAACGTCGTACATGCAGCTGGCGAATGAGACTCTGGAGATGATGAAGCTATTCACTGAGGCTCTAGGTGAGGCGTTTACGATGCCCGAGATCGTTACCCGATTGGCGAGCATGTTGAACTACAATCTGGAGACCCTCGCTGGCAAGAAGGCTGCTGCCGAACTCAGCGTCTCCAACAGGGACAAGTACCATTTCCGCCCCATCCAGCTCATCTCGGACTTTGTCGGGATCTACCTCAATCTGGGATCTTCAAAGATCTTCATCGATGCGGTGGCCGCTGACGGCCGTTCGTACAAGCCCGAGGTCCTGGACCGAGTCACCCGTATCCTCGTGTCGAAGCACCAGATGGACCCGGCCGACATTGCCCGGTGGGAAAAGCTCAAGGGTAAATTCCTCGAGTCGAAGCAGCAGCTCGATCAGGCGGAGCTTGACCTTGGTGAGGTCCCCGCCGAGTTCGAGGATCCCATCATGGGTGACCTCATGACGGACCCCGTGCTGCTCCCGAGCCAGCACATCGTGGACCGCTCGACCATTGCGCAGCATCTGCTCAGTGACCCCAAGGACCCGTTCACGAGGCAGCCCATGACGATAGACGACGCGATCCCGCAGACGGAGCTCAAGGAGAAGATTCAGCAGTGGAAGGCCGAGAGGGTAAACGCGGCTAAGCAGAAGGTGAGCGAGAGCGCGATGGATACTACGGAGGATTGAGTGAGAGATGCGCTCTAGGCGCATACAGGGCTCTTTGCCGCTGTGGCCGCGTGCATCTACAGGGTTTGGCGCAGGATGCCCTGGGTTGATAGTACTACGAGTATGTGGTTATCACGCCTGGACGACAGAACGAACGACTGCATGAGATGAAGATACATGGGAGTACATGCACCACAGATAGACTTAGGAGATTGGTTGGGTTCCTGGGCTTAATGATTCATTTTCCAATTTTGACATCATTGCTCACTCGTTCGATCGATCCTCTTATTAGGTACCGGTTATGTCCTGCCTACCTCGTGACAGGTCAGAACTATTACTGGGATATAATACTAGTAGTATTGACTAAGCCACCGAGGCTGTGGATTTGCGTCCATGCCATCACCAGAAATAGATCTGTCTTCTGTTCTTCTATCACCCTGAGACTGTTGGTTCCTCCCCAGGACGAAGGGCCAGCATCCACAGGGCGCTAATATCCGTGCCACTCTAGGCGTTTTGGGTCCCGGATTGGCAGGCCTTGCAGTATCACCACCGGAGAAGTTTGGGGGCCGAATTAACACCAGCGGATGATTACACACCGCCGCCCCTGTAGCCTCGTAGCTCCTCTTCGGCGTGGAGCAGTCGGCGAGACTTGTTGGCGGCACAGCCTGCTGGGATGCTCTGGGGCGTTCCTCGAAGGAGGCAATATTGTAGGGATGGCTGTCCTAAGCACAGTCTGCTCACTCTCCCATGCTCTCTTGGCAGTTCCGTCTGACTCGTAGCAGGAGTCGGTGCGGCACCTAGCTGGGGTGCTCGGGCAGCTTCAGCCTCCATTGAGTACTTTAACACGCCCTGGCCATTGCCCGCGGGATACGGAATCTCTCGTACGTGGTACGAATCCATAGGAATATGTCCGAATACGTACGAGTACGTACGAATACGGATAAACCGTATAGTATTACAGCCTTGTGCGGAGAATTTCAGATGCCACTTGTGGTCCACGGACGAGGATAGGTATCTATAGAATAATACTTATTCAAACCCCTTGACGCCTGTTGCAGATGTCGGTGTCAGTATGTGGCTGTCATGGCGCACGTACTTATACCACGTAGGATATCATCGACAACTTGGAACAACTGACAACTTGAACCACCTTGGTTTGCTCGTTGGGGCAATGTAGGCTCCATCGGAAATCTCGGCATGCCGAGTTCGTACAATTAAGCGAGGGGTCATTGGGAATTTGGATCATCATCCATAAACTCACCATGCGGATTCATGCCCTGGGAAGCCAGAGACATGGGACTCGGCCCCCGGCGCTCCCTGAACCACCCACGAGGGGTCCCGACCATCTGACAGAGGCCACCCTGCCGCCATGGCGCCATGCGAGGCCGCATTGCTTCGTTACTTAGCCGTCTGCATTGCCCGTCGTCTCATGGTCTGACCGCCATATCGTCCTGCGGCAAATCTTCAAGACATGTGTATGTGCTTGGCAACGTTGATGGTCACTGGCCATGACGGGGGACGAGAGCGGCTGTGCTGGCCACCAGTCAGTCAGTCGTCAGTGGATCATTCCCCAGTCGCCAATACTGCACTGTTGAGCGCTGAGTGCACCACCCTCCTGGAACCCCGCTCCCACTGACCCGCCCAAAGGAATCAAGCAATTCGCCCTCGGCACGAGACGAGGAGCCGTAACGCCGTTGATGACGCTTGTTGGGAGCTGAAACACATGGCGGCTGCGTGCGTGGTCGATACGTACTGCTAGTACGGAGTACGGAGTATGTTCCGCAGTACTGTGTACTCCCACGGGGCCACGGGTCCTGAATCCCATCTGCTACCCATCGAGAAAGTGAGGATACTACCATTCGTCATCACGATCATGGTTCAATCTCGTCACGTATGCTTTCAGACCCCTGGACAAGAGATAAGTATTCGTACCCACAGCCAATTGCACTGTCAGCCTGCCCATCAAGCGACCAGTGAGGACTTACCGCGACCTAGGATCGCAACGGATCATCGCCATCTCGGTAGCGCTCCGGAGCTGTTCTCGGCCATTACCCAAGACTGCAGTTTAAAAGGCGGGGAGGATTTTATTGTGGCAACCCCGTTTCCGACTCTGGTTTTGGTTCGAACCAACATGGCTTCGGTTTTGGTGCCAACGTGCTTGCAGAATGCGAGCTGACGAACAGAATCTTTCTCCGTTCAGGTGCCGACCATGCTCTCCGCTCCAGCCCTCCACTGGATGGGATGGGCGCTAGCTGCTCGACTTGTGTGGGCATTGCACACGCCCCGCCCCTCATCTTGCGCCGTGCAGAGATGACGAGTCCTGGGCGAGCTGGTGGCTCTCTGAAGCCAGCAACGCATCTTATTAGTTCGCCGCAGCAACGCTCATCCCCTGTTATTTCCACGCTCTCTCGTCGTCCCCAGTGTTCTTTCTCTCTCAGCCGCTCAATCGAGGCCGGAAGGGTCGGCAACTGATTCCCCTTTAGGAATCCCGTTGCCCGACAACTGCTGCTCCATGTCCAGTCTCGTACAATCCCGAACTTGGACCAACATGCTGGGCGGGCTTGTCCATGGATCTCCCCGCAAAGGATCACAAAGCTTGCTTTGGTCGCTAATTGGGGACCACCCGCACTGTGCACTCGGCCATTTCAGTCCCCCAACTTGTCTTCGATAAAGTCCAGCTGCATGATTCCGTCAAGGATCGGCTCTATCCGCCGAACCTGAGCTCTCGGTTACTTAACCGGCAGGGCATAATACAGGCTGGACGCGAATCGGAACGACTCCGGAAATGAGTAAACTACCATGTATAGTAGATTCATGAGTAGGACAAAATTCCAGTGTCTAGGCCACCTAACGGTCTTCCGTGCCAGGTCGAAGGCAAAGGAGGAGTGGGAAAGAGAACATTTGGTGAAAAATAGTATCTCAATTTGACGAGCCCAACGCAATATCGTGATATTGACAATGCGCGAAAATGTGAAATGAAGATTTGGGATCGAGGATTTCGTCGATGGTCAAGCCCTTTCCTAGGCTGTACCTCCACGTTTCGATAAAGGATTGCTCTATCTGTGGGTGGCACACTAATATCAAGTCAGACCAGACAGATCCTCAAATCTACCCAAGACTTCCACAGATCTGTGAAGCTTGCGGCCTTGCGGCCCCTCGTTGCAGGGACTGATAGATGGCCCAGTTTGAAATTGTGAATGCCAGGAGAATGCTCGTTTCAGCAGATGGAACCAGCCTTCGGCCTCAAATAAAAGGTACCCCTAGCATGTTGATCCGATGAGAGGAACAATCGTCTGGTCTTTCTCGCCGCTTTTCGGAGGTTGGTATTAAAACCAGATCGCTCTGCACGTCATACCTCTGTATGCAGGTCATTCTCTCGTGAAAGAACCTAGTATAAGTCCAAGGCGGGTTCCGGGGCTAATACTACCGGTTGTTGGACTCGAAGCCGGGAATCCGAGCACTGGGTCAAAGCTTTCGAATACCAAGAAGTCCAGTTCCTTTCGAAAGTCGGTCTGGTCTCCGAGCTGATCCTTCTATAGGGGCCATGATCCACAGCAAAAATGCGGGACTAAACTGGGTGGTGGCTCTAATAAATCGTTTGTGCTGGGGTTGATGCTCCTCTAGATGCCAGAATTGCAGGAACCCACATAGGATGTGCGCGACAAATTGCGGAAATTTACAGCTGCGCAAATATTATCCGCCCGATCCTGTATGCTGGACAAGGCGATAAATGCGACGGCTATTAATGTCGGTCCGAGATTGGCGGAAGGTTCCCTGCGCATGCGTATACACCAATACTGTGCTGGGCCATCTATTGTCGAGTACATAAGGTCCAATCTCGAGTGACGTATTCAGCGCGAATGAGTTCCGCAGGCCGCCCCATAATCGCTCAGTTGGTGGGTGCTCATCTCTCGGGGAGCAACTTCTGTGATGGCGCGGAAGTCCCTTTGTAGTGAGAAGCAGCCATAATACGGTCCTAGGCCCATCTCGGGGTCCCACCCTTTCGGCGCCGATCCGATGACGATTTTTGGAAGCGATTTGGTCTGAAAAACAGGAAGCTGGTCCATTGCACTTGGGGCTGTGCATCCATAATGGAGCAGTGATTCTTCTTTTGCGGGTCACTCCACAATGCTCGGCATGTGACCATTATAATGTAAGATATTGAGCCAAGTGTCCCGGCCGGGCCACGGGCGGAGGAAGCCGATTGCGGATGGTGGCAGCACTGCTAAGGGGAGATGATGGCTTGCCAATCCAACATGGGATGTGGATGAAGCTGGAACTGGCAAAGTGCATGAAGATCGTAGTGCGGATACCTTGTAATGGTCTGTATCCGTAATACTTTGTACACTCGTACATAGGAATAAAAAGGACATCTTTTTAGCTTGTTTCCGTCGCACTGGATCGACTCCCAGAGCCTCCAAGCTCAACAACCACCAGTTCCCAAATGTGGGCTGTCTATGGCCTTGTCGACGACAAGAGCGTTGGACAGCGTGGTATTACGGGCCGGATGAAGGATGCTATGATGTGTCAGCCGTTCCTGTCCTTCGGTAACAATGCCTGGTCTTTGTACATGCCAAGGCCCTCGAGGCCACGGATTCTGGAAGCCATGGCGCAACAATGCGCCGTCTCCCGCATGGTAATACGCCTGCACATTCCAGGTGACCGTGCCACGGGAAAAAGTGACTGGGCGGAAGGCCCCACCTCAGCCGTAGCGACGGTTCTGACCACCACAGTGCGTTACTGTCTCATGGCGTCCGTGGGGTCGGTCGAGCCCTGCAGGGTTTGTTTGGGGGAGCTGGTCGTCGAATCCGTTGGCGTGGCAGGCGGGTAATGCTGCTAGGGGGAGCAAATGATACTAGATAGTACTGGAATATGCCAGCGTGGCTATAGTAAAATCCAAGGCTCCAAGACTTTGGCTGTCTCCGTTTGAGGCGGATGCTGTGGGACGTTGCAAATAAACGAGCGGAGTTGAGGCCTTTTCACCAAGCAGTTGAACAACTGAAAAAAGGAAGAAGGAAGAGGGACTTTCAGATTTGGTGCGGCGAAGTTACCATGGCACCTTCTCTTTCCTTTGGGTCTCTTGCCGCCTATGTCCTGCGGGTGGATTCGAATGGCCCCGAGGCAAGTGCCAACGCTGGGACGCCTTTCCTCCACAGGCAGTTAAGTACGGTGGGATTATTCGTCAAGAGCGAGGCTGGGAGGAAAGACGTATCTCGCATCGTCTCTTTCCCCACACTGACACAAGTCACCAACTGCGGCCGTATGCCTGCCCATCTCAGGCTGACACACACCGCCACAGAGTACTGCGTAGGTAGGGGTCGACTTGAGGATTTTGTCATCTTCTCCCTCTCTAGGTACTATATGTCTTGTCTCTGCTACAGAACACGTCTCTTAAGAGTACACACTCGTCGCAGCCATATTCTCGAAGCATCAGGGACCCCGATCTCGAACCCATTTGGATTATTGCTGGCGACGATGCGCTGTCCACGGTGTCCCCACTGTCCACGCCGCAACGAGTCAACGACCAGCCAACCCAATCGACGAGGCCTAGGGGACGATTCAACGCACTGTGCTCCCCCGCTGGCACGGGCACGAGCACGACAAGCAGCTTCCGCTATTTTATATCCCAGCGGCTCACTCGGCTCCCGGCCGAATCTCCACCACCTTGATTTCCCTCCCGGCCCAGCCACGATGCCGGCATGCCACGGCCCCATTGGCGAATCTGCAGCATCCTTCCAACAGGCGCCCTGGTGTGGCTCCCTACATACAGAGCCTGCTCCATACGCCCCAGACACACCAGCAACGGGCCACCGCCAACCAACCGATCATCCTTTGGATGGCCTTGCCTGCGAGGCTTCGGGGGCTTCGCCCAGACTCACCAACCCAGTGCTCGGGCAGCCACCCAAAGCCAGCCCGCCTGGTTTGGGATCCATGGATGGATGACCTTGACCGCTAGAGCCCATTATTGGCGTAGCTCTTCTTCTGTACTGAACGTTGAAAGCCTCAAATGGACTGGTTTCTCCGCACTAAAAACAACGGACGCACCACTTTGGGCCAGTCGTCAACACCAACGCTATGCACAATGGCGTACCATGTATATTCAAAGCGCCTGCGTACATGATGGTACCTTGAGCCATATGGAGGAGCCGGGTGAGCACCACCGAGGCCCCGACTATTGATTCCCGTATTGGAGTCCTTTCTCTTCTAAAACGCCAAGGGATCAACCAACATCCTTGGCATAAAAAGCCAACAGACGTCCGGCGCCTCAGCAAAACTACCAACGACTAACATATCCCGTTCAGTACAGCGAAGGCAACACCCCAGGCTGAAGAGCCTGATCCGCGGGCGCGCCATTTCCCGTCGTCACGATGGGCTGTAAAGTGGTGACCACGAACATCTCAACAATGATAGTATCGAGCGAACACTAACCTGTCTAACAATGGGGTGGTGTAGTTTTGTGGCCATTATCCAGCCTCTCGTGGGAGGAGGCTTGCTAAGATGATGAGGATGCCTCTGAGCTGACAAACTACTATTACTACTCCTATAATAGTAGTATTACTCCGTACGAGTAATACCTCCCAGTGGGCACCACACGCCCCAGTGCCCAGGAATGCGGGCACAGTACGGGGAGGCAGCAGGGCATTTGCGCGGCGACTGGCTTGTGGTGCTCCGGGACCCCGGCAGTAACCATCTGCCGAGCAAAGCTTGACGAGGGGCTGCCATGGGATTGCTGCCCGGTGCAATCGCTTGGCGTGGTGCCTTGCTCCTTGGCTATCAGTCTTGCTCAAGGCTAATGCGGATTTGGGATGGATTGACGAATGTCAACAGCTCACCCTGGCCACCGGGCCCAGGACTTTCCCAAACGGCTTTGATGTCAAACGAGGGTGAGCGCCTTGGGCCCCTCGCATCGGGAACCTGACGCCTACTCGTACTTTGTGCTCGAGTCTACAGTCTACACAGCCAAACCCATGCGTCGCAGTTGATCGGTCCGTCTACGAAATGCACGACTTTGGATCAACACAGGGCAAATCACCACACCAGAGCATTACGTCGCTGCAGTCTCCGGCTAATAATAAGAGTGGCAGGGATTTGCCCCTTGGTGCCATTTTCTCAGGAGCCAGACTCCGCTCGAAACACATTAGTGGCTCACTTGTGGCTCACGCTGTCGCTCTGATCTCGACAGCCCTGCTCGGCGTGCTCGCCCGCCCGGGCACCTCGTGCAGGGTTGTCTCTGCCCCGTGCCATGCTCCATTCCCATCCGTGCAGGTGGTCCAGATATTATTTCCGATTCTGCTTTAAGGCGCGGAGAGCCCCGGATCACGGGAAACCAGGCGCCACTATCGTGGTTCCCGTTTCATTGTCCTGAAGGGTGAAGGTCGGCCGACTATACCTCAACCTCTCTCAAGACACACGCCCTCTCACCATTTACCTTTATTTTATCGTGCTTGGAACGCGCAGCTGATCGCTGCCTCTCATCATCGAACAAGACTGCTATTGCACGCCGCCTTCGAGAGGCTCCGGCCCTGCCCAAAGCCCGCCTGCCACGCACTGAAGCTCCTGGGGCTTATTGCGCTGTGCAGTCCGCGCGCCCGTTTCGCAGATACAACTGCTCGCACGAAAGGGGAATGTCGTTGCATGAGCCATAGCACAGCGCGAATTGACACTGCTTTCCCGTACCCTTGCCCTCGATCGCCTCTTCAGGGAGTGCGCAAACGTCGGACAAGCGTGGGCGCTGGTGGACGACGGATATACTATCACAGACCCGGGGGGCCAGTGTCCGAGTTACACAGACTGCAGCACAACAACAGACGACGGATACCGACTGGATCATTTCCTGCACTGTCTCTTGAGCCGGGAGAAGTCTCGGCGCTAGTTTCTGCCTGTCTCGTCTACCGAGCCTGGTTGGTAAGGAGACGAGTTTCCCTGGCGCCTTGCCTCTCTCGACAGGTAGGATTGTGGCAAGGACACTGAACAGAACTAGCCTTGTTACATCAAGGTCTCCCCCAACTCGGGGGCCAGGAATTAGCATCTGAATGGGCTCTGGGAGATAGCTGGGACAGTGCCACTCCATTTTCACTATCCTAGAGAGTGCGCTCCCAGTGATCCGGGGACTTCTCCGCTATGGCAGCACCATCCCACAACCCGTTCCCACGATCTCCTAACCTTTCCACCCGGTCCTTCGACTCTTCCTCAGTTTCATCAGCAACCTCCCCGAAGCCGCCGTCGCAATACCTGGGAGGGATCATGGGTCCGAGTTCACGCCCTGGAGGCGGCCTGCCCCCTCAGTCGCTAGGCGTTCCGCCCCTGCCTCCCGTCAGCTCCAGCCCAGGCTATCCCCCATACACACCAATATCGACAGGTTCTGTCTTTGGGCGAGAATCCCTACCGTCAGCGGATTCGGTGGCTAGCACGCCAGGGCCATCACATGCGCACCTCGGAGGACCGCCTGGAGTGGGATCGCAGAAGCGGGCATACCGTCAACGGAGGAAGGACCCTAGCTGTGACGCCTGTCGTGAACGCAAAGTCAAGTGTGACGCGACCGAGACCACGAGTTGCTCCGAGTGCTCGAGTCGTAACGTCAAGTGCCAGTTCACCAAAGAGACGAATCGACGAATGTCTTCGATAAAGCAGGTCCAAGACTTGGAGAAGCAGATGAATCAGGTGAAGCAAGAGAACAGCCATTTACGCCGGAAACTCGAAGGACGGGACGGGTCGATGGATATTGAGATGGAACCTACAGAGGAGGCCCCTCTACAGCTGCCTCCCATAGGCTCAGAACCAAGGCAGATAGAACGTTCAGGAACCATACCTGAGCTTTCTCGGGCGAGAGCCAGCATGCGAAACGCCTCAAGGGGAGTGTACAAACTCCCTGCGCAGTACAGGCCCGCAAGCCTCGCACGCTTCGATCCTCCACGGCCAGAGCTACCTCCACGCCAAGCAGCCGACCACCTGATGAATTCTTACTACAGATTAGCACACACTATGTTCCCAATTCTCCATTGGCCAACCTTCCAAGCATCTGTCGACGAGCTCTACAATAGTCAACTGTCTAATACGACCCCGAGCTACTTGTTCCTATTCTTCACTGTGTTAGCAACGGGCAGTCTGTTCACGACCGAGACCCCAACACACAACTCGTTCTATCGACCAGCAGAACTTCTCGAGACGGCTCGAAAAATGACGGACCCGTGGACCAATGACTTTGATCTCGACAACGCACGCGGTATGGTTCTCATGACGCTCTGCTTGAACGAGATGAACCTCAAGTCGACTGCCTGGAGTATCTTGGGTAACGCAGTCCGTATAGGTCAGGACTTGGGCCTACATGTCGAAATTGGGCCATGGCCGGTAATTGAGGGCGAAATGAGACGCCGCACCTGGTGGGCGACTTATATTCTCGACCGGATGTTGGCTTCGGAAGTCTCTCGCCCCTGTTTGATCAACGACTTGGACTGCGATGTATCATTGCCGGCCGGAGTGGACGACCAGTATATTCGAGCCGATGGGATGCTCGTGCCCAACGGGGCTCAGCCTCTAACCCATTCTTTGCTAGCTGTCATCCACGTGGTTCGCTGCTACCCGGCTCTACTCCAGGCTCTGTCTTCTCCGGTTGTTTCCCAGCAGCGTGTTTCTGCGTTCGAAAGCCACTTTAGGCAATGCCTTGAGTCTTCATTCCCGCCGCAATGCTATCCGCCCAGCAATCTACCTCTGGCACCCCATTTTCTGGGCCCGCTGGCTTACCTTTTCCACGCCCGCATGCTTCTTCATCGTCACAACCTCTCCCCACGATGCTCCCCGAATACTCGTCTAGTCGCTGTGGAAGGCTGTACACTCGTCGCTCTGGACACAGCTGCCTTGATCCAGCGAACAAGCGCATCCCTTGATGATGGGGCAACTGCGCTGCTAGCTACACACCTCTTTCGCTGCACTCTATTTCTGCTCCTTACCGGATATTTTGACCAAGGCGCAAGCTGCATACGGGCGCTCGCTTCTATTAGCCCCCGCCGAGATGTAGCGATTCCTTGTGGTCGCTACCTCTCCTTTTTCGTTTCGGTCCTTGGACCTAAGCGTGCCGAACATGCCGAGTACGTGCAACGTACACGCCCACCACCATCCATTCGTTCACCACACGATCACCACACGGCGCTTTTGCAGTCCATTGCAGCTGATGAGGAGCTCATTGTGTATACCACTGCCGATTTGCAAGGCTCGCCAAATAGTAACTGGCTGTGGGCTGGCCTAGAACACGAGACGAACCTCGAGCGGCCGACAGCGACAGCGGCAGGGGCGCCATCCTCGTCCACAATCAACAGCATGTTTAGTTCCGAGGCAAGGACAGGTTTGACGATGGAGGAATCCAAGGAATGGGGTGGTTGGGCCCAGCTGGAAACAGCAGCCAAGGCCTTGGCCACGCCAACCACACCCGCCGTCAGCTCGAACGCAACTTCCACGCCCCCAAGTGGGGCATGGGCGACGCTACCACCGCCTCAAGTCAAAAGCGAGCTGTCGTCTACTGCCGGAGTTGACATTCCTCGGCTCTCCGATGCCCCACGGTACGCGTCTGAGAGTGTAAAAGCGACAAGAGAAGGCAGCGGGACCAGCAGTCCCGCGGCAGGCGATAGTGCGAGAAGGGGCACGGACCGTCTGAGTATCGCCAACATTATCTGAACCAGGAAAAGGGGAGATATCTCGTGTACAGTGTACCTTAACAAAGCTCTGTCCGACGCCTCGGATAGCAGGTTTTAAGAGGAGCAATTGACGAAGTACAGAATTGGTACCACGATCCCCAGCTAAGCAACAACAAGAGCCGAGAACGGGTTTCATCGTGGTTGTACCGACTTTCGTCATTTCGCGCTATTTCATTTTCATTATTTTGTCCTTGTTCGTTTGTTATCGACGCAGTCAGTGGGGCGGAGAGGCGGATATACCACACAAAGATACCGGGATTATAGGAGGAGGGCAACCGTCTTTCCAAGTTGCATATCAGCATGGAGTTTCGGGGATCCGGGCGTTCACGAAGTTGTAGTGAAATTGACGGGGGTATGGGAAGACCCGTGGGAGGCGTTGTACTGCTCGTATACGATGGCATTGCATAGCATGGGAGGTTACGTTGCGTTGTACTACATTCACCAAGCACTTTGGTTTGGTCAAATCTCGGAGAATGCTCATATTTTACTTCGTATGTTGTTGATGATGACGATGATGGTCATGAAATGTTGATGCCCTATAGTTTCTCACATTGAGACTTCTCCTTGTACTTAGTTGACATCTGAATCCCACAGACTACTGCTTCCTGGCTGTGAAGCGCAACTTGGCAAACTTGTCTTGTAACAGATTCCGTAACCCTCCCCCGTCATCTATATACGCCGCCAGATCCATGGCTACGAGTGCCCACTTGTGGCATGCATCCTCCTCGCCGCGGGCGTAAAAGTCGACGGCGTGGTTGAAGGAGCTGGCAGCAAGCCACTCGAGCTCTGTTGCTGGAAATGATCGAGAATTTTCAGTAGTCTGGCGGGCCATGTCCAGAGCCTCCCTGAGAAGCTGGAATGCTAGACTGTCATCCACGGGTACCGTTGCTTGGAATAGGCAGCGTATGTACTTGGCTAGTTTTTGGCAGTCAAAGTTGTCAACTTCGAAAATCCGGTTGATGATGAGCCGCAAGGTCGTAAACGTGACTGTTAAAGTTAGTCTAACTCAGTGTTTCTGAGAGACCACCCATTTTTGCCCTACCTCTACCGGGTGCTTGACTTCTTAGGAGGCAATCTCCCATAGCCTTCAACGAAGCTTCGTCTTTACACATGTCCGACTTCCTCACAATAATCGATAGATCGTCCCAGTTCTTTAGTGCGACTGCTCCTTCAAAATCGAAGACAGATAATGTCGACATCTTCTGTTTAAGATCCCGTATAATTTCTCCGTGTTGCTCGTCTAATACTCTCTGTGATATCATGTCGAAGGTAGCAACGTGCTGCCTCATCTCGAGGTACCTCTGTAGTTTCTCATCAGCTTTGTCCTCTGCCCGGGCGAGTGACACCAGAGCTGCTGCGATGACAAAGTGACAACGTATGGCCATGAGATCTATGTCTTTTGAATGGCGATGTGGTATATCCAGAGGGTAACAGCTAATGAAATCGAGGCAAGCCCTAAAAATACGGACCAAGTTGCCAAGATTGAATGATGGCGATGCACACTTTTCAACCGCGATATTATATGAGTTCTTTCGAAACCAATCCAGCTCCGCAACGGTGAAAATTGTATTGCCGTCTTTGTCCCTCTGGTTTTGCTTTGCCCGTCCTGCGGCTTTGGGTTGTCAGCCTCTACAGTCATCTCAGCCCCTTTTTACAACGTACCCAGTTCGAAGAGTCTGCACATGTCCTCAGTAAAGAGGTTGAGTGGGTCAGAATCTTTGTCTCTTCGTCCCTCTTTCTCAATCAGGTTGATCAATCGTATACTACCTCGGAGAATTGAGGGCAGGCAAGCTACGGAGGATCGTGCGGGATCCCAACTCAGAGCCACAGCCTTGAGTGCTGCTAGTGTGCACAGCTTGTCTCCAACCTGTTGAGCTTCTCGAATGCAAGCATATAGCATCTCCTGGCATCGTTTTTTATCAACAGACATTGCCAAATGCTCGATGCTCTGGCATCCGAGTTCACTGTCCCAATCCAAAAGCGACGTTTTGAACATGAGGTATCTCGTCAAAGGCTCATTCTGGGCTGGCTCTGGCATAGCTGCAAAAGCAGCTCGAGCCCCCTCAGCATTGTTGAGCCCTATGGCACAGACAATCCGCTTCCGTCCAAGCTTGGCGCTGTTGGTGTCACCACAGTTGGAGAAGAGGCCATGAAGGGCTACAGAACACCACTCGTCTGCAATTCCATAGTGTTGCCCTGCAATGCTAGGCTCTATCTTCTTCCAAACGAGCTACACGTGTCAGTACGGAGTTGATACAACTGAGCCTGGGACTTACCGACTGTACCGCACCCGCTACATCAGGACTCAAAGGTTGACTGGTCGTTTCAAGAATGGAATCTAGAGTCTTGATTAGGGTAATTATGGCGTCGGCACTGGGCAGGTCGGGGTCCATCGTGCTCATCCACACCCGTCGAACAATGATCTTGTTCAGCCACTCTGTGTTTTCTGACCGCAAGACCCGCTGCATCAGCAGCTCATCCAGAAGCGCGCAGGCTAATCGAGAGCTCTTGTTTCGAAGCTCTTTGATGTGGTGTAATAAGAAGTGAAAGGTCTGGCTTGTAAAGTCGAACACGCGCACCATCCGCCGAAGAATACTGGCGTATGTCTCGGCATCGAAGACTTCGTCCGGTGAGTTTTGTAGAATTCCCAATCTCCAATGCAAGACAATGGGCTTATCCCCAATTTCTGACTCGACATACGACACAAGGTCATTTGCCTCAGTAACTGCTTCTGCTGATCCAAGGCTCAGAAGACTCTGAACCAGGTTCTGGCATATAGCTAACCGAGTGTCTAGCCCTTCGACGGAGAGCTGATCCAGGGGCTGCGAGTTGATGATTTCGTGCGCCCTCTTCAACCATTTAACACCCATTGTGAAATCGCCCCTAGCGGAGCAATCAGCCCCTATATGCCGCACAGTATCCGCCATGTTCTCCGCTGAAGCAGCATCGAGTTCCTCCTTTAGGGTCTCAGCCTTGGTAAACATGTGCTCTGCAACATCGAGGCAGTTTTCTTTCCACGACTAAGAAACGATTAGCTGGTATCCATGAGCAACGGGGTGGCTATACCTTACCAGGGCCATTCTCATGGAGAGATAATCAGCCTCCAGTCTGATTCTCGCGGCCCGCGAGGAGCCTTCAGCATCCTTCCCAGCCATGCCTTTCAGACGCTCGGCATACTCAGCCGCTTTCTGCAGTCCAGCCCTGGAACAGTCTAGATCATCTGCTTCGAAGCATACCCTACCCAGGGTCATTGCCAGACCCATCATGTATACCACCTCAGATTCAGCATCACGCTTCGCTCTGCCCGCGCGGCGACCAAGCTCAAGCATGTGAAACGCAAAGAGCCTCGTCCTGGATGGAAACCGGGGGTCGCAGATGGCGCCGTCGCGCTTGAGACGGATACACAAGTTCCATAGGTCTCGCCCGTGTCTCTCGAGGTCTTTTGCGGTGGCGGAGGAGAGATGGAGGGGCGCCTTCTGGGAGAGGGCGGCAACGGTGCTGATCTGGTGGCCAAGCTCGGCGAGGAGCAGATCGGGGGATTGGGGGTCATGGAGCATGGAGCGGAGGTCTGCTGCAAACTCTGGGAAGCAAAGAACCATGAGTCCCGCAGCTCTGATACCGGAGTTGTCGGTGAAGATGCTTACCGATGATAGATCTGGCCTTCTTCTCGCGACCAGCGGCTACGGGATCCAATCGAGGCATGCTTGCGTTCGCACAGCGTATTGTTGAAAATTGCAAAAGTCCAGACGAAGGGTATTTCTTGGTTTCAGTAGCTGAACGAAATCGGCGACGGCTAGGGCTGTGATTTCCTTAGATTGGTCTTGCTCGTCGTCTAGGGAGCTCCTTCCGTCTCCTTGCGACATAAATGCCACAACACCATCTGCCATTACAGCCCCATGCAAGCGACAATTACACATACGCTTAGCTCAGGTACAAATTGTGCCTCTTAACTCAGGGCCAGTCACCTACTTTATCAATCGCATCAGGATTGGTGGTAAATAGAGGTCACGTCACGGTACAGAAAGCTAAATGGTACTGCGAGGACGGTGCATCCCCCAACAACGGGGTTGGTACTGATGGAATATACAATCGGCTACAAACTTCTCTATAGGAAAAGGCCCAAGGAAGAAGGTATGGTTAGAAGAATAAACCCGATTGCTTGGCAGTGTCGCCCTGAAAAGAACCTGGAACTGGTATGACTTGGTATGAACGCCACAATAATGAAAACTTCCTCACCTCCTCTTCCTCGCTAGATGTATACCTCTTTTTCTTGCTTCTCAAGGAGCCTTGCTCCAGCACACAGCGATATTCCAATCAATTATATTTTCACTCCTGCGGAGGTGGATCATGCGGGAGGAAGTTGCCCACAATCAAGGCTGGTCTGGTCATATCGTGTGAGCTTCGTCGAATGCCTCTTCAAGGGGAGAAGGAGAGGAAGAACTTACAGCTTGTGTTCGTCTCTGCGTATCGTAAACGAAAAGCAGCACTTGACCACAGGGTGGTCCGACGAGTCGCTCGGGTTCTTGAGCGAGCACGCCGTCAGGAGCGTCTCGTGCGCCGGGTCGAACGCTATCGTCCCAAACTCTTCCCAATACCGCACCATCGACTCTTCCGTCAGGATCTCGTGTAGTGCAATCTTTCCCTACTAGCAGTCAGCAGTGGCCCAGCCATAAGCACCACAGGGGAGAAGGGGAAGATAGGGAGTCATACATCGCGCAACCGGTCGACCGGTACATTAATCAGTTCCGCCATCTCCTTGTTGCCCCTGAAGATCTCGCCCGTCCGGCGCCAGCAGCACGCGGGGACCGCCATGCTCGCAAACACGCGGTCATAGTCCATGAGCTGGCGCTCGAACCACATCTCGACGTAGACCAGCTGCATGTCGGTCAGGCCCTGTGCCTTCTCTCGGAACTTGGGGCGGAACTGATTGATGGTGCGCAGGATCTTTTGCTTGGACGAGGCCGCGATATGGCCGTCCAGGTACTTGCCCAGGCGGGCGTAGCCGTTGATGTAGTTGAAGGGCTTGAGCAGTCCGGCATCGTACTTGGCCCGCAGCACGCGGCCCATGCGCTCCTCCGGGTTATCATTGCCTGAAGGATCCGCCGCCTGCAGGTAGTACTCGCGCGTCTTGTCCTTGTCGCCCGTCAGGGCGCTGCCGGGGCGGGAGATGGCTTTGCCCTCGAGATTGGGCGGGGGGGCCATGGACCTCAGCCCGCTGCTGCCCGAGGGGTGTCCGCCCGCCGCGGAGCCCGAGGCGCCGCCGGCACCGAACCCAGACGGCAGCATGTCGTGCTTCAGGGCCCTCGCAAACGCCGGGTTCTGCTGCGTCTCCTCGGACGGCACGCCGTTATCATCGAGAAGGCTGGTGTGCAGGAAGTCGTTGAGCAGGTTGAACTCGTGTGAGACTTCGGGCGTGATCATGTAGTTGGGATTGTAGCTATTCAGGCCCTCGAAATTCTGCGCCGTCATCCACGCATCCGAGAAGCCGGCAACTGTTTAGACGGTCAGCATAACCTGATTCCCCAGGGAGTGAGACATAAGTGTCGCCAAGGTAGAAGCGTCCGTCACCCAGTGTTCAGTGACGTTCAGGAAAGAACAGGTAGACAAAAAGTGTGTGTAAAGGTCAGGGACTGCCGAGACCTACATTGGTTCGAGTTACTGTTGCCACCGCCCTGGTTCATCGTATTCCCCTGCATCCCAGGGGCCCCGCCTGGTTGCACAAGAGGCATCGTGTTCCTCTGGCCCAGCATCCCGGCACCGAAGCCGGACGACGCCCTAGGCCTAGTGCCGTCGAAACTGGGCGGCGGGCCCATGTTGCTGGATATAGAACTGCGGCCCATTTCGGATGGTGTCTCGGCGGTGTCGTCGGCACCAGCCTGCTGTTGCTGTTGTTGCTGTTGGTGCTGCCCCTGCTGGCTAGTCTTGGACTTTTTGGGGTCCCCGTCTCGGGGCTCGTCGTGGCAAAGGTGACCAATGTTGCGCTTGATGCATCTCGTGCAAGGCCTCTCCTGTCCACAACGTCAGTAGGCTGCCAAGCGCCGCCCTCCTGCCCAGCAGCCTGGGCGACTGGGCTAGGGGAGGTCCGATTTTCTCAACGGGTCCCACGTACGAGATCACAGGTCATATGCTAGCCGCGCGGAAAGGGAAATTGTCAGCCATTGTTTCGAGGAAATTCCATACGGCCCAAGGGTTATGGCCAGTTTGTCGAGGCTGGCTGGTCTCGACTCGATGGATCCTTGGGTGCTGGGATCCTACTCACAGATCTGCGGCAGTATACGCACGCTGAATGGCACAGGTTAGCCAGACGATCACCAACCCCGCCACACGTGCCGCATGAATGACATGGCGACTCGTACAGGGCATCGGCAGAGGAGAGGGACATACCATGGTTCACCTTGCGCCGCTTCTTGGGGCTCTTGCTGGGCGTGTCGTCCTTGGCGTCGCGCTTGACATCCCCGAGCTTTGTCTTGACGACCCCGCCGTTCGCTGCTGCTGCTGCTGATGTTGTTGGTGCTCCTCCTCCGCTGGCGCCCTTTGCGCTCTTGGTGTCGCTCGCAGCGGCCGCCTTCCGGTCAGCCATGGCTGCTGCCCATTGGACCCCGTCGATGTTACGCAGTGGCGGCGCGCGTCATTCGCGGGCGGCTGCTTGCAGAAGTGCAGCGCGCTCAGGGGTGGTTCGAGGACCAGTGACTCGAGTGCCTGGTCGTGTGGGTGGGATTCTGGCAGCTCGTGTCGAGCAGTAGTCGGCAGGGTTTCTCGCGTCGCTTGTTGGCGATGGGCTTCGTGACTGGGCTTCGCGAATGGGCCTCGGGTGGCCTGATGGTCGGCAGTCGACGGGTGCGATGGGCTGATTGCGTCGGCCGGGTCGCGACAGGGCGGTCTGCCGGTAGAAGAGACGGAAGATTGTTCAGGTTCAGAGACGGGCAAAAGCTCAGCTTTCTTCGAGGTCGGTGGGGGCGATTTAGGCGATTAGGCGGTTAGGCGATGGATTTGCAGGTTGGCATTACTCTGCATGTGGGCGGTGGCACTCGTAGTGGCACTGGCAATGGGTGAAGCACCAACTGCGCTGCGCGTCTGCAAGTATTCGTCTGCCAGAAATGGCGGGGCGGCCCCAGCACAGATGCAGAGGCTAGGTACCTACTAGGCTAGAGCCACAGAGACCGTGCATACAGCAGACAGCCCACCTGGCGTCTCAAGCGTCAAGCCGTCAGCTTGGCCCAACAAGAAGTGGCCCAGCGCGCCCAAAGACCGGATCCGGGGCGTGCAGCAAGCCTCCAGCGGCCCATTGGATTCAGCTGCTGTTCTGGAACTTGCGCTGGATGTTGCTCGACTCATAATACCGCAGCAGAAGATGCCACTCACATATTATACTAGTAGTATATTCTGCAGCCATTCATTCCATCGTGCAAGTTGCGCCGCCTGCTGTAATAGATACCGAGCTGCCTCGGCTATCGGCGGTGCCAATCACCACTGTGATCAGTGGTCGCTGATGACACCCTCCTTGATTCAATTAGCCCCAATTGGCTAGTCAACCACGTTCTCTCCCAGGAACCAAACGGGCAGTAAAAAAACACTAGATCGCTACTACACTAGATCGCTACAAAGAAGCTCTTCTCGCCCTCCTTGGGCTCCACCCGCGCCCTCTTCATGATCTCGTCCTCGCACGCCAGCCGGATTCTCTCAGCCGTCGCAGGACTCTCCAGCCGCAGCAGACCTCCCGCGTCCTCGCTGTCCCCAACGCGCGCCTCCACGCCAGCGTCCCTGCGGGCTGACCGCAGCGCGTCGCGGATCGCGAAGAAGACGACGCTGCCCATGAACAGCGGCGGCTCGCCCACGCCCCTGCTGCGCTGGATCGTCCGCAGCTCCTCCCACTCGACGCCCTTGAGCAGCGACAGGTTGAACACCTGCGGGATGTCGCGGAACCCGGGGATCTTGTACGCACCGGGACCCCGCGTGAACAGGTTGCCTGCCATCGGCCCGTTGCGCATCCACAGCGACTCCTCCATCGTGAAGAGGCCCATGCCCTGCACGAACGCCCCCTGGATCTGCCCATAGTCGATGGACGGGTTGATCGACCGCCCCACGTCCATCTTGACGTCTGCCCGCAGGCACGTCCACGATCCCGTCAGCAGGTCTACTTCCACCTCAGCCGCCGCCACGCCCTGCGTGAAGTAGAAGAACATCTTGCCGCGGTTCTCCCCCCACACGTACCCAATCTCTGGTGTCTTGTAAAAGCCCTGCGCCGACAGGTTGACGCGGTCAAAGTACGCCGCGTGGGCAATATCCTTCATCGTCGCGCCGGGGCCCAGCTTCTCCCGGTACGGCGCCAGGCGCTCGTTGAGCTGCTCGCAGGCGTTGAAGATGGCGTAGCCGTTGAGGTCCGACGACGCTGACGCCGCTGTGGGGGACGCGTTGGCGACCGTGTTGGTGGCCGTCTCTGATATGAAGACATCATCCAGCGGCACTCCCAGCGCCTGCGCGGCAATCTGCGTCATCTTGGTGTGAAGTCCCTGCCCCATCTCGGTGCCGCCGTGGGCCACCAGGATGCTCCCGTCATGGTAGATGTGGACCAGCGCTCCCGCCTGGTTGAGGAACAAGGCCGTGAACGAGATGCCAAACTTGGTGGGGATGAGGGCCATTCCCCTCCGTCGCCACTTGTTGCCCTCGTTGAACTTGGCCACGGCCTCCTTGCGGCTGTTGTAGTTGCTCTCCTCCTGGACCTGCTTGTACATGAGCGGCACGTGCCAGTCTCTGATCTCCTGGTTGAAATGCGTCTCGTCCTTATACTTGTAAAAGTTGATCTCGCGGAGCGTCTCCACGGGCATCCCAAGTCGGTCCGCAATCTCCTCCATGTACGTCTCGGCAATGAAGATGCCCTGCGGGCCGCCGAATCCTCGGAACGCCGTGTTCGACATGGTGTTAGTCTTGCAGAGGCGGCCGCGCACAAAGACGTTGGGGATCTTGTAACAGCCGTCCACGTGCGACAATGATCTCTCCACAACCGCGGGGCTGAGATCGTACGTCCAGCCAGCATTGTTGAAGATGTCGCAGTCCAGCGCCTGGATCTTGCCGTCCTTGTTCACGCCGACCTTGTAACGGCCCAAGAACGGGTGCCTCTGGCCCATGAGGACCATGTCCTCCTCTCGTGTCAGCATACACCTCACCGGCTTTCCCGTCTTCTTTGCCGCCAGGGCCAGCACCGAGCTGAGCAGGACGGATCTGCTCTCCTTGCCGCCGAAACCGCCGCCGAGTCTCTTCACGCGGACGTTGATCTTGTTAGCCTGCACGCCACACACCCGCGCGGCGAATGCTTGCCTGTGGGAGCCATTAGTGTTGCCAAATAGGCCAGGATGATACAAGGTCAACTTACGTCTCATTGGCGTTCTGAGTGCTGGAGAAGATCTCCATCTCGCCGTCCTCCGGCTTCGGCACCACCAGGCAGGCATTGGTCTCCAGGTAGAAGTGTTCCTGGCCACCCATCCTCGCCGTGCCCGTGAAGACATAGTCGCAGTTCTTGAACGCCTCCTCTGTGTTGCCCTTCTTGATCTCTCTATAGTGCTTGAAGAAGCTCTCCTTCTCGATGGCCTCCTCCATGGTCAGGATCGCGGGGAGCTCCTCGTACTGGACCTTGACGGCCCTCGCCGCCTCCTGCGCTTTTAGTGCTGACGTTGCCAGGATCATGGCAATGGGCTGGCCAGCCGTGTAAACCATTCCGTCTGCAAAGAAGGGCTCATCGAAATGAGGCGGTCCGAACATGTTGGCATCCTCGGACGGCATGTCGCTCTTGTCGATGTAATCGACCACCCCTGGAATATCCAGTGCGGCCGAGTAGTCGATGGACAGGATCTTGGCGTGTGCCTTTGATGAGAGGACGTAGCAGGCGTGGAGCTCATTTTTCATGGCGGGGATATCATCGGTATACTGCGCCTCACCGGTCGTCTGCTTCAGAGCAGCTAGGTGAGGGTTCGACTTGCCCGTTACCTCCTTTTCATACGCCTCGGCCGTGTTCTCGTCGACAGCACCTCTTGAAAGCTCCCGCTCCACCTCGTCGATGACCTGCTTGTCGGCGTGCTTGCTCTCACCGTCCAGGGTTGCCAGCACGTCATGGTAGAAGCGGTAGAAGAAGCCAAACGCCAGTGCCTTGCGGTACGAGGCCATGCCGCCCGGCACGCTGAAGGGCATATCAAAGTCCTTCTCCAGCGCACTCATAGCACCTTCCAGAGTTTCAAGCTCGGCAAATTTCCTCCCGACGAGATACTCCATGGCATTCTTAGCGGACACTGTCGTAGCCGCCATGCCACCGTATATCAGGTTGCACTCGCGGATGATACCCTCGTCATCCATCTTCACGCGCAGCGCACCCGTGACAATGGCAATGTCATCATCCTTCCTCTTGGCCTGCTTGTACGCACGGAAGAACTCCCCCTTCTCGGCCGTCACCGGTATGCGAATCGACGCAATGATGGCATCCTGGGGCAGGGCCGTCTTGCGGTACCCGGTGAAGAACTGGGACATGGGAATCTCCGTCTCCTGCATCGCCGACTTGGCAACCAGGACGCTGTTCGCGCCCCAGAAGACGGGGTTCAGATCCGAGATGGGGGACGCTGTGACGAGATTGCCTGCCGGGGTACCGACGTTGCGGATCTGCCTCCCCGCAAAGAACTTGAGCTGCTTGAGCATGGCCTCGAAGACCTGGCCGCGGGCGTGGCCGTAATGTTTGATGGCCGCCTCGCAAATATTCTCCAGATCCGTCAAGACCACATTGCCGCCAATCTCGAGGTGGTCCTCCTTGAAGGCGTATTGGCGTAGCTCGGGGATGTCGCCCACGTAGACGGACACGGGGTACTGCAGAGCCTTGAACTTGATCTCGATCTGTGTCTCGGTGCTGCCGCCAATGATCTTGGCCTGCGGGTACACGCTCTTGATCTGCAGCAGCTGGTCCAGCGTTACGGGGCGGTACCACCTCTTGCGCTTGTTGCCAAAGGCCAGCGGGCGCATCTCGTGCTTCTTGAGCGCCGGCGGGAAGATGAGCTCCGTGTCCGGGTTGTACTCGATGAAGCCCGGCGGCGTGAACCGCTTGATGGGCTGGTCGCTGTCGGCATTCTTCTTCATCATGCAGCACCCTCCACCATTGGGGCCCGCCCCCTCGCCGTTCTTGTCCATGCAGCACCCTCCGCCGCCGTTGGCCTTGGCCTTGCCACAGCCAGCATCGGCGCTGAAGGTCTGAGCGGCATCGAGGATGGGCCTGTACCCGGTACACCTGCACAGGTTGCCGTCAAAGGCCTCCTCGACGTCGTCGCGCGAGGGGGACGCATTGTTTCGCAGCAGGGCGTAGAGGCTCATGACGATGCCCGGGGTGCAGAAGCCGCACTGGCTGCCGTGGCCGCGGGCGACGCGCTCCTGGGCGGGGTGGGGCCGCTTGGTGTTGCCGATGCCCTCGATGGTGATGACATGCTTGCCGTCAAGGCTGGCCAGCGGGGCCAGGCAGGCGTTGACGCTGGCGTGGTAGATCTGCTTGGTGGTTGGGTTGTACTGGCTGACGACAATGGTGCAGGCGCCGCATCCACCTTCGCCGCAACCGCTGTAAGGGAGCTGGTCAGCCCGAGGTTTTCGGGGAGGAAGAGTGGCGGGTGAGTGGTGAGTAATGAGATCTTACAGTTTTGTCCCGGTCAGACCAATACCGCGGAGATATTCCAGCACGGTAACCTCGGGGTCGATCTCATCGAGGACGACCCTGGTGCCGTTCAGGTAGAAGCGGATCGTGTCGTCAAACTTGGCCGTCAGAGTCGCCAGCGACTCCGGCTGGCTCTCCCGCTCGGGGGAGATGGCTATCGGGGCCATGGCGCCCAGCTGATCGTGCTGCTACCAGGAATGTTCCCAGGACAGTTGAGGCCTGGTGAGAATCGGTGATGAGATGCTTAACGGGGATCGCCGCAGTTGCTGGAAGAGATCCCCAATGTTTCGCTCAGGTGAAGAGAGCAAAGGGTATGAATACCGGAGGAAAAGGGAAATCTTGGGCCCGGCAGTAGCAGGATCCCAGCTGCCGGAGGGGAGCCAGCCATCTTAAGGTCTCGTGGCGAACTGCCCGACGCGATCGTGATACCGTTCGAATGTGTGTGTGTAAGCAGATAAGGTAACATGGCGTGCCGAAGTGAGGCCAGGCGCGTGTGGATTGCGTCAGATTCGCATCAGCAGCATCGAGATTCGCAGCTCAGGCCTGTGCCAATTTCGACAGCGGGGTTACGTGTGGCACAGGGCGCTATCAGGGGCGGCATCTGAACCCCACCATCAGAAAATCCCCGCTTCCAGGGAGTCGAGGCTTCGGCCGGCTCCGCGTCAGGGGACCAACCGTAGGCCATCTCCACTGTCGGCCGCCTCCTAGGCTCCTGATGGTAGTACATAGTCGGCTTCCTAGTCGAGTCCTAGCGAGTCTCGCAGCGAATCCCCCAGCATCGGCCACTCAGGCGGGGTGCAGTCGCAACCTTCCACGATTGATATTCTAGCACCATCCAACACAAAAGGCCAGTCTATTTGTCTACTAATACCACCGCCCACCGTCTACCGCTCTCCACCAGTCCACCCCTACTGCTTGATGTACTTCTTCAGCCCCCGCAGCCGCTCCTTGGCCTCCTCCAGCACGTCGTCCGTCTTGCACACCGCAAACCGGATGTAGTCCTCGGCCATGTGCGCGTTCTTGTCCGTGTAGAACTCGGTCGGCGGGATCGCCGCCACGCCCACCTCCTGGATCAGGAACCACGCCAGCTTGAAGTCGCGCGGCCGGCTCGCCACGTGCGGCGGGAACGGGTAGTCGGCGGGCAGCTCCACCTTGCTCATGTTGACCAGCACGAAGTAGCCACCCTCGGGCTCCGAGTAGGCCATGCCCAGCTCGTCCCACACCTCGTTGAACCGGTCCATCTTGCCCTTCATCTCGGCGATGGTCTCGTCCCAGAAGCCCTGCTTGTCCGCCTCCTCGAACCCAACCGCGCACGCCTCCTGCAGCGGCGACACAGACGAGAAGCAGATGCGCGTGTGCGCCGCCGACACGTGCTGGAGGAGGTGCGGCTGCCCGATGAGCCAGCCTGGTGGGGAGAGTCAGCCCTGGGAACTAGAAACAGAAAGAGGCACAATCAACACGAATGCCACATACCCACGCGCCAGCCCGTGGCGTAAAAGTTCTTGCCCGCGGATCCAACCGTCAGGGTCAGCCGCTCCACCTCGGGCGATATCGTCGCCATCCTCGTAAAGGGCACGTAGAAGAGGCGGTCGTATACCTCGTCCGACAGGATGATGATCTCGTTCTTGACGCACAGGTCGCCAATCTTCTGCAGCTCCTCCTTGGAGTAGACCTTGCCGACGGGGTTGTCTGACACACTGTTAGCCACACATAGTCCAGATAGTGCGCGCGCCCATGATAGAATTACGTACGCGGCGTGTTGAGGACAATCATCTTGGTCTTGGGCGTAATGGCCTGCTCCAGCTCGGCAAAGTCAATAGTCCAGTCGCCGGCAGACGACGTCTTGGTGGCGCCCGTCTTGGGAGGGTGCATCGGGACGTAGACAATCTTGCCGCCGGGCATCTCAATATTGCTAATGTACCTGGATGAAGGGTTAGGTTTCACCAGTCGAAACAAAAGGGGCAACGTTGTGAGTGGACATACTGGTCAAAGAAGGGCTCAAAAACAATGACCTCATCGCCGGGTTCAATGAACGCCATAAAGGCACTCAGCATGCCTGCAAGTCTCAGCTAACAAGTTCGCCTAGCCATGAATAGTGAGGTCCCTACCCTCGTTGGCGCCCGTAGTGATGGTGACCTCTGTCTCAGGGTCCAGCTCGCGGCCCCAGAAGGGCGAGTAGGCATCGGCAATGGCCTTCTTCAACCGCGGGCGGCCCTTGGTGGGCGAGTACTGGTTGCACTCAACGCGGTCCAGGGCCTTCTTGGCCGCGTCCAGGATGAAGGGCGGCGGGTTGTACCCAAAGAAGCCCTGGCCCATGTTGACGATGGGCTGGTTGGGCGAGCTCTCGGCTGCCTCGTTGATGAAGGACCAGACATCCTTCCGCTGGCCGGACACGCGAGCCGCGGGCTTAATCTTGTCGCTGAGCGTCGCCATGGTGCAGCTATGCTGGGCCCTCGTGGGGGTTGTCAGGGCGCTGGAAGCGGCGGTTTTCAGCACCGTGGAGCGGAGGAGGGTAGACGGCGCGGTGAGAGACATAAATGCCATCCACCGTGGACAGCAATCTCAATTCAACTTGAGGAACAAAGAGCGGAGCTCACATGACGGCCGAAGACGCTTATTCTCGCACCAAGCATTGCGACATCGCCGTGCAACGGAGCTTCACCCGATGACTAATTGGCTTACCATCCGTGGACTGCGTGGGTCTGGGAATAGCAGCGCTCCTCGGCCAAAACGCCGGATTATATTTCTCTTCCATTAGTACTCCTTAGTATTTTGTACACTAGCAGTAGCTGTCAAGCACCAGCATCACCAGAACTCAATGGGGCTAAACCCCTCGGGCGTCTTGATCTCCAACTCGCCCACTTCATCCCCACGCACCCTCTCCCACCTCTCCAGCGCCTCCTCTGCCATCTCCCGCAGCTCCCTCGCCGTGATCCTCTCCTCGACCCTCCAGGCCAACATCTTCTCCATCAGCATCACAATCCCGTGACCCGGGTTCAGTTCCGCCAGCTGCCCCACGTGCTCCCAGCACTGCAGCGGATACTCGTCCAGCTTGCGCTCCCACCGGCTCCCGTTGTTCACCATCCTGAACCGCGGCCACTGCGCCATCATGCCCAGCACGCTCACCCCGAGCGCCCACACGTCGTCCGCGGTGCCCATGTGCCGGCGGTTCTCCACCAGCTCGGGCGAGTAGTAGGGCGCCGTGCCCATTGGCCTCACTCGGGTGCCCACCTTCTTGATGTCCGCGCAGTCGCCCAGGACGACATTCATCGGCTTCAGGGACCGGATGAGGATGTTCCTTGGCTTGAGGTCCGAGTGGAACATGGACTGCCCGTGGAGGTACGTGAGCGCGTCGGCCATTTGCTCGATGACGCGTAGGATGTGGACCGGGGGCATGCCACGCGTCACGTAATTGATATAGGTGTTCAAATCGCCTCCAGCGCAAATCTCCGTAAGGAGCATCGTAGCCGCAGGGTTGGTCTTATCTTCGTAGAAGCTCTCATACTTGAGGATGTGGTCCTATCTACGCGTCAGCCTCGACTCAAAAAACAACCCCGTAGATGTGAGAAACGCGGGAGTGGTCACATGTTTAAGGTGCCGCAGGACTCGCGCCTCATCTCTAAGCTTGTGGCCGAACTTGGAAGCCTTCCCGGCAAAGAGCCTGCTGTCTGTCTCTCGAATCACTTTGTATACCCTCGCAAAGCCGCCGGAACCGAGCTCGGTTCCTCTCAGATAGGGGATCCTGCCGTTCTGGCAGTTGATGATGTGTGAGACGGACTGGTCGTCGTTGTTCCAGCATAGCAGGCCTGGAAACTCTTGCTGGTAAGGCTGAGAGGGGTCGATAGAGCGCTTAGGCTCATCCCACGAGGGCCACTCTTCGTGAGAACCCATAATTCGGATATTGGAATAGAGCGACGAGAGCGGCAGTGTTGAGGTAGTCGGTGAAGTGTTTGTCTACAAGAGTAGTTGTAAGAGGGAAAGTGATGATGGTTGTTGATTTCTCAGAGGGCGGTGATAAATTGTCACAAGGTGAGGAAAGAACACAAGTGAACTGCTCTGTTTACATACTACTTGCCTATTACCTAGTGCCTACTAACTCACGTACTTGAGTCCGAGTTTCACCAACTTGGTGCGCACCGCCGAACCTGAGATGCACAGTCCCGTGCCATCAAGTTTCGTACCTTGCCTATTATTGGCTCTCATTTGACTTCGGATACTAATCTAGGCAGATACGCATCCCGCGCTCCCTTGAATCCACTCGTCTCTCCATCGCATAGCTATCGTACACGACATATTAGTCCCTGAACGCCTCCAAAGCCCCGCAAAAGCATAATCACTCAGCCGTATCGCATCGTATGAGGATGTGTTATGCACCCGCCCATCCGTCCAACGCCTTCAACGAAAAAAAAAAAATAGAACCAAAGCACCGCTGTATATACAGTTATCGCCGACGAGGGACGCACATCCCTCATTGAAAGAGACGCTAGCAGCCTCAGATCCCTGAACCGCCCTGGACGACGCGCCGCAGGTTCGCCATCATCTTCTCCATGAACTCCATCGATTCACTTCCAGGGACATCAGCGAATTCCAAAGTCCTACCAGCTGTCTGGACTTGGCTGGCTAGTGAATCAGTCATTGGCACATCTTTCGCAGCGGAAGTGATGGGCTGTTCATCCTTGGGAGTGACGGCAATTGGGTCCTGCACCGCCTCTTGATCTTGCTGGGTGTTCAGCCCCGTTGGGGACATCTTCTGAGAAGCAGCAGCCCGGGCGGCCGCCTGATGAGGCGTCATGACAGGGAATCTTGGAACTGGAATCGGCGTCGTCGAGATTTTCGCCGCCATGTTCCGCCCTGGGCTGCCAACCGAGGCAGGAGTACTCGCCCCCACAGAGGGCTGGGGGGACGATGCGGTGTGTTGTCCAGCCTGGGCACCTGTTGTCGCACCAGGCTGGGTTGTGGCCTGGACCGGGGGTCCTTTTGAGACCGATGGGGAAGCACCAGGCGACGAATTCATTGCGGCCAAAAAGTTGGCTGGGAGCGGCACAGGAGACTCCTTAGGCGGAATCTTGTATGGTTTCAAAGCTGCTGGAGGCTTCGGTTTGCTCGCAGCTTGACTTTGAGGTGGATTTTGAGGCATCTTGTGTGCTCCCGGGCTCTGGTCAGCTTTAGGATAGTGATGAAGTTGCTCCCCTACAGGGCCAGTTGAGATCGGTGACGACATTGACGGCTGCTGACAAAGACCCGGTGTTCCAGAGACCGACGCTTGTGGCGGTGGAGGTGATGCCGAGGGCGCCGCCATGCTTCCGTTGTGTGACGAATGCTGGGCGCTTGGCAGCCTAACTGCGTTGGATACGTTGGAAGGCGATCCTGAAGTCATGCTTGTGCGTCGCATAAGGTCTTGCGGATTCGCCAAGAGATGGGCACGCAGATCGCCCTCATAGCCATTTGTGAACCCACCCCATGGGGAGTAAGGAGTGCGATATTTCGATGAATCCCTGGGGCTAGGTAAGTAACGTGTAAATGTGCGCCTGTTTGGGATACATACCTGTTGTGGTGCACTTGGAAAAAAGGATACTTCTGATATATCGACTGGTGGACTTGCCACGTAAACTTGGATGGATGACGAGGCTGTGCTGGAGCTGGGGCTGGCGATGCCTGAGCCGGAGCCGGGGCCTGCGAAGGATACCCACTCTGCAGATAGCCTTGTTGTTGCAGCTGCGGCTGCATAGGGGTATTCCAATTTGTTTGAGCAGGCATAGTTCCCTGATGAGGTGAGGGCGTTGATGCTGGGTATCCCGTGCGCTGCTGAGGCGGCCTAGCCTCGAAGCGCTGGGTGGTGTACGTAGGGGCTCCCTGGTAGCTGGAGCCATTCGTGCCTTGGTGAGATTGATGACCCTGGTGATAATAATAGTTGTACTGGTGCGAGGCTTGCTGCGGAGCTGGAGACGCAGGCCCTGTGGGGATGAATCTCTGTGTGGTGAAAGTTGCTGTCGAATCGAAGTTGTGCTGTCCTGGTTGCCGGGGCTTGTACACGTATGGCTTCTCCGCGCGCTCCGTCTGCGCGGTTGCACCATTGGCTGTAGAATACGAGTAAACATAAGACCCCTGAGGTGTGTATGACTTTCTCTTTGTGGTGGGGGCAGGGGTGGGCTTTGCCGGCTTGGGGAGCGTGTCGAGATAGTTGCCCTTGGGGTTGTGGCGAGGCTTCGACGGGTCTTCGGTATACTGAGCCCTTGCGTCGGTTGATGTCTTGCCCAGGTAGTACCACATCTGGTCATCCTTGGCCAGATCAATCTTGGCCTGGTCTTTGTTGCGGTCCACTTCATGCAGATTGAACTCGGCCCAGGTGCACCCATCGGTGAAGGGGTCATCTTTCCGAGGCTTTTCATCTTCAGACCGCTTCGCGTTGAGCTTATCTTTGGCCTTGCGCGACGCAGGCAAAGGAACGGCATTTGCAGATGCCTTTGGCAGGTGATAGTCGGACGGATCTGCGAGAAGCAGCCACTTCCATTCAACTTCAAGACGCCCCCTGTGCAAGATTAGCATATGGCCTAGGGACCGGTACTTGCAGACATACCCATTAGGCAAAACATCAATCAGTAATGTCTGCTCATCGGCGCGGTTCTCCACAACAACGCCAGCAAAGATTTCGCCCTTATAATATTGCAACTGGCAGATATCTCCCGGCTTGAGAGCCTCGGCGCTCTTCCGGATGTGCTCATCCTCTTCCAAGGCAGCACCGTCCAGCTTCTTGTCTCGTTTGGAACGGTGGAAGCGACAGCTGAACTCGAACGCCTGCTCCTTGTATTCAGTCTGATCCTCGCCAAAAACGGGCACATCTGCTTCCTCCACGAATACACCAGCCGCAGCAGCACATGTCGCGTGGTAGGCCCTCGCACACTTCTTCTGGGAGCACTGGAAGCAGGCCCCACGTTTCGATCGGCAGAAGAGACACTTAAGATCGGCGCGATCCTTGTGAATGCCAGACACGTTGGAGATGATTTCGTTGCCGTCAACTGAGTCGATGTATGTCTCTGGCAGGTAGAGGGCGCACATACGATGGGCTTTCCGGCCATCGTCAGTTGGCAGAAGCTCCATGGAGGATATATCGTTGGGGCAGAGGCAGCAGGGTGGATCCGCCTTGGTCTTGAGACGCAGCTTGATCTTCTTGACCTTGATCTTGCCACCTTTGTCGCCAGGGGCGCGCTTCCGTTTCTTGCTACCAGTCTTGATCCTCACCCCATGACTAGAGGGCGGCGATGGCAGCCCGGAAGCGCCTTCTTCATCTTCGTCGTCCTCGTCTTCTTCTTCGTCAGTCTCTTCATACTCTGTTTCTTCACCGCGCAACTTGCGCTCGATCTCGTAGACATTGATCCAGACGCTGTCCTGGGCCTGTGCACACTCGCATCTCTTCGCAATCTTGCCCATCTCAAGCCAGGGCTCGAGAGCAAAGTTGACCGCCTCAGCGCAGTTGTAGCCAAGGTTATATCCGGAGTGATAGCCGTATGGGAAGGTGACAACGAATTCGCCCGGATATGAAACAACCTTGTTGACCTTGATACCGTAATGCGAGAGCAGATGCTGTGGAGAGATGAGGAATCCCTTGTGGCGCAGAAACTGGCTGCAGGCCTTGGCGTCTTGCGGCCAAATGTTCTTCATCGCAGCCTCGAATCGACGAGCATCAGCCTGCGAAATGCTGTACCATTGCTTGGGGGCGCCAAAGTGGACGTAGTTGATGCTGTAGAGGTCAACATCTTCGAGATGCCAGGCAAAGGTTGCCTTCCACATGCCAAAGTAGAGGTAAGCGGTGTTCACACCCGGAATCTTGGTCCCAAGCACGTCCAGCAGGTTGGGGAGCTTGTTCAGGTTCCACGTCTCGGTCCGGTCGTCGAACAGTGACCCCATCATGTCGGCACCGTACAAAGGCGCAGCGTAGGTGAGAGTCTTCCAATACGCACGTTCCAGCTCCTCGCAGCGTTCTGGGGTATAGTCTGAGATATCCATCTTGTAGTCAAAGTCCTTGAACGCAGCTTCGTCGATCATTGCGGACCCCTCTCGACGGCTGTATTTTCGACGGGCTGACACGGACTGGGTGTTAGACTTGGAGGGCCGGGACGCACCCATGCGAGCAGGAGCAGCGGGTGGCTCATCGGGGTCGACATCCACGCCCGGATCCCGCTCGACCGAATCAACAACTTCATCCTTGTCTTCTAAAGATTCGGGCTTCGGAGAGACTGGCGTCATAGGCCGCTCCTCTTCGCCCCTCCTGGCCGGTCGTCCTCTTCCCCTCCCTGATCTTCCCCTACCGCGCGTCTTAGGCGCGGAGGAATCTGCAGGTTTCGGGGCGGCCTGGCGCCGTGGCTTCGGCTTATCGGCATTTGCTCGCCGTTCACCGCGGCGGGCGGGTGGCTGATGCTCGCTCTGTTCGCAGAGCTGGCGCCACTGGGGCACGTTGTAAGACCGGCCGTGGAGAATGTTGACCTGACGATAGGTGCCGTTCGTGCCCATGATATCCTGCTTGATCGGCTCGCGGACACGGACATGCTTTATGAGGTCATCCAGAGGCGGCTGCTTGTCCCTCCATTCCTGGGGCGGGATGATCTTGATGATACCGGACTTCATGCCGTAACTGTTGACCTTGTTCATCTGGGTGTACTGTTAGTCGGGAAAGCGGCTTTCCATTGGCGACTGGCAGGCTGCAACGTACGAAACGATTGAAATCCTTGAACTGGTGCATGGTAGGTTTGAAGACGGCAACTGCACCGGACCAATGATCCGGGAGAATCTCCCCAATATCTTCTTCCGGCTCGGGTTCGGGCTGCGGGTTCGATTCGGGCGGCGCATCAGTCTTCTGTGGCTCATCCTCTTTGGACGGCATAGGCGCATCGGGAAGTGGGGGTTCTTCGTCGAGGTCGCTTAACTCGGAGTCGCTGGCGTCGGATTTGACCGCATTGTTGCTATCTGGCGGCGAGTGCAGGAACATCGGCGAGTTGGCGTCCGATGGTTTGGCATGGATGTTATGGTCCGAAGAAGAGTCTTGCGCAGCAGCGACGGCGGTCCCAGCGGGTTCATGGGTTGGGACCGTGCCGACGCTGGGGGCTTCGGTCGACATGGCGGGTGATGTACGTCGCTACATGCGACCGGCCCAAGGGAAGACGGCCAAACAGCGCAGCTGCGAGGATGGGCACTCGGGGGGAGGCCGGTGGCAGAAAATGGTTCGTTAGGGTTCTGGATGCGTCGATTTCGGAGGCATGAGCCAAGCGGCGACGGATAAAACTGCAGGTGGAGGGAGTCGTGACCCAGAGTTGATGGAGGAGGCCGATGGTTGAAGTCGGATCAGCCCACACAGGTGAGGAACGGTGACCACTGGGTAAGGTAGGCGAGGTGAGGTGCGAGTGCTGGGCTGCCCTGCTGTGCCACTGGCAGTGGGAGACTGGAGTGGGAATCTTGAAGTGTGGCTGCTGCTGGCTCTGTGGTTCGTCAGACAGACAGACGAGTGGGGAACGTGGCATGACCAGGGGCGATGGACCAGCTTTTGCTGCAGGCACTCATTGCATCCGAAATTCGATGCATTCTGTGCTATCGTCTACAAAATATCTTTCTGCGAATCCCAGAAAGTATGTCCTTTGTATGCAGTCGCATCTCCAATTGGCCAGTCCATCCTTTGTCCATTGTCTGCGGCCTTGGATAGTGACCACAAGATCGGCAGCAAACGGGGCCACAACGTCGGACCTGCGTGATGACGGGCACTATCAGCGATTGTGCATCACAGGGCGACGACAGACACGCTACCAGCCTTGTTAGCAACACACTCCATTCCAGCAACCAGCCAGCTGTCAACGAGCCCATCATCCGTCCCATCAGCGCCGGCAGCGCTGTCTCAAGGTTTGGCGCCAGCCCATAATGGATTGGATAGCTTCCCTTCCAATGGGATCCTGCCTGAGGCTGCCATCCCGCTCCCCAGCTCCCCTGCAGGAACCCACTGTCGCTGATTGATAAGATCCATGCGATAACAGTTCCGGCAAGGTCGGGGCTTTTATGGAGTGCGGATACAGATACGATGACGTGCCTTATACGGTGTTTAGTGTGGCATGCATGTGTTATCAACATCGATAGTGCTGGTAGGATGATCACCTTCCGTACCTACAGAGAAACGGAACTCCGACATGGCCATATTCACCTGGAGATACTACTAGTATTACTGAAGCACGCGGAACGTCCTCTCGCAAGCAAGTTTAGCATTACCATGCGTAGTCATTTCTTCGTAGCCCCATGATCCCCATCCAACGTCCGCCGACTACAGTAATCCCCAAGTGCGCATGACCCGGGTATAAAATGCATTAACCAATGACATCCTCATCCTTCCCTTTCTCATAACTTCGTACCTTTGTCTCAATCAGACACTCTCTCGCGGCCTCACCGGTGCTGCCGCAGTGACACCACTCCCGTCTGTATCATACTCATTCCTCAAGCCGAGTCCCATGGTACTCACAATTCCCCCACCACCACCCCCGCCTCGCATCTCCCAGCTTCCCACCCTCTCCTGATGCGCCCCAGCTCCTGACACAGCGACGTCCGTATCCTGCGCCCTCTTTTCCCGGCCCTTGAACCCTCCGCCGCTGCCAACTCCGTGCGTGCTCATGCCGCGCTCTGCCGGCGAGACGCGACAGATGCGGAACCCGCAGGCAGCGCACAGTGTGATGGCAACGAAGGTCAGGATGGTGCCCATGATCAGCGCGCCGATAAGCCCTGCGAAAGCGGGGTGAAGTCGAGAATGCGACCTCAGGATGCCGCTTCCGCCCTCATCGTCGCTATCGTCTGGCGAGTTGGAACTCGAACACCACGAGATGTTGGTGGGCCCGCATATATCGCACCACTCCTCCGAGTTCACACCCGCTTGCCCCATTTCCTTATTGAATGACGTGTACGGCATGCTCTTCCCGCTGTCCTCGGATCCAAAGAGGGAGAAGCTCTCAAATGGCTCGTCCTCGTCGGCACTGGCGCGGTATTGGAAACGGATTCGGAGGTCACCGGGATCCGGCACTGCATCGACATCCTCGGGGATGTCTCCGATGAGCTCAAATACCAAGGCTGCACCAGGTTCTGGGAAGCGTGTGAATGAACCCGAAAGAAGATTCTCCCTCGTGAGAAGGCCACCGACGGAGAGGAAGGCTAGCAGCGGCTCGAAGGAGCCAAACATAACGCCCAGTTTGGCCCGTGAGCCCTCCCATTTTAGGTTCCTCTCAAGCTGGTCGGCAATCCTGGCAGCCAAGGTTCTCCCTGCAATGGTGTAGAGTTCCGCGACGGTTTCGTTGTGGTCGGTATCAGATTTTATGTTCCTCGCCTGCTGGAGAGCGAGAGCATTCTCCTCCAGCCTAGAGAGGGTCCCGTCGGCATCTTTAAGCCCATTGTGGACTGTCTGGTTGTGGGTGTGCATGTACTTGACGTACTCGTAGAGCTCGTATGCGTTCCATATATCGGCGGTGTTCGAATCGATGATACCCCCCAGGGGCGCGGAGGAGAATAGGTCCTGATAAAATTTCTGTGTTTTTTTCTCGAGCGTCTTCATATCTTCCCTCTCCTTGAGGGGTCCATCCATCTCGCGGTTCCAAGCGGTACAGCCAACGGTCCCCTGTATACTGTGATTTTGTATTAGTGCCAGGCTATAAAGAACAATTCGGGGAACGTACCTGGATGACTGACTATCGCGCGAAGACAGCGTCTGAAGCTTAGGGTACTGGTAGCCACCGAGAGGGAACTCAACCTTCTCAGAGCCATTGCCGTACAAATTGCGCGCCAGGTCCTCCCCGCCACCTAGTTTGTTATAATTGTTGGTGATGGGAGGGTAGAGACCTTGAAAGAAGGCCAAGGCGCTTCCAGCAACCCACTCATCCTCTGTTATAATTGCATCGATGTGCAAATTATCGATGACGTTCGCATCAATTCCGTGGATTGGTGCCCTACCAGTAACCTCGCGCTCAGCATCGCCCAGATCCTCAGTCGCGTAGATATAGCGGGCTCTAAATGCCCTTCCCTGCCTCCACATCTGCTGAGTGCCTTCTGGGGTGAGCACTTCCCGAAGATGTCCGACGCTGGGACTCTTCTCGCCATGATTAATATATGCGACGGCAGCCCAGACTCTTACATTGTCATCGTCATTACCACCGCCTGACTGAGCGGACACACTCGTGACCCCCAGCAAGGCCGAGGCGAGTAGGAACGGGCGGAGGCGCACCATGTCGAGGATTGAGTGGCACGGCCCTCCAGGACAAAAGTTTAGAGGGAGGGATCACACATGGCAGAAGTGGGATAAATTAAGGCAACACCTGAAGAGTGAGGAGAGGGGAGACGGAAAGCCCAGCTGCATAGCGCAAAAAGCAATACGTCGCTGAGACATCCATCGCCATGGCCTCCAACGGACTCCAGCCATGGCCACGGGTCCCAGGCCGACAGCCCGGCGTCACTAGACATGGCCAATCAAGGTAATTAATCGGTGTGACGACGGGTGCAACTTGCATCATTACAGGCAAGGGGTTGTTGACGGCGTCATATCAGTACCAGTATTACTAGCATTAGATGACTGTCACGTTGTGGGAGAGGTGAAAAGTCCAGCTGAATGTAAGCGAGGGGCTGGGAGATCTTTGGAGAAATCTCAAACGCCTGGCTTCCAACCAAGTTCACCTACCCTGCTGACCTTGATTGCTCTCCAGCTCCCATTGTACAAAGTTTTCCACATTTCAGCGTAATAATAAACCAGAGGCATCTTTTGTCCCCTCAACACGCTTAACATAGGGTAGTGATAGGTCTCCATCCGTATGTGGGCCTAGGCCAAGTGGAGCTACGAGGCATATATACGGCTTTGGGTCCTTCTGGATCTCATCAATTCAGGACTGCTTCGGCACCGAATCATCGGTTCCATGGTCTAACGGTTATGACTGCCGGTTCTGATCCGGCCAGCGAGGGTTCGACTCCCTCTGGGACCTTCTCTTTTGCTTTTTGCTGCTCTCGACAGTTTTTTTTTTGTCGCACCTGGTGCCGTTGAAGTGGATGGCGATGTTATTTTCGTGGGTTTCTACATTGGGGCCTAAGACTTGAGCCGCCACATCGTTGAACAGGTGTACAGGTAGAATTCTGTCAGTTTGGACATACTTGCTTTAGGTATTACTGCTTGTAGAAGTAATGGTTAGTAAATACAGAATACCTATACCTGAGCAAACCAGCCTGTCTCAAAGTAACGTCGTTTTTTTCCCAACATGGATTTTCATGAGGCTGAACGAAGTTACGGGCGCACCGGGGCCTGGGTCCATGTACTTACAAGGCACCCAGGTACGTTGGCCGTCAGCACTTACCTACTGAATACCTATGCAAGCCAATATGGGATTATCCATATTTACCTTCAGTATGAGTTTCCCCAACGGTCCAACCTGAGCCACACTCAAGGCTCCTCGCAAGGCTCCCCTCCCCTCCCCCAGGCTTGCCAGGCTTCAATATCAGTTCCAGTTCTGCCCAAGTTTAGAAACAGACGCCTTTCGCGAAACACTTGCCCATTAGCCCCTACCGCCGGGACGTTGAGCAAAGTCGAGCCTACGAATTGTTAACAGTTGGCCAACTCGACGGCATGGACATGGATAGGCAAAGCTTATGGCACGAACACCTCGCTGGCACAGGCCCATCCCATCCTCCCAAACGACAAAAGACTCTGCACCATGACCCAGGCAGCGCAGTTTACGAGCCAGGACACGGTCTGCCTACCCTCCAGCACGATGACTACACCATCGCCTGGATCTGCGCGCTGCCAATAGAGGGAGCAGCAGCTCGTGCCATGCTGGACGATGTCCACGCCCCCATGGCGACGAAGGTGAACGACAGTAATACCTACACGCTAGGTAGCATTGGTCGACACAACGTTGTTATTGCGTGCTTGCCAGAATATGGAACAAACAATGCAGCGAACGTGTTAGCCCACCTGACCCGCACCTTCACATCGATCCGCCTCAGTTTGATGGTAGGCATTGGAGGCGGGGCACCGAGCAAGGCTGATATACGCTTGGGCGACATCGTCGTCGGAACGAGGGTGATGCAACATGATCTAGGGAAGCTCGTCGGAGATGGGCAGATCCAGAATACAGCAATCCCGACGACTCTGAACTCATCTCTCGGTAAAGTTGTATCCACCTTGCGATCGAATCACGAGTTGGAACCCTCTCGAGTCCCATCCATTTTGCGGCAGAAGCTGAAACGATACCCTGGATATAATCGCCCGACCTCAGAGGATCGCCTTTTCCAAGCAACGTATGATCATCACCCCGAAAATCCTAGTTGCGATGGATGTGACCAGTCGAGGCTGGTGTCACGAAGTGGGAGAAAATCAGACGATCCGATAATACACTATGGCGCGATCGCCTCAGGAAACCAAGTGATGAAGCACGGCACTACCCGGGACGAATTTGCTCGACGATTTGATGTCATATGTTTCGAGATGGAAGCTGCAGGCGTGATGGGTGAACTCCCTTGTCTCACAGTTCGAGGTATCTGCGACTACTCAGACTCCCATAAGAGCAAGGAATGGCAGAAATATGCCGCAGCGACCGCAGCTGCATTCGCAAGGGAGTTCCTAGAGGTACTGCCTGCGGCCCAAGTGCAACCAAAAGCTGGCCCTATGCCCAACCCTCGTAAGTTCGCCCAGTGCTTTCGCAAACTACTTATAGGTATACCTTCTCACATTTGAGGTGCAGAGCTAGATTTGCCCTGCAATCGCCGGCAACTCCTGTTGGATTCCCTAAAATTCACACAAATGGATGCTCGTAGATCGACCATCAGGAGTGCTCACAACAAGACATGTCAATGGTTTCTCAGTCACCCAGACTACAAGGCCTGGCGTGATCCCAGCAAATTATCAGAGCACCACGGCTTTATGTGGATTCGTGGCAAGCCAGGTACTGGCAAGTCGACAATAATGAAATTCGCCTATTTGAAAACCCGTTCGAGCATCCTTCGAAATTCTCACGGGCTTGCCGTCGTTGCCTCCTTTTTCTTCAATGCTCGAGGAGACTACTTGGAAAAGTCCGTCTTGGGGATGTACCGGTCTTTGCTGTGTCAGCTCTTGGAAGGATTCCCTGATCTCCAGGGGTTTGACGACTCAGAACTTCTTGCCCAGAGCCAGAATAACGGCTCTTTGGTTGTCCTAAAGGATCTTTTCCAAAGCGCAGTTTCCGCACTCGGTCGGCGTTCGTTCACTTGCTTCGTCGATGCCTTGGACGAGAGCGATGAACATCAAGTCACGGATATGATCGAGTTCTTTGAAGAACTAGCCGAAGATGCCGTCAAGAGAGGTGTTTCGCTTCGAATCTGTTTTGCTAGCCGGCACTATCCCTATATCGACATACGACAAGGCGTCCAACTTACGCTGGAGGAGCAACCAGCTCACGGCGAAGACTTGTCAAACTACGTTGAAAGCCGTTTGCGAATCAAGGACCGTACAATTTTCGACAAGCTGCGACCCCAGATCCTTGAGAAAGCGGCTGGAATTTTCTTGTGGGTTGTCCTAGTTGTTGATATCCTAAATAAGGAAAACCGACGGGGCCGGCTATCAGCTCTTGAAAAGAGACTTGCAGAGGCACCGAGTGGCTTGACCGAACTCTTCAAGGATATCCTAAGGCGGGATAATGAAGATATGGATGCTTTACTACTCTGCATTCTCTGGATTCTCTATGCAGGGCGGCCGCTGACACCAACGGAGTACTACCACGCCCTCTGGTCTGGGATGTATTCGAAGGATGGTCTGGAGGACCCTGCTCCCCCTGATCTCGCTGTCTCTGACGCCGACGACTGCGTTTTTAGTAACGTAATCAGCTCCTCGAAAGGACTTGCAGAGATTACGAAGTCAAAGCAGCCAACAGTGCAATTCATCCACGAGTCAGTGCGAGATTTCCTCATCAAAGACAGGGGTCTCCACGAGCTGTGGCCTGATTTTGGATTTGACTTGGAGAGCCCAAGTCATGAGAGGCTCAAACAATGTTGTAATTCATACATGAACCATCCCCTTGTCTATGAGTCTATCAGCAAGTTAGAGCCAGGGGCCAAATCCAAGAAGCAGACAGAGCTGTCGAAAAAATACCCGTTTTTAGAGTATGCCAACCGGTATGTTCTCCACCATGCCAATGCAGCGGCAGACGCGGTCCCTCAAGATGAGTTTTTATCTGGATTTCCCGTTCGTGACTGGATCAAGACTAGCAACTTCTTCGAGGTGAAGGCTCGTGAGTATACTCAAAATGCAAGCTTAGTCTACATCCTCGCAGACAGAGGGTTTCCGGAGCTCATTCGCACGAGGATCAGACAGGACCCGCGTACTTCTATTCGTGGCGAAAGATACAAGTACCCGCTTTTTGCCGCTTTGGTCAACGGTAACAAAGATGCTGCTGTTGCTCTTCTAAACTTGTCCTCGAACATTCATAATGGAGTCGACATTATGAATGGCTTGGAGTTCAAGCATAAGAAAGACTTCACAAGACACAAAAATCGAACACCGCTGTCTTGGGCTGCACAAGATGGTCGGAAAGACATAGTCAGGCTTCTGCTTCTCCAAAAAGAGCTGAAGGTCAATGAAGTGGACACGGAGGGCCGAGCACCTCTTTCCCGGGCCTTAGAAAACGGCCATGAGGGGGTCGCGAGGCTTCTGATTGAGCAAGGTGCAGATATCAGCGCTATCGACCCCAGTGGATTGACACCAATTCTATGGGCATCAAAAAAAGGCTATGAGGCGACGGTGCGGCTTCTCATTGAAAAAGGGGCAGATATCCACGTTAGAGACACATCGGCTGGATTAACACCACTGATATACGCCGCAATGAATGGGGATGAGGAAATCGCGAGGCTCCTTATCGAAAGAGGAGCGGATATCAACGCCGGAGACTTTTTTGAACGATCTACGCCACTCCTATGGGCCTTAAGAAATAATAATATGGTATTAGCAAGGCTACTTATCCAAAATGGTGCAGATATCCACGTTAGAAATACACCGGCTGGATTAACACCACTGATATACGCCGCAAAGAACGGGTACGAGGAAATCGCGAGGCTCCTTATCGAAAGAGGAGCGGATATCAACGCCGGAGACTTTTTTGAACGATCCACGCCACTCCTATGGGCCTTAAGAAATGACAATGTGGCATTAGCAAAGCTACTTATCCAAAATGGTGCAGATATCCACGTTAGAGATATACCGGCTGGATTTACACCACTGATATACGCCGCAAAGAACGGGCACGAGGAAATCGCGAGGCTCCTTATCGAAAGAGGAGCGGATATCAACGCCGGAGACTTTTTTGAACGATCCACGCCACTCCTATGGGCCTTAAGAAATGACAATGTGGCATTAGCAAAGCTACTTATCCAAAATGGTGCAGATATCCACGTTAGAGATATACCGGCTGGATTTACACCACTGACGTACGCCGCAAAGAACGGGCACGAGGAAATCGCGAGGCTTCTTATTGAGAAAGGAGCGGATATCAATGCTGGCGAGCATCTCGGATCGATACCACTTTTCTTCGCCTCAAAGGGGTGCCATGCGGCAGTGGTAAATCTACTCATCGAGAACGGAGCTGTCATGCCACCAGCTGGACTGATAGCATGGCCCCAATGGCTATAATGACGACGGTACCCCGTCCTTGCTATGAGGATGGCAAGAATTGAGAATTCTCCTACTCATATCTTGTGTCTCCATGCGCACGCTGAGTGTCTGAGTATATTATTATCATATCTATCTTCTTATCTCCAGCCGGCTGGCTCCACGGGCTTAAACTGCGTATCTGATGGAGATGTCACCTTCCACTTCAGTTGAGCCCATCGTAATGCATGATGAACCGGAAATAGTCCACCGCAACAACGATAAAGAGGCCACATTCCCCCGAGGCCCATGAAAACGAGTTGGTGGGATATGACATTTTCATCTTTTGATGAGAGTTGGTCGCAGCTGATGTAATCGCGGTAATCACAGAAAGCGAAGTCCATGTTAGGAGCGGATGAAAGAAGATAAACAGCAAGGCCAGGGGTGAAATAGAAGGTATAGCACCGAGTCCGACCGAATGCTAGAACGCAAGCATCCTACCGCTTAAAGACACCAACTAAACACAAGTAAGATATCTCGTCACATCTCAGTAGATACGGTACACAAGTCTTATTTAATATCTTTCATTTCGAGATTCGGTGTCTGTTGGGTGGCTAAAGGCCAGCCCGTTCTATCTATACAACCCCAATATCATGCTTCGCTCATATTCGTCGCTGTCGGGAAAAAAAGAAACCAAAAGAAATACCCGGTGGGATTCATGCCCGTGATGATCGCCACACATCTTCCTAAACGCCAGTTACCACTGACGAGTGGAACCCAATATGCACAAGAGATTTGACAAAGAAAATGCGTTCAGTCCGACATCTTTTCCCTTCACGGGGCTCCGGCAGTCTCATCCGCATCTACAGATCCATAGTCAACAGCTCTAACCTCGAGACAACGCTCTCGATGTTTTCACTGATGCGCTGGACCCGAGCCATGGAAAGGGCGGCAGATGCTTCCTCCTCCGTGGCGTCAACGAGCTCGTACCGAGCCAGAATCTTTTCGGGCTCAATACCGCCGAACACGTCAATGTGAGAGAGGCCGTCGGTGTCGAGCTCCTTCCTGAGTTCATCATTGGAGGCAGCAGGTTCAGAATGGTACAAGGCGAATTCGGGATCCGACTCGAAGTCCTCGTCAAGAGGAGCCGAGCTCACCTCAGTCGGCTCGGCCCGCTCGACAGGACGCTCGATGGCAGGAACTTCGATCTTGTCGTCGTCGGACTCGGGTAGGGGCTCAGCAAAGTTGGATGACTTGCCTGAGAGGCTAGAAGTGTCGATGGGAGTGGGGATCTCAATGCTGTCAACGACAAACACCTGAGGCTGAAAATTGTATGAGTTGTCGAGGGTCAGCATGGAAAAGTCCATGTTCTGCTCAGGGATCATGGCCATGCCGATCTGCTGCTGGGACTGCTGAGAACCATATGGGTTGACGTCCTTGGACTGTTGGCGCTGATCCGGCTGCTGGGGCTGCTGCTGCTGCTGTGGCTCAGACTTCACGAGGCCATTCGGGACCTGAGAGGAGTTGGCACTCAGGTGGTCCAGGAAGTTAGAAAAGGACGGCGAAGAGAGAAGCATGCGGGTTAAGTCCGAAAGGCGCTTGTTCTCGTCGAGCAGAGCCCGGTTCTGGGCGCGCAGATCGCCGTTCTCATTGACCTTGCTGGAAATCTCAGACTCAAGCTGGGTAATGTATTCTGAAAATAAATGGTCAGTGACACGTTTAATAGGACACAACATGGCTAGACTTACCTTTTCTGCGTGAGCGGAAAGCACGTGCCGACACCTTGTTCCGCAGCTGCCGGCGCTCCTTGCTGCTGAGTTTCTTTCCTTCTTCACTAGCGAGCAGACGCTCATCCTCATCCATCTCTTCCTCCTCCTTCTTGGCCCTGGGAAGATGGGCGGAAGTCGAGTTGGTCTGGGAGTCGGGGGATGAAGCCTTGGCCCTCATCGAGTTGAGCAGCTGGGTGATCTTCTGCTCGACGAGAGGGTCCGTGGGCTGGGGACCCTTGGAGCGCGACTTGGTCTGCTGCTGAGATCCCTGGCGCTGGACCTGCATCATCTGGTGCTGCTGGCGCTGATGGGCCTGAGCCTTGGCGAGCGCAGCTTGCGAGTGAGCGCCGGGCCAGAGGCGGCCAACGTTACCAGACTGCGGGCCGGGGGCGGGCTGAGACATGCTGGAGTCCTGCTCGATGCTGCTGGGGTTGACGAAAAATTGCGAGTCGGCAGGGGACTCAAAGTCCATGTCGATTTCTGACGCGCCCATGGTCGCTTGTGAAGGGGTCGTGTTGAAGTCGAAGATGTCGTTCTCGGGACTTAGGCTAGACATGTAGTCGAGGCTTCCGAAGTCCTGGTAGCCAGTGTTGTTGCTCTGGTTGACGGCCATGGTGTTGGCGAGAGCGCCGGGCACGAAGCCCGTTTGTTGACGGTACATGTCATAGTTGTGGCTAGGTCCGCTCAAAGTCTGCGTACTTGTGGTCGGCACGCTCGGAGTGGTGACAGCGGCAGAGACCGGGCTGGCGAAAGTGGCCTTGGATGCGGAAGGCGAGGGAGAGAGGGACTGGTTGGGGAGGCCATCATACTCGGTGAGATCGAGCAGGGCGTCAATGTCGACGTTGTTTTGGCTCGAAGCCGACATTGTGATTCGTGTTTCGCTGTATCGCGAAGAGCGACTGGGTCGAAGTGCCTTTCCAGCAGCGATCGCAAGTGGCGGAAGTTGAGGGCTTCGCGGCGGGATTGAATTAGGTCGCCGCCGTTGTCGTTACCGTTGTCGTTAACAGATCGTTGGTCGCCGTTACACCAGTACGCTAGTTCAGTCGAGTCGTAATGAGACAATCTGATGGAGATGTTGATGATGGATGGAGAAGCGAAAAAGAGATGATGAGAGAGGAGAAGTGTCGAAACGAGGATTCGCCTGAGACAGCTGATGGGGGGAGGTTCGGACTGGGCTGTGTACTGGTACGGGTACGGGTCAAACGGTCTGGTGTCAGCAACTCGGCGTGACAGCGAGCAGCGAATGGCGGATGCCTTAGCGATCCGGGCGCCCCTGGGCCGGGCGGAGCAGGGGTGGGCGGGGGAAGGTGGGAGAGGACGCGTAAGCCTTCTGGTGCTGCTGCTTCCCGCAGACGCTGATGGCCGCTGTGGACCAATCAGGGGCCTCCGTGTACGGCCTGGGCTCACCACCCGAGGAGCCTCAGGCCCGGGACACCTTCCCGGTGGGACTCGAGGGGGGCACTGCTCACCACCGCTCACTGATAGCGCTGGAGTTTGGCGCTGCGAGCTACCTGAAGTGCGCTGGGCGCCGGTGGTTCCAGTTTCGACCCATCCCCCCCTGATTGGCTGTAGGGCTGCGGTGCTGCAATGCTGGCTGGAGGATGACGACGACGACTGCCCCTTCCGCCCACTCACCGCAGGCTTCCATGCTTCAAATCTGCTTCAACCGCCCCTTTGGGCCTGTTATTGCTCCTTGGCGGATTCTTGACATGCAGCATTTCCTCCAGGCTTACGAATTTGAAGACGTAGCGGCCGCGAGGCCTCTCCCGCAACCGGACAAGCTCAACGCACCCGTAGCCGGGATCGTTATCGCTCCATCCCCAGCCGTTGGATAATCCCTCCGAACCTTTGCTCGGCCGCCACTGTCATCAGCCTCCCGGGCTCGCGCGAGTCTTTGCCTCTGGCAATCGCAATCAATAAGAGCGCGGTCGCATTGAATCCGAGGCCTCGGGCGAGCCAAGTCCATACCTATTCCGCGGGTGCCGAAGATCCTCACGCGAGTGGCGAATCCAGACTGTCCTTCACTGTGCCAGCACTAACGCGCAGTGCCCAAGGCGCCAGCATCGCTCAGGCCGAAAACCAGCCCAGCATTGGTGGGGCATGCCAAGTCTGCCCCCCTGCCGACGATAGTGCACGCACCGTCGGGTTTACTGTGTGCTACTCCGGCTTGTCGCCTGTGGACTGTGGCTGTGCGGAGACCAAATGTCCGCAAATCCGTAACTCCGTAACCGAAAAGCCCATGAAATCACGTGAAGCCTCGAGTTCATCGCATTCCTGGAATTCAAATCATGGTGGCAGTGCTTTGGAGCTAGAGTTCGTGATTGGGCCACTAGCCAACATTAAATCTGATCATCAGTCGGGCTTAGACGTGTCCCTGATCTGGGTTGTGCCAAAAATAGGGGTGGGTCATTAACTCTCTCGCAGAGTCGCAAGTGAGACAGTGACTTTTGTTGGTGATAAATGATCAGAGGCTCTGAACTCGCAGCTGCCGAATCAGAACTGGCAATAATTCTTCTAACACGGGCGTCTCGCCTTCAGGACTCTGCCTCCTGCGTACCAGTGAGCAAATTCGGACCTCTGAGGCTTCACAATATGCCTTACTGATTCACTGCCCCCCCAGCAGGAGCATTGTCGTTGAGGCTGGAAATCCTAGCCCTCGTCAATGCCACGTACGTTGGAAACTCGTCGGCATGCAGTTACCCTGAGACACCCCTATCCAAGACATACCATGCTACTAGTAGTACTGCCCTAAGGCCGACAGCTCTCTGGTGACATTAGGCAGCCCAGACACTTTATGCCGCTCTGGTGTCTCATTCAGGTCGTAGTATCCAAGGCCGCTGATAAGAATATGTTGAGGCAGGATTGTTGGCTTTCTATCACCGCGCGTAGTAGTGATTGTTCATATAAGCTCACTGACACAGCTCCGCCTCTGATTAATTATCAGTCATAAAAATCTGGAGCATCTCCAGAGTCATTCCAAGATAATACCATAATTACTCTTGGCTTTGACTAATCTCAAGCTCAGCAACGACGGGATGTAGAAAGCTTCATATCGAAGTAACACGATAGAAAAACATCGCCTCCCGCTCTTGACAGTGACTTAAAAATGGGTATCATTCCACTCGTTCAGGCGCCCAAACCGGATATCTTGCACCCACAAAAACACAATGTCCTCCCTTTCCCTTACCTCCCTTCTATAACAATCATTCCACATATACGCCCCCCTTCCAGGATATCCTCTACACCATGCGCTCAGGTCGTCATTGTAACAGCATACGACATGCCGTATGGTACTCGTGAAATGCGTGCAAGTCGTGTGGTAAAATGTGGTTTCTAGTCAAGAACGATAACGTCGCCTCCGCTGCGCGGCCGGTGACCGAATTCCGGTCGCCCGTGGGGACCAGGATATCGCGCCTGGTCGGCATACTGAGGAGGAACCGGCTGTTGATAATAAGGAACGCCTCCGGGTGGCTGACGATCGTGTAGTCTACACAGGGCAATGTCAGGGGGGCTACTGTCCGCTGTTAAGCTTTGCGGGCGGGACATATCAAACTCACGCTTCTTGACGAGGGCCTGGCGGGCCGACCATGTGGTCTCGCCTTGGTGGCAACGGCTCAACGGCCTGACCACGATGGTAGCCCAGCTCATGCGGCTCCCTTTGAGCCCGCGGGTCGTAGAAATGCGGAGGAGGATACGTATCCACCCGTGCGGGAAGGGGTTGCGCTTCTGGAGGAAGGACGCGAGGACCTGGCATGGAAATGACTTGGACATCTCTGTCATTCCGGCTCTCTTGCAGTATCCTGGACCCTTCCTCCCACGATACTACTCTGTGTGGTGGCTCTGGCGCCCTGCCGGCAGCCGGGGGCGGCCAGCGCGCAGAGCCCATGTCGGGATTAAAAGCACGGGGATAGTTGACCTCAGGGGGCTCATGCACTCTCTCAAAGAACCCACCACGATCCTCCATAAGAATGGGGTTGGTACGATCGCCTGGTCGACCGAGTCCCACAGCAATCCTTCGAGCAGGAGCTGGTGCAACACCGGGCGGTTGCGGACGAGGCTCAGGAGCAGACACAGGAGAATGAAACCCGGGTCTTGGCTCATAGCGCCGCGGAGCAGGTTGGTGCCCATGGGAATCACCGGGATGCCCCAGCGGCAGTGGCGGGGGCAGCGGCTCCGGCACGGGCCGATCGCTAACAACACGACGATCAACATAGGCAGGCCACTCCCTCGATGGCGTCTCTCGGAATGGAGAGGAAGATCCGGGACGAAATGGCGCGGAATGGCGGCCTGGTGAAATGGGGGGTCGGGGTGGTAAAGCACGAACAAACGAGGGCTGCATGGGCCCCTGGGGAGATGTTGGTTCAATGGACCGGACCAGCATGTCCTGGAATCGATCCGCCACAGGAGTTACCTGCCGTGAGCGGCCAGGGGTTTTCCGGGCCTGGTCATGAATACTGGACGAAGCCTGGTGCAAAGGCCGGGCTGGAGGGTTGGGGAAGGGAACAATAGGGGATTTAGCGTGAGGCTGGCGAGGTACAAACCCATTGGGGTCTGGCACGGATCCAGCGCCTCCATCCACAGCCATCGGGCCAGGCGCATGTACTGTAGAGCCAAAGTACTGTTGAGGCCCGTGACTCACAGGTCCAACCATCCCTTGATCGATGGGCTGTGGTTCGTCCTCACGGTTGCGCTGTATGGCTTCTTCCCAAGCACGATACCTTTTGAAGCCTCGTTGCTCCTTCCTAGGCGCGGGGCGATGCTGAGGGATGTGACTAGGCCCTCTCACAGTCCTCACCAGACTAGGACCCTCATTTGCTTGAAGTTGAATCGGATCCGGAAGGCGTTGGTCTCGCGACAGGCCTGGCAACACTTGGTCACCAGAATGATCATGTCCCACACGCCTGTCCTCATCCATTTCATTATTCGAGGCAACTAGGGTCTCGTCGTCGTCATCTCTGATTCGGACTCCGCCGTCTTCTTCATCAGACTCCTCCGAGTCCGAATCAGATATGACGACGACCTCACGCAGGATCTCATCCAGCTGGTCGCGTCCAGTCTCTTCATCACCTCGCCACTTGACGAGAATGTCCAGGCACAGAGCCTCGACCACTTTCCGAGCATTCTGCCAGGAGGTCTCCTTGAGAAGCTCATCATATCTTGTGTGGGCATGCCGGATATGTGCAACAACAGCAAGCTGAACCCGTCGGGACAGCGGCATTTCAAAACACAGGCCTACCGGTTTGGGACGTTGATTCATCGATGACTATGCTCAAGTCAGCTGCATGCGACGACACAACGCTTGGAGCCAGAGCTTCCATACCAAATTGAACGCATGTGTAATGATGGACTGGCGGTCCGTGTTTGGGATACGCGGGAATAGATCGACGATAGCTGCGTTGGCTTGGGTCGTGTACTCGGTCTGTGACGTGGGGAGAGCTTCGGCCTCGCCGTTGGACACAGCGGCATCTGGTAGATGCTCCAAACTTGCCCTGGCCTCCTCGACGATCACTTCGCGGATGTGGTGGCCGGTTCGGTGGACATGGTGGGACAGGTGATTCGGATCGACCTCCTTCGTATTCTGGACCACGCGCAGAGAGGTTAGCGGCGGGGATGGAAACAGGGCGCGACGTGACGTGCCGAGACTATGAAGATCAAAGCATCCTTCTCACGCGACAGCTCCTTGCATTTTGTCGTCAGCGCGGGGTTGCCCGTTGGGACGAACTCGAATCCGGGAGGTGGCGTCGACTTGGTGGTAAACTGGGAGACAAGAGTGAGTTGAGCGTTCCCAGGAGGTCCCGAAGCGCGCAAGACACGCCGGGGAACGGGACAAAAAAAAAGACACCGCAGCTACCTGGAAATCTAGCTTCTTCTTCTTGTTGGTGTTCTCGACAAACTCAAAGTACGTGTGGTGCTTGGACTTGGACCTGGGCACCGTCGGCTTGGCCACGAAGCCCGTGGGCATGGGCGCCTTGGGGTCGAACTGCGACTTGGGAATGCGCCGATGCCTCTCCTTGGGCCCAACCGCCACTGCGTGCGGCAGGTGCTTCTTTTTCTTCTTCTCCCTTGCCATGGCGAAGTCAACGTTCAGGCAGAGGTTGTCATTATGGGGTTAGCTGTATTCCGGGATCCAGGAAATGAGGCATCAGGATCCTGCTGCCCAAGCGACATTCAGACCGCGGTAGGTTCACACTCGAGTACCGGGGGGAGAACAGAGATCAGAGCGCAGGGTAGCAAAGAGGCTCGAGGGGAGCAGCTCGACACAGCACCTCGGGCGGACAAGGGATGCAGGCCTCGCCCCGTTGGTGTATCTGTACCTTTTAAGGTGAAGATGGACTGAAGCTGGGGCGATGGCTGCCTTATCTGTACCGTTGACAAAATCGGCTGCCCAATAGGATGATTTACGTAAGCAGCCTCTGTGCGGTGGCTTTGCGCTCCACAACCGTCGTCAACGGGAACTCCACCCAACGAACGTCCCAACTCCCAACTCCTCCTCGCCAGTCTACCTACACCCACTCACCTGTGGTGCCTGCGGCCCGACATCTCCAAGACTTAGGATACTGGCCATGTGACCTGATGGGCTCCAAAGGGAAGATGACACGAACGCTCAGCACAAAAGTTCGCGACTGATATCTACCTTACCCGGAAAGGCCAACCTACGTCCCGCGTCACCAGACGTCTTTTGTCCTACCTAGGGTTGCAGACGGGTGGTCTGCCGTAGGATTAACTGTAAGTCTACCTAGGATTTAAGGTTGATTAGATATGTAGTAGCAGATTCTCTGGATAGAATGCTGGTATTTGGATTTGGGTATGTAGCAGAGTGGCCGACTCAACCCGCCTCGGCCTCGTAGGTATCCCATATATGCACCCCCTATCGAATGGCTTCCCTGTACGCCTTGCCCTAATTTTACACGCGTCTCAATCAACAAGGCCGTCCCAGTATATACAAAGAAATGTTAATGATAGCGAACTTCCAATCATCGAAGCGTTTCCGGATCCAAAGAGAAGTTGATCTTGAGCGGCGTGTCTTCGCCCATCTTGAGGCGTTGGCCGCTCTGTATATCGACAAGGTCGGTGCTGCCCAGCAGCTTGCCGTCCTTGTCAAGTGCTGCAACCCGGGCAAAGGGTGGCGAATCCCTGGGGAGGACGAGCCTTGTCTCGAATCCGCCGCGGTACACAACGTACCGGGCCTCTAGAGTGTCCCTGGAATCACCCGTGTACTGCAAGGCCGTCACATGTCAGCACAACTGGTCCAGGGGGATCAACTATCAGGCGATGCTTACCAGTACCCAGTACTTCTGTTCCGTCGCGCCATTCCAGCTAACATAGATGTCTCCCTCAAACAGGGCAATCTCGGGATCCCAAGAGGGGTTACCCTTCCAGTCACCGCTAAAGATGCGGTAGACGTGAGCCTCGCCACGGTCAGCGGTGCTCCAGGGACCAGTCTGGACGTCCAGAAGCACCTGGCCATCCTGTGAGTATTCAGTAAAGGCCGGGGCCTTGCCCCATCCGACGAGCAGATTTCCGTTGGGCTGCCTCTGAGCAGAACCCTCAGCTCTAGCTTGGATGCTTTGCGGGTGCCAGAAGGAGTTGACCACCTCGGCCGTCTTCTCCTGATGGTTCATGCGAATATGCAGGCCACGCGAGCACTGCTCCTGGCAGCCGGGGACGGGCTGGGTGGCGGCCAGTTGGGCGTTGTCGAACATGACAATCTCGGTCTGGGCGTCGTTGTCGAAGCGGGCGTGGTGCTGGTAGGCAAAGTTGGTGGCCATACCGCCTGAAAGATCCTTGTACTGGTTGTTCTTTCCTCCGATCTGCCAGATGGGCTCCCCAGAGGTGCCATTGATGAGGGTGATGAGGTTCAGGCGGCGGCCCACAACCAGGTAGTTGCCCTCCTTGGTCTTCTCCAGACTGTTGATGTGGAAGAAGTCCCAGCCATCGGCGTGAGTGGGGTGGCCGTAGTCCTCGTCGTCGTTGTAGCCAACTGTGGTCTCGGTGATAGAGAACCAGTCCGAGGCGCGCCAGGAAAACCTTGTCTCTCCGGTCGCAATGTCGACCTCCTCAAAGCATGAGTCCTGCAGTACGCCGTCCACGGGTCCGCCGACAGGGGTCAGATCGTAGCCTCGGAGAGTCTCGTAGACGGAGAACATAGCCCCACCGTCGTGGGTGAGCTCGAACTCGTGGGAGTCGGCCCTTGAGTTGAAGGAATTGATGGATACGTTGTAGGCAATGTTGTAGTTCTCGTCCAGCAAGATGCCTGTGCCGAGGCCGTGGCCGGGAGCAGGGATGCCCTCCCAGAAGGTCAGATACTGCTTGCCGTTGTACTCTTGCACGCGGAAGTTGTTGGTGGCCCTGTAGCCATGGGCGCCATAGACGAGCGACAGATCCTTGCGAGAGAAGATCTGGATGTTGCCCTTCTGTTCGTTGATGCCAGGGCTCATGAAGAAGTAAGGGCTGCCCTCGGTGCCGCGGGGCGTAAAAGTGTTGACCTGGAAGAGCGGCGTCTTGAGATTGGTCGAGTGGAATTCCTGGCGAGGGCGCCTGCCAAACGTGTCCTCCGCATTGTAAGAGGCGGCGTCCCAGTGGAGGCGGTTGCTCGACTCGGGCTGGCGGACGCCCATGACCTTTGTGGCCTCGGGCGAGGGCACTGGGCTGCCCTCCGAGCCGTCGTCAGAATTCGAGAACGGGGCATTGAGATCGCCGAAGAAGATCAAGGTCAGCGTGTAGAAGAGGAAAATGGCGGCGATGAGACCGGCGACAGTAGTCAAGCAAGGACGAGTGAAGGGGGGTCGGCGTCGTCCAGCCTTCTCGTTCAGGCCCGAGAGCCACGGCGGAGTGGCCATCATGGCTTACGCGTCGGGGGGTAAGGAGGGAGGGAGGGTATAGAAGAAATGCAGCGGCTTGCTGGTAAAGACGACGATGGAGTAAACGAGTGACAGCAGACCGAGCTGCGAAGAAAAGGCAGGGCTATGTACGACTCATCGAAGCGCAAAAGAAGAGTGTCACGCCAAACAAGAAGTCAAGAGTTGACGGAGAAGTGAGCGGGACGAGGCGAGGACGAGCCCACCAGCATTATTGCTCTGGTGCAGAAATATGAATAGACGTCAACGGCGGCCCGCAGGGGGGCGTTTGGGCACTCTGGGGGCAGCAGTCGGCTCAGTGACGGAACTCGGGGGGCCAGGGGCCCAGAGGGATAAAGATTGACGGTCGACCTGACATGATGGGAGAGGATTGGCACTTGGCGGCGAAGGACCGAAGTGCTGCAGAACGCATCTCGCTTACCTTCCAAAAGTGCTATATGGGAAGGATATAGATACCATGTTGCACTCGATTGTTGGGCTAGTCCGTTACCCTCCACGAGGACCCGAAGCCCCCAGATAGCCCGGGCCATCGCTCCCCCCAGAGACCACGATGGTTTTCATGTCTTTGAATGTCTGCGTCACAATTCAGTTCGATCCCCCCCTCTTGGCCCACCACCAACGAAGGGGACGAGTCGACGACGGGAAGGAGAGGGAGAGGCCAGCCATGGTCCAAGCCGTGCCAAGTTCTGTAAGCCACGGGGCAAAGCATGGAATGAGAGCCAGGGACAGATTGAAGATCAAGCACTCGGGTTGGCTCCAAGTGGGGTTGGATCCAGGCGGCCCTGACACTAGCATGGTTTGGGAAGCCTGGGACAGTGGGAATGAGTGGCAAAGCCTGGGGATGTCGGTCGGTCGGGGGCGATTCATATTGGGCCCTCGGCTGCCAAGCTGCCACTCTCACCCACTGGATGGGTAACATGGGTTTCACCAGCAGGCTGCAAGCACCAGCGATCGCAGATTCACAGGCGCCCAGTGGCCCAGTGCACCCAGCGCACATGCCTGGCACACCACACTGACACCACTGGCCACACTGACCACACTGACCACACTGACCACACTGACCACACCACCGACACGACACGACACGGCATCGCCTTCGGCTTGTCGCCCATTGCAGGGGGTCGGCCTGTCGCTCGCCGCCAAGTCTTCCCCCTGCATTGTGGCTCGCTCGCCCTCATCCATGATCCAATTTCCTCTTCGGCTGATCTGGACCACATATTGCTCCAGCGCCATCCGTCAGCCTGCGCCTCGCAACATGATTTCGCAGCTCCTGAACCGAAGACCAGTGGCTGGTTGGTTTTGAAACGACGCGCAATCTGTCCAGTTTCCCATCACGCAGGTTGATCTCGTAATACATGACAGGCAACTCCCCTTCCCTTTTCCCTCGCACCAGCGACACCACCACTGTTGCGACGGACACCAAGGAGGCATTGTCGGAAGACTGAAACCCGCCATAATATCTGGCCTGCCACTCTAGGACGGTGCATTTAATATCAACATGTCCATCAATGATCGACATCTCCCTTCTCCACCAGTGAGACATTTTGACACGTTGGGTCCTTTGGGGCCTTTTATTCTTTTATTAGCTAAGTTGGGAGACTCTTGCGGCTCCTTCGGCATTTCTTCTTTACTGCCGGCATCGTGTCTCCCCGCCAGGTGTTAAAAAAAAAAGTGACACCGTTTCCGGGACAGACTATCTGCCTCTTGCCTTCTGAAGAAGAAGTTAATATAGGGCATCTTATCGGAATTCGTCTACCATGCCTATATTACCATCCACATTCAGGAGCACACTCAGGGATGCGTCCGACAGCCGTTGAAGCCCGATTGCGGCGCGGAACTCGGAACCCGACAGGTACTGGCCCACGGTCAAGATGATCAGAATGCAACTCACTGATGGGCTTCCCCTCGGGATCCACGAGCCAATCTTGTCCTTAAAGGGTGGTTTGCAGAGAGGTCGAGTTTGAGCTCCCAGCGTTGGACCTCAATACCCACTACTACTTCTCCGAGGACCGGCCCGTACTCGTGGACCCGCTGATTACTCTACGAGGTTCTGTTGTCCAAGCTTGTGGTTAACCAAGGGGAGAATAAGATTATCCAACCTAGGGAATCGAAGGGCCACTGCCTACTAGTGTTTGGAGCGAATGTTAGACGATTCAACTATCGAATTAACCACCGCTGAGTACTTACCCGAGGGCTAGAGCGACCTTGACATGAAGCTTTGGGTGATGTGATGTCTCTCATCATCCACTGATTACTCTAGAACCATACTTCTCTCTGTCTCAAGATGCGAATTTCTCAAGGCCGGGCATAGCAGCAGACGGCTACTTCTACTCACTACGATTACGATCAGTATTCCTTCAAGTATATAGGTAGTCAAGGGCACTTGGGACCAGCCCAATCACCACAGCCCTAAAGACTTTCATCGGCGAGTCACAAAACATAGAATGCAGTCGCTGGTATATAGAAAAGTTTATGTGATTGTGTACTGATACGGCTACTCGCTTCACCTGACATCTCTACAGCCCAGCTATGTAGGCTGGGGTGGTATCTTTGCCGGGGATGCTGGCCAGTTCACCATCCTCCGACGTGCTGATAAATGAAGGGACATATTCGACAACAACCACGGAGATTCAAAAATATCACAACAAACGCCCTTTTCACCTCTTCTTGCTTCCCTTTCCGACTCCACCCATCGACTGACCTCTACCCTTCTCGACTCCCAGTCCTCTCCTCCCGGCCGAGATGCCTCCCTTGCCGCTCCTCGGGCCCATGCCACCACCACCACCGCCGCCGCGTCCTCCACGTCCTCCCGGTCCTCCGCGACCGCGGAACTTGCCTCCACCGCGGGGGCTGATCTTGCTCTTGACGGCCGCGGCATCTCCCTCGTCCATCTCATCCATGTCGTCGTCGTCCTTGCTGCGGCGGTTCGAGAACTTGATGCGCCCGCCGCGGCCGCGCTTGGCCACGTCCTTGCCCTTGAGGGCCGCGACGTAGGCGCCCACGCCCGAGCTCTCCGGGTTGGCGCCGTCCACCTCCATAGCGTCACCGTCCTTGTCGTCGCCGCCGAGGATGAGCTTGCCGTCGAGGTCGACCTTGGCCTTTGTCTTGGTGGGCTTGCGCATCTTGACGGGGCGCGTCGACGAGATGTTGGCCAGGGCCGTCTTGTCGAGAAGGTCGAGCGGCTCGTCGTCGTCCTCGAGGATGTACGTCTTGCCGCCCTTCTGGGCCTTCTTGCCCTGCCGGGGAGCGGGGCGGGAGTCCATGTCGTCGTCGGAGCCCTCATCGTCGTCCGAGTCGCTGCTGTAGAGCGCCTGGTCGTACTCGTTCTCGAACCGGCGGCCTCCCTTGCCCTCCTCCTCATCGCCGCTGTCGGCATCCTCGTCGTTTCCGGCCTTGGCCGCGTCCTTCTTCTTCTTGGCGCGCTCCTTGGTTTTGCGGATGTTGACGAGCAGCTTCTTGTCCTCGTCGGGGCAGTGGCGGTAGATGTGGTCGTAGCCGAAGCGGCGGACCATGCGCTCGAGAATGTGCTTGACCTTGGCCTTGAAGTGACCCTTGTGCTCGTGGCTCCAGACGATAAGGTTGGGGACGAGCGTGGACAGGCGGGGCATCATAAGCTCGATGGGCAGGCTAATCACGCAGATCTTGACGAAGCCCAGGCAGCTCTTGACAATCTCGCGGTTGTTCGAGGTCAGGAAGAGATCCATGGTCTGCACCAGGTCCGACAGGGTCTGCTCGCTCAGCGACGAGCGGAACTCGTAGAGGAGACGGCTGATGGCAGTGATGGAGGCCGAGATCATGTGCGGCGTGCTACCGGCAAGACCGGCGCTGACCATGGTGAAGTATTCTTCAATGTTGGCCTTACCGGCCGGGGCGCCTGCAGGCATGTGAGGGACCTTGCTGTTGTCGATGGTGGCACCATTGGCTGAAATCATCCGGTGGCCCATCTGCACCAGAAGCTCGTACGCAGTCTCCCTTGCGCGCTCATTATTCTCCTTGCAGCAGATGACCACCTCGCTGAGAACTGAGGGGATGAAGTGGAGAGAGTCGTCGGGGACAAACTGGAGAAGCGCTGTGATGGCAGCGAGCCTGTCTCGTCGTGCCGGCGATGACACCTTCTCGGTACTCGAGATGATGAGTTTCTGTAGCTCAACACTGCGCTCCTTCAGAGCAGTCTTGCCAGATTCTGACTCGACCAACCGGGGAATGAGCTTGTATGCCTTCTTTTGCAGCTGCGGCTCCTCCTGCTTGTACATGACCACAGAGGCAATCTCGAACAGGGCGCCGAAGCTTTCCCGCGGCAGGTATAGCGACATTGTGATGACGAGATCCATGAGGGTCTGGGCGGTAGAGGGCATGTGGTCCTTGGACTTTTGCGTCTTCTCCTTTCCATCCTGGGCTGGGGTCTTCTGCAGCTCGTCGGCGAGCATTTTGCTCACGCGGTTAAACGTGTCCACAACCTCTTGGTCAGGCGTGATGCTCAAGAAAGCGTTGATGGTCTGCAGGATAGGTCCGCGGCTCTGCGGCAGGGTCTGGGTGTATACGTTGAACAACACGGCCAGCATGTTGCCAGAGAATCCACCCAGCAGCTTGAGGTTCTCCCGGGCGGCTGCTCGGGTGATTCGGCTTTGAAGAATGAGGTTCTCCTCCTCGTCATCTGGGATTTCCGCAATAGCCTGGTTGGATTCAATCAGGGTCTTGAGGGCTCGGCACACATCCAGACGCAGGTCCGGCTGCTTGTAGAGCAGGTTCGCCAGCATCTCCGCAAAGCCCTGGTCGAATGCCTCGGGCAGATCCAGAGGCAGATCGCAGTAGCCAGGTAGAGTCGACCAGACCTGGTGCACCAGCGTCTCGTAGATCTTGACCTCCATGGTCTTCTCGGCTTGTCCATGGTCAAGGACCTTCTGGAACAGGAGCTCGCTGAGAGGCACCATCTCGGTTTTGAAGTGGTTGAGCCTGGTGTTGCTGACGTAGTCTCGCAGAATAGGGAACATCCAGGCCTTTCCTGATTGTCCCTTGACAGGCTTGGCAATGTTGAGAGGGAGCACGGACAGCACGACATCGGGTCCCATGGCACGGATGGCCTTTCCGATCACCTCGTCGGCCTCCTTCTTGTTTCTGAACGAACCATTCTCCCGGATCTCTCCAATTGTCTTGGTCACATTGAGAAGAATGGGGTTAGCTCGCCACCTCAGCGCATCGAACATGGCACCTAGCACGTTGAAAGTCTGCAGCCAGGCGGCCTGGTACTGGACAGTCAGCAGCGCCTCCGCCGCCTTGGCGATCTTCTCCAGGGTCTTTTCATCGTATATCGAAGGCTCGAGGATAACCTGCTCGGGGATACAGTTGGCCATGAAGGAAACGAGGCACTCCGAGGCGGATATCCGAATGTTCTCAGAGGGCGATGCTAGGAACTGAGAAACCATGGTGAAGAGGTCGGGCAGGTTCTGGAACGTGTCTTCCGGCTCGATCTGGGCGGAGACGTCGTATCCGCGCGACAGGATTGCCAGCCACGGGGGGACGAGCTGGGTATCGTTGGCGGCGGGCCGCAGCTCCGAGATGATCTCCATAAGGCGCGGGAGCTTAGCCGAGGAGAGCTCGTCGGTCATGCCCTCGAAGATGACCTCGAAAATCTCAAACACGGCCATGGTCATATATTCGTTGCCGGTCTTGGCAATGCCTAACAGCATCTCGCACAGGGACTCAATCTTCTTGCTGGGCCATCCACCGCTGGCAACGGCCACAGTCTTGGCCAGCTGGAGCGCATGTATCAGCGCGGGCTCGTGGGGAGTATCCGACTTCTTTCCCTTCCGCGCCTGGGCTGATTTGGCGGCCAGGTCCTCGAGATTCTTGGCGGCGGTCTGGGCGCTCATGTCTGCGGCCGGGTGATCGAGCGAAGGGCTCGGCGGGGGGTTGCGGAGGACTTTCTTGATGGCATCCTGGGCACGTCTGCGGACTTTGGGGCGGTGGTCTAGGGAGAGATTCAGCAGTCCCGCAACAGCTCGTCGCGGACTGATTTGGGAGACGGAGAGCTCCCACGAGGCCGAGTCCTGTGCAATCAGGAGCGACTCGAGACATCCGATGGAAGACCTAAGGAGAATGGGTTCGGTGTCCTGCATCAGGAGGACGGGAGCCAGGAAGGCGAGGATCTGGGTGAACTTGGAGCGCAGCAGGGGCTGCGGAGCGAAGGGAGTGACAACATCAAGGAGGTAGACGACGGGCGTCGCGAGCTCGGTGTTGACCTGGTCATTGCTATTGGCCTGCTGGAGGAGGGCGAGGAGGGCAGCAAAGTAGCCGGTCGGGGTGGGCGCAGTGTTCTGGTCCTTGAGGGTCGACTCGATGGACTGCAGGACGACAGCACTCTAAGGCGGTGGGTTAGCAGGTTGGGGTGGACACTAGGGGGGACACGGGCCTACCCTCTGCTGGCTCTGGAGGCCAGGGGACTTGATCTTGTCCAGCTTCTCCGCCAACGAAGGCGTCGCCATGGTGTCGGCTTGAGGAGATGGCAATCAAGGGTGGTGTGGTTGATCAGTAAATCGTCGGTGTGCCGGTTCTGCGTTCTGCCGGCGCAAAAACCCAAAAATTTCCAGCGAAAAATCCTTATCGGGCGGCGGGGTCTCGATAAGGAACCCCAACCCACCAAACCCACCGCTGCTGGGGGTGACAGAATACTTTGGGCCTAGGGCATGCAAATATGCAGTACCTATTCTGATCACTTTTGTCGCCCCTCCCACACTCGATCCCGGTCTGGACTCCCTTTGACCTTCTCTGTCCACCGCGATTCAATAACCTCAACTCAGACCAGATTGGGTCTCCAGAGCTCTGTCTGTATTCACAATTTAATCTGTACAACTGACTAATTATCGGCTTACTTCACGCATCTTAACCCATTCCAGATATCATTTTCAAGATCTGATTTACCCTGAATGTTGCATCAGGTTTGGGACAACGATAAATCAATCACGCAAGATGGAAGCCATGTGGCTGCGTCCATCCGTGAGAGCGATTGTATCCGTACGGGGTCGTTCTTCTGCAACAAAACACATTGTTTGTTGGTCTACATTAGCCTGCCTATAATGGAGAACAGACATGGAGGATCGCAGCGCTGACATCCACCACCGTAGGTCCACTTGTGCGGCGATGATCTTCTCTTGTCATCCGTAAAGACCATCTCTCAGACGCAGGGCACTATCGTTAACCCTTCACGGTATCTTTGAACCTGTGGTGGCGTATCATTTGAGGAGATTTCGCTATTCTCTCATGATTCGGATTTGACCGTTCTCCCTTCACCCTTGGACAGAAGGGTGGATCAATAGTGCTAAGAAGTATTCGTACTGGCACCGGAACTCCAAGTTACCTCTGAGAACCTGGCCAACGACTCGAGCATCGTCTTCGTGACGGCGAAGGCATGCAGATTTCAGAAAACTTCTCAGGCAGCGAAACATAATCAACTTTCGTTATATTCATCGCCCAAACGGACCTAGTGGTCTGTCAACGACACAGTCGCGAACAAACACATGGTCGTCCGCGCCGCTCCAGGGTCAGGACGGTGATGCCAGCTTAAATTTGGCAGGCTGGAATCCTTGATACCTACTCTAATCGGAGCTTGGGCAAGTCATCAGTACATCGTTGGCTCAACTCTGTCCATCTTGGCCAGCCGTTGGAGGAAGTGAATCAAACAGACCGACCGCTAGAATCCTGGAGCCGCAGGGTCGCTGTCTCACCGGCGTAACCGTTGTCTTAGTCCGTGGCGTGCCGTTGGCAACGTATGACGACAGGAGACATACGGAATACTTGGGTACTTCGCACCACACAGTCCACATTTCAAGAGGAAACGAACAGTAATAACTCCTGACTCAGGGTGACTGCAGGCAGTGACGTTCCTGTGCTCATCAATATCTCCCCTCCTTGGGCTTGATCAACTTGGGGACCCTAGCAATTCGGAAGTCGCTGCTGGAAGATTCCTGGAAATGGCGTACTTTACATAACGAATAGGTAATAAGGTAAATATCGACTGACCTATCTTCATCTTGGTACATACTATCCGTATAGTAGGTCGATCTGCGATTGTTTGAGTAGATGAGGAATGGCATCGTAGGCCTCCTCGATCAACACGTGCCCATCCGCAGGGTCTTTGATATGTCTGGACGCCACGCCCGCACCACTGGCGACACATGGCTACAATAGTACTTCTTACGTACTATGTACCTTGCATTATTCTAGCTACGCATCAAGGCTTTCCTGGCAATGGAGAACCTCCCGGAGTCCAGATGCTTAGACAAGTTCCAGCCCGAAACTTTGACCAAGGTGGCCAAGTCCCAACCGCCATACACCGTGCGGCGCAAGGCGGACGGGCGAGAGGGATAAGGGAGGAAACGGCCATCCCATGATGGAAATAGCCACAGCGCGGATATAAGAAGTACAAATACGGCGACTGAAGAGGAATAATGCTGCTGACTGAGCCTGCTGTGGCTGCGGGTGGGTGTGATCGAAACAAGGGACTTCATCAGACCCCATGTCTGCGAATTGCAGGGTCGCTTTGGGGCACTCAGAGAAATGATGACACCTTCTCCAGCCATCATTTGGTCGTGAAGGCGCTGGAAATTTGTTTGCCTCTAACCCAATGAAAATCGCAATCATCAAGGACCTCGAGGGGAACGTGCGCAAGTATTCAGAGCTTTTCCTTTTGTCCTCAAGAGTTCGACCTAGACAGTGACATCAGATAGTGCGACGATAGCGTTGATCTGGCATGTCTCACTTGGAGCAAAGATCGTCAGGGCCAGCCAGGGCTGGTAAGCCAAGGGGGACCGCATGGAAAACCAACAACAACAGGCCCCGGGCATCGTCATCAACGGCCATTGGGGAGTTTACGGCTGCCTGCAGCGCCCTCTGGGCCTCTGGGTGTCATTACCAATCTCCCCTGGTAATGTGCGACTGTGCGACTGTGGGTTTGCCCCTTGCGTTTGCCGTCGGCTCCCGCTTTCCGTCACCGATCCGTTGGGGGAGCGGAAGATCCCATCATCCCACGGGTTGCAATGGTGATCAGTGACTGATACCACAATATGCGATGTTAAAATCCGGGGCCCAAGCTTGTGTCAGACTTCCAGTAGCCCAGCGCTAGCTCATGTTTCCCGCTGGCAATGGGGAACTGGCTGGGATATTGACCTGTCATGGCGGTCTGCATTGACCCCGGGGCCGCGGTGGAGAACCCCGGCTGACAGTCTTGGCGATGCCGGATGCCCCCCCAAGACCCGGCGTGGCATAATGCCCTGTGGATATGGCTGGCAGGTTGATTCAACACCCGAGGACTGGCGAGAAGCTGTCATGGCCACGGTATGGCGGCGTTATGGGGTCAAAGTGGGAGGGGGGAAGGAGGATAAAACCTGGCAAATATGATGGTTCAGCATGACATCGAAACCATCACCCATGGGGCGAGGTGGCCATGGCTATTCGTCCCTCGTCAACCCTTTGCTTCTCCAGCAAAATCAAATACTCAACGACCCCTGCTCTCCCTCTGGACCCCACGTCGGAATGTTCTCTGATTACGATCAACCGGCACCCAGTGCTAACAGGCCTCAACACCATGGCGATACTACGGGCATGGATTGCCATGGAGAGGCCCTCCTTTACCCCAGTTACAGACTGCAGACCGGACGGGCCAGAGTGTGACCTCATGGGTCATTAGCCCCTGAAACCGTTGACAGACTCGCAGGAGGACCAGGTCCCAGACTCGGGTGAGTCCAGTTCCAAAACATTTAACTCCAGGTGTTCCTGCATGTCGGTTCTTCTGAATACTCTGTCACTCTCAGTCAGATCCAGATTCAGCCTCAGTCGTTCTTTTTCCTTGTCAAATCAACTCACACCAGTCACTCCTTTTTATTTTCCAGTCACTCATTCATCATGAAGGCCACCGGCTTCTACTCCGTAGCCATTCTAGCTACCGCAGCCTCTGCCGCCCCCCTCCTCGACGACGTCGTCGACACGCTCGATGGTGTCGTTGGCAACGTCCCCGTCGTCTCTGACCTCCTCGAGGCTGTCCCCGCCGAAACCCTGCTCGACGGAGTCGTCACCCGTCTGCCCACCGACGAGCTCATCAACCGCCTCCCCATCAAGGAGATCGTCAACAGCCTGTCTGTCCAGGACATTGTCGCCCAGCTCCCCTTTGCCGAGATTGCTGAGGGCCTCCCCGTTGCTGGCGATGCTGCCAGCGACATCACCGAGAAGCGCGACATCACCGACTCTGTTGGCGGCATCCCCTTGCTCGGTGAGCTGCTCGACAGCCTCCCTGTCAGCGAGCTCCTCGGCGAGATCTTCGGTACCCTGGCCCAGCTGTCCCCCGATGCTCTCCTGGACCTCCTCCCTGCCCAGAAGATCGTCGCCGCTCTCCCTCCCCAGGACATCATTGATCGACTCCCCGTCAAGGATGTCGTAGCCCAGCTACCCATGGCTGGCGATGTTACTCAGACCACTCCCGCCAACAAGCGTGATGTCGGCACCGTCCCCGTTGTTGGCGCCCTTCTCGACAGGGTCCCCACCACCGATCTCCTCGATGGCGTTGTCAGTCTCCTGACCGTCGATGGCATCGTCAGCCGCCTCTCCGTCCAGGACATCGTCGCCCGTCTTCCCGTCAAGGACATCATCGCCGCCCTGCCCGCCGACGTCACCAACACCCTGCCCACCAAGCGCGCCGAGGCTGCCGTCGTAGGCCGCCTCGAGACCATCGTCACCCGCGTCAAGGAGCACACCAAGATTGTTAACGCTACTGTCGCTAAGGTCGAGGTCGGCAAGATCCACAAGCCCGAGGCCCAGGCCGCCGTCATCAGCCAGTTCAAGCTCATCGAGGTCGAGATCGATGACTTCCTGTCCCAGCTGTCTAGCGACTCCAGCATCGCCATCACCGCCGGCGAGACCGACGTCGTGGTCGCCCACCTCAACGGCCTCCTCGCCGAGATCCTGGCCGTGTCCCAGTCCGTCGCCAGCCGCGTCGGCCTCCGCTCCAAGCTCATCAACCCTCTCCACGCCGTCTTCAGCAAGTCCTCCAAGCTGGTCACCGTCCTCGGCGGCTTCCAGGCCGGCATCGTCCCCGGCGTCGCCGCCACCCTGGGGCCCCTCCTGACTGGCTTCAGCGGCGGCCTCCTGGCTCCCGTCCTGGCCCCGCTCCTTTCCATCGTCGTCGGGACCGTCTCTGTCTAAGGGGGACAGTCGTCCAAAAAACGTTTTGGCGCGTGGGATGAAACGGCCAGAAAAACGTCAGCAGAGCAGAGTATTTTTGAAATTTCTTCAGGCTTTCGAGAGGAGGATATACCTTTTTTTATGAGCATGAAATCAGTATCCGCTAGTATCAGGAGTGGGTGAGGGCGGGTAGCCAGAGAGGAGTGGTTTTGACAGTCACTCGGCTGCCGCGCTGATAATTGTACTTCGATGAATATAAATTTATCAGTAATACTTTTCGATTTGTCTCATATCCTCCACGTAATTATATTGGCCCCTATTCGTACGGCTAAAAGATAAAATAATTCATACAACTACCGAAGTACCAGTCAGTCCCTCAGGGACTCATTACCTTGGGGCAGATCTGTCCAGAATACCCACAGGATTATGTATGCGCATGCAGTTAAATTTAGTGTCACTGCCTTCTTTTAGAGAGGTTCAAATTCTAGGCATACTTTCCTCTATCGTCAGATGGAATATTACCTACCTGACACTACTACTCAGGGGCATGTTCGGTATGTGAGCAACCAGATGAATCGGACAAGCAGAACTTTTGGTGATGGACTTTCTCTTTCAGTAATTACATTCAATTTTGGCTCGTATACATGTAGTATCCTCAAGTGCCGTTGGAGACATTGATCTCTCGTCCGGCTAGGGGTTCCTTTTTACACCACAGACCCAATGATATCCCCTTTCCCAATCTCCAACTCAGTTGCAGTACATGGTAAACTGACAGGCAAACTGGTTTCCACACCAGGTGCTATACTGCTCATCGTTGGAAAAACACTCATGCACCGTACCCCCGACGTCAATCGTGCCCAGCTTGATGTCGTTGTCCCCGCCCTCCTTGCAGCCGTCGGCCACGGTCCAGGTACCATCGCCGTCCGGCGTCTCGATGGTAGTGCCGCTCTCCGTCTCGCAGTAGCCGCTGTTGGTGAAGGCCGTGGCCGGGTCGTCGCAGTCGGAGGTGCCGTCTCCCCAGTGGCCGTAGACGGTCTGGGTGCAGCTGTTGCCGAAGCAGCTGTTGCAGAAGGAGAACTTGCCCCAGGCCGAGTCCTGGCGCCTCTCGAGGCCGGCGGCGTCACCGCTGGGGCCCGTGGATGCGGCTACGGCGATGCCGGCCAGGGAAAGAAAGCCGATGGGGAGTGTGAAGTGCATTTCTAAACGTTGTGTGGTTATGTAGATTCGGGAGATGATCTCTGAGAAGTTCAGCTGAGAAGAAACCGCTGGGCTCTTAGCTAATGGGGAGAAGACGAAGATGTCTAGGAGGCCTGGAGATGAGTAGCAAACTATGCGGATTGATGTGAAAGGTCTACGTCTTTTATACGTAAGCCTCCAGGTAGTCTGTCCATGCTTCGTATGTACCGTCGTGTGATTCCCGACTCTATGTACCCCAGATCATCAGAGTGGCGCAACAAGGAATCCTTCCATCGTGAAGATATTATATAAGGATCAGCAATGCACAGTACAATCATATTACGGGGGATTTCCTAAACTGGAACCCGGCAAGGACGTAAGCATGGTCAAATCGAGGAATGCGTCTCGTTCTGGATTGGCTGCAAACGCCCCGTGCGTCATAATAGCCACTTCAACACGGCTGTGAAGGGATTCAGCTTTCGTAAACAATTCCTTCACCACGAGATCAACAACAAAATCTTCCCTTTTGCGAGAGCTGGGGCCTCTCGGTGTGGGAGGGTCGGCAGTCGGCACTTTACGGAATGAGCCCAGGCATCATTGACTTGGAGCGTGCCCACCATCCTTTACCACACAAGCGAGAGATCAAACTAGTCGCTCAGGTATACGTAGGAGTATATGCCCGTTTGTACGGACAGAATGTGGACAAAAGATAATAGTTAACCATTACAAGACTGTGTTGTTAGCGATGATACGCCACCAAAGGGATAGGCAGAGCTGCGGGATTATGCCATGTATTACCAAAACTTGCTTAAATAGCTGTAATTTAACGAAGATTATAGATTGTACGAGGCCTGTGATGCCTGTGGCTGCGAGGGCTGCTTCCAATGGCGTTCACTGCGAGGATTATTGCTGATTGTGAGGCTTGCTGTTGACTGCGAGGTTCCGTTGACTGCGAGGACCCTCCGGGAGGCTAATATATATATATTCTCGCTACGCTCGTCCTTCTACTACGATAGCATTGAACTTCCTATTTAGATACTACGATGGAATAATCTTTCCTATTTAAAGCTCCTATATAAATTAACTCTAGCTAATCGCCGATCCGATCGGGAAAAGTCGCCCTCATCATAATAGGCAAAGCTGGAGCTACCTATACCTCAGCACTTTTGGAGTTGCCTTAATAAACCTTTAGGGAGCAGCTTTGCCTAATAAACGTAGATATATAGAGGGATATATATAAATGTCATAAAATACACACTACCCTAAGTTCCCCATAATTCGAATATCCTACTAAGGGATATAGGGCTAATAGTGGCGATAGCGCCTTACTTAATTAAGATACCGCTAAACCCGGTAGGTATGATAGCGTATCCTCTATTATTACTATAGATTATAGGTATTATAGAAGACTGAACTATCTATGTGGGTGCGAAACTATTAGTCTGATGGTTTTCATTAGAGGGTGTGAAATAGAAATATTCTATATGATTGAAACTCAGTCGACCTTCCCTCAACTCATACGTGAATCAAAGACCTTCGAGCTAGTTGACCAACAAGATTGCCCAACATCCAACGAAACCTAAGCTACCCAACCTAAACAGAACAAGGCGATCCTTGAGTGCGATGAAACAGTATTCCACGTCAAAACAGCCATATAGGAAAAGGAAAATAGACCGATTGCACCTCTCTCGCTGACCTTTTCATTCTTTGTGCCATGGCTCAACCAATTCGTCATCTTGGACGAACCCGGCATCCTTCAGCGAGCACAACCCAAGTCGCCTTTCGCTGGCTGGTGCTTCTAGGACCTCATCCAACTCCACCTGCTGTAGCACATCTTGATTCTTGATCAGGGCCATGGCAGTGTCATGCCACCGTCGCATCCGGGGTTGAAGTGACTCCCAACGGATGCCTCTTGTGTCGTTGAAAATGACGCGGACGATATCCTGAAGCGGGGCCTGATCCATCACTCGAAACCAGCTCTCCTTCTTGGGGTAACTGAATAAATCAACGTCGCCTGATCCATTGGCCCCGGACCTTGGGCTGAACCAAATGAAGCGGGCCTGAGGGGCTGCAGGGTTGGTGATTCGATCCCGGATCACTCGCGCCCATGGCACCAAGTCGGATTCGCCCAGTGAGGGTAAATGATCCAGGAACATCTTCAACAGGTAAGAAACATTGACCTCAAAAACTGGCTTGAGTGTTTCGTTGCTGAAATCCCTTGACATATGAGGTATCATGAAAGTACCTGTTCTCTCTCCAGTTTGTTGACTGATCGATACGGGCATCATCAGCCCCCAGTCGTCAATGGCCCTGTAGTGACACGCCTCCAGCATCGCCCCTATCGCATTCGTGGCTTCTTTACAGCGGGATCTGCTCATTGGAAGAGCTTGAGGCAATGCAGTGTTGAGCGGACTACACATCCTGAGACTTTCCACTAGGAGATTCCATAGGGCTGTTGTCCGGACAGCACATTTGTAATAAAAAGCTGCACGAGTCCTGCTTAGAGAAGAACCAAGCCAACGCTGTGCGACAATAGAAATCGGATCAGCATCTCGGGACAGTAGCATTTGCACCACCTCTAAGGAGGGTCCCCCCTCATCGTTGGTGAACCATCCATCCCATTCCAGTCCACTCAAGATATCGGTGGCCATAGAGGCATCTGCCGTCTCCAGCAACGACGAAAAAAAGTCATCAAGCATGGGGAATTGAGCAACGAGACCGGCGTACCGGGACTTCATCGAGCACGGGTATTTTTTCCATATCTCGTTATCGTATAGGATCCCGTTATCGTGAAAAGTTTCGGCGGTACGTAGCAGATGGCCAGCCGCTCTCTTTAAGCGACTCTCTTTGTCTTTCACTAGCTCCAGCATTCTCGCTATCAAAGCCAACACGCTCTGTATCCATATGATATTTGTACCCCAATTTTTTGCTGGTGGTGATAGGAATGACTTGACGCGAGTGTAACATATGTGACTTTTCACCAGCATATAATATATATCGGCTGGCGATAGAGGTGTATGTTGTAAAATCTGCTGGCCGACTGGTGTGTCTGTCAGAAAGTCATAAGCTGTGCGGTGAATAAAGCACACTCTCCCCGACACCAGTTGGTCTTGCTGTTCTGCACTCCCGTCCGATCGTATCTCTAGTAGGCCAGCGCATCGAACGGCAATCTCTCGTTGGGTTTTGTCGCATAATTCTTTCAACCCTGGTAAGTCGACCTCGGAGTTCAAATCAAGCAGCCGCTTTTGAATTTCCGGCGCCATTATACATGCAATTTCGAGCAAAGAAGGTGCCGCCGTATCAAGTACGAGCTGGAAATTCTGCCGTTCAATGATAAATCGGAAGTATTGAGCTGCGAATTTCCGATATATCTTCTCATCTCTATTATTCCTGTTCCACATCTCAGCATAGAGCTCGTCGAGCTCTTTCGGAAGTTGTGTTAGTCGCTCAGCTAGTAGTTCTGCCGAGTCGCCCCATTCTATGCCATTCTTGAGGCTCTTTAATGCCAGTCGGAGCCAGAGGAAAACTCCTTGGGCCTTATATAGCAAATCGGAACATATTCGGCCCAAGGCTTCAGGAGTAAGCGAGCAATCTATCTCCAAGTTTGCAAGTTCTGATTGTGCATAAGCCATCATATCCGGCCTCGTCAAATCATGAAGCTTGAGGTTGGAAACCTGGGAGAGTCGATACTGTAGTTGTGGTTCTGGTCGGCTAGCAACACAGAGCTTGACGTTTGGATTTTTCGTAAGCAGCTTTATCTTCTTAATAAGCTCATCCTGCCCGTCTTTTTCATAGTACTCGTCTAAACCATCGATAAAGATACAAAAGGTATCTTGATCAAACTCCAGAGATGCTATTAAAATATCTCTTAACTCGGCAATAGACCAGTCATTAAGGAAAGTTTTAGATATTATAGAAGTAAACCGGGCGAGGATATGATCGATAAGGCGGTCGTTTTGTTCGAAAAGTTGGTAAATCAAAGTGCTATAGAAACCTCTGGTATTAGACTGTAATGGCGTCCCGATTCTCCAGAAAAAATGAGAGAGTATCTTAGTCCCTGGGCGCCACTGGTGTAAGAGATTTTGGGTGGCTTCACTGTGTATGATCTTCCTGATAAGAGTGCTTTTTCCTGATCCAGGTTTTCCTTGGATCCAGAAGAGAGGAATGTCAGACTGTAGCCACTGTACGAAACCTTCCCATGCGCGATCAATCTCATCAAGCTTTGCAGGATGGACATGGGAATTCTGAACGGCGGAAGTCCCTGTAAGCTTATATGATTCAAATATTCGACGGAAGGTCGTTTCATGTGGGTCTGTGATGTGATTCCGCCGGTGATTCATCTCGGAAAATTGAAGGCTTCCAAGGAGGCGTTCCCGTCGTTTTTGGGTGGCCTCCCTGGTCTCCTGTGCTTTGGCCTGTGCGTCGGCGTGCTCCTTGATCGACCTCTCGACCTGACTGACTTCCTTGGTATTGTGGTTTCGGATAGATTGGCCTTCTTTGCTCAATAGATCCGAGAGCTGCCTGATAAAAGATTCCAGGTCGCTGTCTAAATTTTGAAATACTTGCTGCTGCTTGACTTCGCTAGCCTTGCTCCTAAAGCTTAACTCGCGTGTTAGTTGGGAGGATAGGACTCATCAGTTGTCTAAACTCACTAGGCATCCGTGATCATTAGATGCTGCATAGCATCCCTGTAGCCCTGAAGTTCTCTTTCAAGGTTCTCGATGGTTCGTTTTCTCCAGTAGGAAAAGAATCGGGCCTCAAGAGGTCCAATAAAACGGCCTTCATTGCTGAGAGTGTTGATCTTTGCCACATGTTCGTCAAGCTTTTTAACGTCGGGTATGCATTTCTTCGCAATGTCGGCTAGCGACTGCTCCTCGGGCGTGCTTGGAGATTTGGACGACTTTTCAACCTTATCGGCAGCCTCGCGCATGGCCTTTAAAACATATTGCAGGTGGGAGTCCGGGTGTTTCTTGCCATCGTAGATCTCTTGGCAGACCTGGACGGCGTCGTGGGCGAAGCTGATGACCTGGAAGATGTTGCAGGCCAAGCCGAGAGTCTCCAAGCCAGACATGGTGAGCTAGGGACCAGCCCTCGGCTAATGTTGAGCAGTTGAACAGGTGGAGGGAATTCAGTTTGGCGGGAAGATGAAGTCCCAACTTGGTCATGGCCTCAGCTCAGTGTATCTGAGCGTCGCTGCAACAAGCGCGACAGAGATGGACAAAGACAATCTGAGAAGAGGGAGGGTTGGTCACTGGAGATGGGGAGGGGCTGATGTGATGTTGAATCTCCCCAAGCACCCGCCTACCATATGACTGAATGCATCTCTCCCCAATGATAGCGCCCGAGACAATTTTGCCGTCTGTTCATAGACTGATGCAAGTATGCCTAATGCAGTACGGATACAGCCCCGAAGATGAGGCCCAACAAGTGTTATACAGCATTAACCCTCCCAATGGTGGGCAGCATTGAACCCCGGGGTACAGTCGCTCGCACATGAGGCAAACGTTGAAATGTTACTCATTTACGTCTTCAGCCGTTCACTGCACACAAATATTGTAGGTCTATATCTGCAAGATTGTTAATGGTTGTTTCTACTGCTATCATTCGATTTTTACTATACCCATAGTCAGTTTGGTGTATACCTAGGTAACTCTCAGACCGGCTAAGAGCGGGCTAGAAGAATACCGAGTACAAATCAGTAGCTATCAGCCCAGCACATATTTGGTCGGGTGATACCGAGGGAGCTGGAACAATTTGAGGAGTTAAACACGAGTATATCGCTGACGGTTTAAATGGCTATTATGTTCCACAAAACTATTAGCTAGATGATTGCAATTAGTGATTTGCTATGCTTAAAACTGGAGATGACACCACGCATTTCTTAACCTGGGATACCTACTTGGAGAGATCGGATTCGGCTACCCCGCCCTATAAGGGAGGGGGGAGGGGGGTCATAGATTAGGGGGTAAATAATTTATATATAATTAGCGCCTAAGGGATTTTAGGATATTAATTAAGTGCGAATCTATATATATACCTGAACCTACCTTATAATACTACTAACCTGCTTACTATCATACCTAGTAAGTCTCTGCTCTAAGCACCAGCCAGTGCGGCTGAACGGATGCCCAAGCTGAAGACTATGCAGCTCTCAGGCTATGAGCAGCGTGACATATTCCTTGAACTGGTCCACGAAGGGCAGGCAGCATGTCATTCTTACACCCAGAAAAATAGCCTGCGATATCAGTACAGCCAAGATTCGGTGGTGGCAGTGAGTGGCGGCTATCCGTGGGAGCCCATTCGAGTTGATAATCGATGAAATGCCAGAGGTCGAGGTTACAGATGCCGATTGGGACAAGGCGCATCCTCACTTCTACCTTATGACCACCTGTTTATTCTCGACACAGGTAGCTCTTACTCCAGTCTTTTTTTTATTCAAGTACTTCCTTCTGAGCATGACTTCAAGAGTGGTGTCAACAAATATCATAGCTAGCACCTGCCATAACATTATGGCAATACGTGGTATATATCAAACGCGGGGAGAGAGTGACACTCCTCGACTTGTGAACTCTGTAAATCTGTAAACATTGCCGCAATGACTTCCCGAACAGAGATTGCCTCCACTATCGCCTCTAGAGATTCTTGTTCACCGACTCTATCGGCTAATGCTTTGAGTTGTGGCCCCGCATCGCCGCTGCCGCCACCAACCTCCTCCATCTCCTCCTCCTCCTCCTCCTCTCCAGCCTCATCTGACCAAGAAGACGATGAAATCAGGGGTAGTTTCAGGTGAGGACAGCAACGGGCATACCCCTGTGCCAGGGGAGCACGACAGATAGGAATACTGTAAGTATAATAAACCCCGAATATCACGCATAATATTATGACCTGTCGTAGTAGGGGGAGTAGCGACTGGAATTGTTTGCGGTTCGATATAAGATTCATGTTCTTTTCGGTATTCCCATTTGCCCACGAGGCCAGCCTCTACGTGGCGGGCAGCGGGGAACCTCGGGAGCAACGGCCAGACGGGCGGCCAACGGCCTGAGCAGCTTCACTTGTTTAATTATGAACACTGGTGTATATTGACATCGCAGCGATGGTCCTCGACCAGCAAGATCTCATATATCTCGTCTACATGCAGTGTGCCTCCGGCCAGCCCCTTTTAATGTCCACCAGTCTTCAGTCCGAGGACGACTTGGCCACTTCTCCATTCGACTCGGTCGCGTCACCACGAAGTCCTGCCTTCTCATCGGCCGTGAGCGCGGCAGAAGCCGTGCCTATGCGCACCGTCAGCACCAGGAGGAGCGACGTGCCCGCCATGGTCACACCCGTCCAGAACCCGATCCTGTACTGCTGGCTCTGGCCCACGTCGCCCTGGTACCGGACGGTCGTGCTGACGGCCATCTGGGCGATTCCCAGCCAAAACGCCATGCCCAGATACAGGATGCTGTTGATGATGCCGCTGACGGCGGACTGCAGGTGCAGCGGCATGGCTGTCGTCACGAAGATATTGACAATGTTGAAGGTGATGTCGACGCCGATGGTGCCGCAGACCATTGCGGGGAAGATGTAGGCCCAGTAGAGGAACGTGATGGACGGAGACTTCCCATCCTCGCGCTCGGGGATGATGGCAAAGAGGAGGACGCAGAGGAGGAAACCGACCTGGGAGAAGATGAGGAGGACGCGGTTGGGGAAGATGTGGAGGAGGACACCGCCTGCAACGCCGAGGATGATGCCACCCACGGCCAATGGAGTGAACCAAGCAGCTGTCAGGAGCGGTTGGACGTGTAGAACGTTTTCAATACTACGTGCCATATGAGTTAACAGCTTGCTCGGAGACACCTACGCTAGTGTGAGCTGGCCGTGCGTGTACTTACTAGAAGCTAGCGTAGAACAGGAACAGCCCATAGACACCAAATCCGCAGAAGAGGGCGCCGAGGATTCGCTTGATGTACTTGAAGCGGAAGACTGCGGGTGGCACCAAGGGCTGCGCTGATACCCAGCCTTGAACATAGACTGCAGCCCCTGCAAGGATGAGGCCGATGATGAGGGTGACATAGACATAGGGGGTGCGCCATCCGTCTGGAGCATTGCTACCCTGGGTGAAGGTAAAAACAATAAGAGCCACACTAGGGACAATAGTGACGACTCCCCACCAATCCATGTTGGCATTCCGATCTACATGCCCCAGATCGCCGGGGATGAAGAAGACGGCGCCGAGGGCCACGGCTGCGCACATGATGGCACCGAACCAGAAGTACCAGCGCCAGAAGAGCAACTGCGCCGAGACGGCGCCAAGAAGGATACCGCTATAGAAGCCGAGGCAGCCAAAGGCGCCGTAGAGGCTAAACATGATGTTCTTGCGCGGCCCAGGGCGGTACGCCGACGCGAGCAGGGCGAACCCCGTGGGCATAAAGGCCGAGGGCCCCAGGCCCTGCAGGGCACGACACACGGTGAGCATGGCCGGGTTCTGGCTGAAGCCGCCGACGAGGCTCCATGCAGCCATCCAGCCATGTCCCGCGAGGAACACCCGCCTCGCGCCGTACCGGTCGGCGACGCGGGTGAAGGGCATGAGGAGGCACGAGGTGGTGAGATTGATGACGGCGGCGGGCCAGGTGCGGTCCTGCTCGGGGATGTCGAGCGAGGCGGCGACGGAGGGGAGGATGATGTTGAAGCCCGAGACGAAGTACTCGCTCATGCTGAGGGAGCAGAGGATGGTCAGGACGAAGCCGAGCTCGGCGAACCACGTCTTGAAGATATCGGGGCGCTGGCGGCCGAGGCGCTCGATCTCCGCGTCGTCGAGGATCTCAGGGTCATTCTTCTTGATGTTGGTATTGAAAGCTGTGGCAATGCGCTCTTCTAGGGAGTGAGTGTCCTTGACTGATTCGGCGGCCATTGAGGCTGGCCGATCACTGTGTTGACTCTTACACATCGGGTAGAAATCAAGGGGTAATGAAGATCATAAAGACCTTGCTGTACTGGAATAAGGCTTCAGAAGATGGAAAAAGATTTAGAATTGAAAGGAGTCACAAAGTGACGACTACAATACTACGAGGTAGTACTCAAGGATGTCTTCCCAGGGAAAACATGTTACATGTAGTTCATGTATATATTTGTGGCCGCAAGATACCTTGTCACAGAACATGCCTGTCGAAACGAAGTTGACGGCCTCCACGTTCATGTTTACAAATCACCTTTCGACGTATTTTCGATATGTAAGCGGCTCGGCGGACATCAGGATTCTCAGTCTCGCGTATAATGGAGGAAAGACCCCAGGCGAAACGGAAGTCACGTCACGAAGGGCCCCCAAACGACTTTATACCATTTTGGAACCCCCGAGGTGGTTTGTGAGGCTTGGCTTCCTGGTGCGGTTTAGCGCATTTTAGGTCCACGTCTTTATTCAGCGGGTCTACAGGGGTACTTGCTCCATTGACGGAAGGCGTCAAGCCCCAGCGCCACACAGGGCTGGTCTTTCCAGCGCATGCAAGCATGTAAGCCTGCAAGCCTGCAAGCTTCAACGTTTGCCCAAGGACATGAGGGGAAAACAAAAAATAGTGTAAAAAGGCTTCTTCTGTTAATATATTCCGTGGAGTTATACTCAAAATAGATAAAGCCACGCCACGATGTCGCCCCTCTTGGGCCCATCTGCGAATATGTCTGCCATGTCGCCTCCAAGGGCAGGGCGCGTTGGGGTGTGGTTGAGGCACATATATAGCCCATCCCCAATAAGATGACCGTACTGCCAGCCGTCAATGCAACTAGGATATCTAACACGCATTCTGTTGGCATGGGGGGTTTCTGGATGGCTACACACCGCCCACCTTCTCAGAGTGTGCTCGCTTCCAGATTTCCACCTCACCACCACCGTAGATCACCGCCACGCGCATGGTGGAGACGAGGTTGTGCGCAGCGTTGGAGTGCTGGTATACGCCGCCGTTGAACGTAGCCGTCGCGTCCCTGCCAACGGCCGACGAAATGAGCGCCCTGCCGCCGGGATGCTCCTCAACGAACCCGGCCACATTGTGGACAACGCCAGAGATTACCACCAGGGCCCTCCCGTCCACCTTGCCCGACTCCGTCTGGAAGTCGTCCCACGACATGACAGGCAGCTGGGAGATGGGCGTGCCCCAGTTGAGCCTGGCCCTCCTCACGTCGAGCTGTTTCTGCAGTTGCTGCACGCGGCCCTTTTCTATTTCGTTCTGCCGGAACTCCTTGAGGCTGTGCGCCAGCCCGAGCTTGCTCCACGTCCAGATGGCCCACTTGGTCGGGTCGTACTGCCACCAGTCGATGGCGTTGCGGTAGTCTGACGGGAACTCGTGGTGGAAGTTGTGGTAGCCTTCCCCCAGAGTCAGCAGGGCCGTGATGACGTGGTCGCGGGGGGAGTTGCGGTCGTCAAAGGGCTGATCCCCCAGCCAGTGAGCCAGGGAGTTGACGCAGAAGGTAGCCTGCTGTATACAGGCCACCCTGATGATGCCTGCGTAGATGAAGCCACCCGCCCAGTCACCCCATCCGAGACCACACACTAGCATGGGAAAGGCGAGGCCCATAAAGAAGACAGACTTGATATAATGCCGATGCTGCCACACAACAATAGGGTCCTCGCCCAGGTCGGTGACATCCGTCCGGCCAAAGTCCCTGGGGTTTTGCTTCATGACCATCCAGCCTATATGGGAGTACAAGAGCCCCTTTCGCACGGAATAGGGGTCTCTTTGCGTATCCGTGTACCGGTGGTGGGCGCGGTGAGTGGTCGACCACCATCGGATAGAGCCCTGGACGGCCCCGACCCCCACAGCAGCGAGATACAGCTTCAGGGGAGTCGAGGCTTTATATGAGCAGTGAGACCATAGGCGGTGGTACCCTGGTCCAAGGTCAGTGCCTGTTCTGGCTGCGTCCTCCTGGCGACAGGGGACCAAGTGTGCGCACCTGCAGTAATGCCCAGCCCGGTATTGAAGTAGTACACCGCGGAAAAGATGGCCGTGGCACGGCGAAGTGGGTGGAAGTAGGCCGCCACGAACCCCATGAGCGGAATGATGATGATCAAGGAGACGCTGAGCCAGTTGACGTGCTGGTGCCAATTCTTCCAAGTGACGGGCATCTCTGTAATGTGACGTATTCTCTCGCCAGAGGCGGCCTTGGACTTTCGTCTACCGGCAGTCAGAGGCTCTGTGACGGCCATGGTGGTGACTGGCGGGTATAACGCTGTACTGGCTGGATCACGGTAGACTGCCCTGGCTTTAGTGTTGGATACATGTACAGAGTATGCATGAATGAAGGGCTGGAATCCCTGAACCAAGTCAGATTTATATTTATCATCAAGAAAAGAAGGCAAGATCGGGCCGCACTTAGCCGGTATTTGCTGGGTAACGACATACATGCTTTCGTGATCAACGATCAAACAATGCGAGCACATGCGGCTGGACAGTGGGAAGACTGTGTAAAGAGGCAGATCCTAAATACCAGTACTGCATGCGGTTACATACTCGCACACGCATGCGACATACAGCTCTGGTCCCTTCACCTGCAGCATCTCCCACGGCCAGGGCACGAAGCTGTCCGAACTTAGGGGGCTTCCAACCTACGAGTATTCAGGGGTCTCCAGCCGCCTCTCTGGACCATGCATAATAATGTAAGACCGCTGACCCAGATCGGAGTGGCGGCCCAGTCAATAGGGAAGATAAAGTAGCATCGGTTCTTCCAAGTCTCGGATAGTAATACCTAGTTGGTATTCTACTACGCCACCTGCCGATCAGTCACTCGTACTTCTACATGGCACAAGAAATCGATACAATGAATAGCATCAATACTACGAGAAGACGCTGCAGTCATGGCCATAATGTCACTACTTACATATAGAGTACACACTGTTTGTGCTGCTCGAATTGCCCCATAGGACTTTTCAAGTTCTTCTGCCTAAATTATCGCGAGAGGCCATGTTAGACGAGGCCGACAACCATCGGGGGGAGTCCTGGCTGCATGTATATACTAAGTACTGGTAGTACTTGTGCATAATTCTCGCAACGATACGGATACAGCACGCGTACCTAGTACCACTGCCTAAGACATTACACAAGACCGACTCAATTCTGTCTACAACTCTATCATGGTCTCTACGGACTGAGCAGCCTTCAGAGCACTGCCATCGATGTACAACGTATAATCCGGAGGACTCATGACTCTTATCCCAAACTCGTTGATTCATTGGCTAATTTTTATGCTTCGACTGCTAGGCTGAAACATACCTCTGACGCTAGGCCTTCAGATTACATATATCAACTCGCATATTAAAGATTCCCTCACTAGGATATTTTAATATAAGAGGGCAGATCCTTCGGCTCTACCAGTGATGCTCCTCTACTGTCTCCCTCGTCGACAATGCCACGACCAATAATACCAATCATACCAATAATCCCTTACACGCACACCGCCTGGCACCGCCTACCTATTCATACTGTCACACATGTCCAATACCACATACGCCTCCTACTATCTGCCATCATTCACTACGAGTACTACCATCTACGAGTACGAGTACTACTACCATAACACATCAGCCCGAGACATTGTCTCACATTAGGTGCTCGCATAAAATGGTAGGAACATGTCTTCAATCGACCAATGCACCAATGAGCGACGGGTATATCCCACGTACTACGGCTGTGGCTCGTGAGACTGGGCTATACTCGTACTCGCACGGGTAGCCCGTGAACCTGTGAGCGGCACGGCACGGCCAGGTGGAGGCGCAACAGCCCGAGAAGCCTAGTCAGACACCGAAACCTCGGGCGTCCCCATGTACAAGCGTATCCATCATCCAAGACTCCTCGGCCGACCGCCGGCAGCAGCAGATCTGACATGGCCAACAATGAGATCGCCTCGAGTTGTCCCGGGTGCAACCGAGTCAATCGCTTACACAAAGCCCCCCCCCCCTCCTCTTCCCAACACTCACAAATACACCGAGGCCGGAGCCGGAGGAGAAGTCCAGGCACTAAAGACTAATAGTGCCTTGAAGGTCTATGTGACGTCGTATGTGCTACTTATTAGGTATGCAGTTGGAGCAAAATGCTCTGTACAATCATTCACTGCCAATAGCCAAACAAGAAGTCCATCGACAGACGCAACTGCCTACGCCATGCCTTTGCATAACTCCAGAATGGGGGACGATTCTTATGCCAACTAGCAGGTAAAGCTGCAGTCACCCTCCCTCTTCCCGCGCTCAAACACTCCAAAATCACAAAAGTGTTCCTCGTCGCCGCTGTTGAACTTCTGGCCCCCATAGGCCATCCAAAGGACGTCGCCGTCGGCGTCCGGGGCGGTGAGGGCAAAGGTCAGCGGCAGGAGGCTGGTGAAGTTCCGGGTCTCGCCGCTGGGGATGCTGGTCAGGTCGCTCTCGCCGATGGGCCTGTTGTCGGCGTCCTGGAAGTCGAGGGTGAAACGGTAGTTCTCGGGGTCCGACGCGCCGGGGCCCTCGTTCTTCTGGTACTGCGTGATGTGCACGCCGCACCAGCCGGGCGTGTAGCCGGAGCACTGCTGGTCAGAGACGTCGTGCGCGGAGCTGCATTCGCAGGTTGTGTTCCGGTCGAAGAGAGCGCCTTGGTCGCCGATCCACAGTTGCGTGCTCCAGCTCTCAAGACAGCACTGGTCACCAAACAATCCGCACGAGTAGTCCTGTGCAATAACAACCCTCGTGCTGGCGTCGTCGACCTTGGTGACGTTGGCCACCAAGGTATGGTGGTTGCTCGCGAGCTGGTGCAGCTCGTGGCTGTCGAGGGTGAAGCCTGTGCTTCTATAGTCGAGAGTGTTGCACTAATAAAAGGAGGGAGATGAGCTTGCGAAGTCGGATCCAACACCGGGATCTCAGACCTTAATATTCAAATCAAGGTAGTGGTCGTGCCCCATGGGGGTGACTACGTCCTCGTCATTGCCCTCATAGGTCCTTAGGTGAGTTGAAGCAAAGAGGTCCTTGGTGTCTGTGGTCGTCCAGAAATTCCACCTGCCAACCAACGGCTCCACGAGAGCGTCAGCAGTGTTGGGAGGCAGAGAGGCCCTGCTGACAAGGAGACAGTTGGATTCGCCCTGGCGGCATTCAATCGAGGCAAGGTTTGGGTGCTTTTCCAGGAAACCGTCGGGGTCCCGCTTCATGTGGGAACCGACAGGGGACTCCAGCCATCGCTTGTACGCTTCGAAATGGGGATGGGCCTCGTGCCCAGAAAGATCCCTTCTGATAATGTCGGAAACAGGCACTGACAGGAGTTCCGAGGCTTCCGAAGCAGCCAGGGTCACAGAAGACTGCAGAGCGGCGGCGGCGGCCAAAAGAAACAGCATACCGTCTGCCCGTACAAGGTATGGCAATGAAATCAAAGAGCAAGTTGTGAAATAGCTGTGGTTTCTGAGAGGTTTGTTGCAAGCAGCAGGCAAGCGTCATCAATCCTGGCCTATTTATAGAAATTCGCTATGGATCTGGCCACCTCATCTCACTAGACGGCCATCACGCCAATGTATCGCACCAACTACCCATACCGCCCGTCAGGCACGGCGCTCGTGACCACCCGGCTATTCGGCCTAGCACTCTTGCAACCACCTGGCAGTCAGAGGCAGGCCTTACAGTCAGAGATCAGCTAGGTAGCTAACCTGATGCTGGTCATAGGCCTACCGCTAGCCATAGGTAATGTCTATATCCGATAAGGCGTACGTAACTCTAACTCCAAGCACGTCGGCGTGCCTCTAACTAAAAGGAAATGCACCCTTCTTCGTACGCCGGCCTCAATGTGCACCGTCCTGAGAAACAGCTACTGTTCTCCGCCATGCGTGCCATGGGGTTGCATGGTAGGCAACATGGTGCCTAAACATACAAAGTAACCCTTCTAATCAGATATCTCCCAGGTCTTTAGCCAGGGGTCCTCGAGCAACTCTCTCGCCGTCTTGCGGTCCTCGGGCCGCCACGCCAGCATCCCCCTCACAAAGTTGAGGAACATGGCCTTGTTCCTCCCCGTGAGGACCTGTTCGGCTTTGTCAAGGCTATCCCCTTGAGGGATTGGTACATCCGCGATCCACAGACCTATCACATCATCAGCTAGTACTCCATGCTCTAGCAGTCGGCAATAAATAACCCCTTGGCACATACCGTCTTCTGAAAAGAACTCCCTGCTCCGGGACCCGCGTTTGAGCAGATCCAGGGGCGGCGGCCCCAGTAGCCCGATCACTTCGGCTAGGTGCGCGCGCGTCGTATATCCCTTGCCCGTCGGGTCCTGCCCGTAGAACAAGTGGCCGCCCTCAAACACATCCCAAATCATAGCCCCGACGTTCCAGATATCAACGGAGTAACTCCACGGGGCTTGCACCATAACCTCGGGGGACCGATAAACGTTGGGCTGTGCGTCGTGGTTCCGCTTCATGTCCCCTTTCACAACAGACCCAAAGTCACCAAGTATAATCCTACCAAAGTCTTGAGGTAGACCAAAGCGCCGGGACTTATAGACGGGGAAGCCATCGATATACTTGCGAGGCGAAGGCTTCTCTATCTCATCCTTGACGAAGGCTTCTCTATCTCATCCTTGACGAAGGCTTCAAGAATACCCTCGTCGACGATTGCATGTAGGATATTGTCTGCCTTGAGATCTATCGGCTCTCACTTTAGTAGGAATATCTCTAGATTCAGGGGATACTAAAACGTACCCGTGTGCACGAGCTTGCACTCGGTGTGTAGGTAGTCGAGGGCAAGGAAGAGATGCTGGAGACCACCCTTGAGAAGTGCATCAGAGAAGCGCCCGGCCGGGTTTCGCAGTAGCAAGTCCTTCCAGCTATCCCACATAGGCTGTTGTACCAGACATTGGTGACTCCCCCCAGGTCTGTCGATGGTGAATGTATCTAGGGCGCCTCTCACGTGCTGGTGTCCCGGGTGAGAAGGGTTTTCTTTGTCAATAGCCTGAGAGGTCTGAAACTCGTCCCTACATGTCTCTCCATGGTCTCTCGCAAAAATCTTTAGGGCAACATAGTCATGCTTAAGTCTACTCTTCACATTAATCAGGGTTGCGTGAGTCAGAAGGGAAGGGGGAAATACTGGAGGTTCTGCGCAAGCCAAACTGTCGAAGTTGAGCCAAACCCCAACTTGCCGACGACTTGATACTTGTTGGAGGCAAAGGTATCTCCAATATTGACTGGGCAGTAGTTTCCCGCCTTGAACTCGTCGAATTGCTCCTCCTCGAGTAATTGATTCGCGGGAATCACATCAAAGCCAGTGGTTGGAAACCGTAAAGGGGCCGCCGGGCTTCGGCGTAGAAGCCCTCTGGCCCATTTAGACAGCGGTCCCATTGGTCAGAAGTGTTTCTAGAATGTCCCGGCGAGATTTAGCCCTGGTGTAAGTGATCGAAGTGGAGATGTCAGATGGAGATATTCTAGCAATAGTACGAGTAAACAATGTCACGTCATGTGCGACTGGCGCATTTAGCACGGTCCACAACTCCACCTTACGCCACGCTAATGCAGCTCCCTTGCTAGCCCCTTATAGCCCCAATCAATAGAGGGCAACACCAAACAATCATCACGGCAAGGACATGACATTTTTGAGCTGGACATTCTCGGAATGGGATCACAACGTGAATATATGGAATATGGGATTGATATTAAGGCTCCTCCCAGTGCCTCTGAATAGTATGGTATGACAACGTTTACCTGAGTAGATCTGGGAACTTGCGGAGGGTCAACTTCTCTTCGACGGCCCATGGACACCGAAGGATGAGTACACCCCCGAGGCTCACCTGGCCCAAACCACCGCTGTTCTTGGAAGCATACCAAAACTACTATTGGATCGATCCGAGAATCGACATCGATACTTCAATGTGGACGGTATAGATACCCAGTGGTCCTCGGCACCGGCAATACTCGCTGCTGGACAGTTACTCACTTACACAGGCAACCTTTTTGGACCTTCAACCTTTCCGCCTTGCTCGCTGGGGCAGTTCAGCAAAAACATTGAGCTTTCGGGTGTGGAGAAGGATGGGTTCTTGGGGTTTTTTCGGTCAATGGTGAGCCCTGACCCGGAGGACCGCCCTGATGCTAGCAAGCTGCTCGAGTCGCCATGGCTAGCTCGATAGCGTTAACGAGGATGGCCTTGAGTTTTATTATGAGACGCAGCCTAAGGCACGGCCAAAGTCACACACAGCTGGATGGAAACAGCCGCAGAGTATCTCGAAAATTGTTCCTATTCAGGCATGTGGGTCGATTCAACAACGCTGACAATTGACATAAACAGTAAGATTCTCGAACTATTCATATATAGCGCGACATGCTAACACCAGTACATGGTAGCCCCCAGACCGTCAGCAAAAAAGTCACTATAAATACGTACTACCAGTGGAGGTTACCTACTAGTAAGCACTTCTGCTAGAAGGCGGAGGCAGTAGGTATATTTATGGCATGCAGGGCGCAAGGCACAGATATAAATACTACTAAAGCAGTGAGGCATGTACACTGGCGAAACAATCACATATGCCATAGGGTCTCCAATCGCCATCATCCGGCTCAGCCCTCCAGAGTTCGGACGTTTAGATGCTGACAGATTGGCTAATGGCTCCAACAATTCACCTTGAACACCTTGACACACCTGGAAGAAGAGGAGTGCCAGGCCGCGGCTGTACCCATGGACTGGACAACACTGACTTCGAACACCGATCATCCCAGAGAGCTTGGTGTAATATGGATTGTCCTGCGATTCCTGTCCCTCAGAACTCAGTGGCCCATTTTGAGGTTCATCTACATGTACCGGGCTGAAACCTAACCAACGCCAGACTATTAAAGTATTGAACGGTCCCAATAACATTTCCACACACAAAAGAAAAGTAAACAAAGCTATTCAACATAAGAGACCGGATCCCTCAACCCTGCCATATTCCTCTGTCGCCTCCCACATGGATACCACTACACACGCACCTTCACGAACAATCTGCAGCCACACCACGCACCACAGCCAAATCGATATATCGTTTAAAATCGCCTAATATGCGCTACATTGAAACACCCAGCAACTTTCCAGTGGCTTACTGGAGAGAGCTCTGGGAAAATAACATCGGCAACATCGAGCACCTTCGAGCACTGGTTACTACCACAGGCATCGTGGCCATCGACATGGATCCATACATGCCGGACGGAAAGACAACGCACGAAAACATCACTGCGTTTGGTATCGCATATCTACCTCCCATCACCGCTAGCCCACCCTGCATCCCATCGCCGCCCTCGTTGGATGCGCTCGTGCACCAGTTTTCCATCCAGAGCCATAGTATCCGGATTGCAGGCCGGAGACGCGCGGATTCAAGGAGAGAGGCATACCGATATGGCCCAGATGAAGAGATCGTGCCCGCCTACCAGGTTGAGGACGTGGCTCTTGGTATTATCAGCTCCTTTACGAGCGGAGCAGGCCCTAAACCACTGCTCACCTGCTTCGGCATGGGGTACGAGTTCAAGATCCTCACTAGTATCTACCCCCAGTTGCTTACCGAGTGCTTCTCTGCTTGGGTAGATATGCAGGAGATAACCTCGGATGTTTCCGTACAGAATCGGAACGGATGCGTCGCGCCATCCAGGAAAGCTGGTTTCAATCCCGGAATGCGTGATACCCTCCTGGCGCTCGGGTACCAGCCGGACGGTATTGCGGTCGTAGGTTTCAAGGAGGAGCACAACGCTGGCAACGACGCAGTCCGTGTCTTGGCCGTGCTGTTGGGCCTCCTTGCTCTACCACCGTCTGCGGATCTAACACCAGGTCCGCTTCTGGAAATTAGGCATCATGCGAAACGAAGACGCGAAAAGGTTGACAATGGGTCTGGGCTTCTCGTGAAGAAGTACTGGACATCTAAACCAGAACCGGCAGAGTTCTTCCCCTATATGGCGAGGGTTGAGCCTAAAGGCACCCCTCTACATCCGCGATTTAGGGCTCTTTCGCTATTCAAATACTTTGCCGAGTATAAACCTATTGCCACCAGTATGTCCAGAGAAGACGCGTGCTGTTATCTTTGCTTCCCTTCTCTTGAGGCCTTGGAAAGGTTCGTTGCAGAGGTTGATGGCCTGTCGTCACAAAAGCCCAGGGGAGTGATCTGGTCAGTCACTTCAGCCCATGATACGCCAGTAATACCTATTACGGCGAAGAAAAAAAAGGTGATTTGGAATGACATGCATATAAGGCAATATTCAGAAGAGGCTCAAGTTATAAGGCTTCAAAGGGAGAAGAGGAAACTTGAGAGCTATCTAGATGGGCTAGCTGGGGGTCTAAGTTTGGAAGATTATGGCCTCGGGGACAACTAGGGGTGGGACGGTATATACAAGAACGGCATGGAATTCGTGGACCACCAGAAAATTATTTAAATATTTTGCATTTGCCTATGATCTCGCCAGCAAGATTTTCAATCCTCAGCTTTTGTATGAACAAGCCCCTGCCTTTTGGAAAGCCCCTACCTAGGTACGTCTTTCGCATCTATTACATCGTAAAGCTATGACTCTATGGACAACAGCCAACGGTTACAGAGTGTACGTTTCACCCCCTTTAGAGCTAGGGGCACTGAGGTTTGGGATGTGCCAAGTGTATCTAGTAAGGAACAAGGCTCCCCCAAAAAGTGCTTATTGGTATAGTTCGTTATCAGAGCTATCATGATGGGAGTTTATTTACATCTCATCAAAGTCAAAAGGCCCATCTAGAACGTAAACTCTTGCCTTATGAGTGTATTTGTATGCACCCAATGTCTAGTAGCAGGAACGGCGACGGAGTTTGCCCCTTGCTAGATGGATACTTGCCAGCTACAGGACGGACTTCGTGTCCTGTTCCAACCTACCATAAATCCCTTGCCCATTTGAGCTCTCATGCAGACCCATCGCGGTTCGCCAGCGCGACGATGCTGAACTCGAAATTACCATCCGCGTGCTTCAGGAATCTCCGCACACCCTTCTGCAGAGCCTCCTCGCTCAACATGTCCGCATCCTCTGGCAGCTGCCCACGATCTATGGGCCCGTCACAGCCACCCTCGAGCTCCCACAAGTGGCCGTCTTTACCCTTCGTGAAGGCGAGGAAGTGGTACCCGCAGGCCTCGTCCGCCCTGGGCGCCCCCGTGTCGCCGAGCCTCGCCGCCCGCATGTGCGCCTCCTCCAGCCCCTCGCTGTTGTAGAGCAGGTCCGCCCTGGGGAGGGGTTTCAGCGGCGCGGCGTCCTTGAGGAGGCGGTCCAGGAGCGAGCCCTCCTTGACGAAGCGCCGGGCGTCCCCGTTGGCGACCGAGTGCAGCAGGGCTATCAGCCCGCAGGCGTTGCCCATGGTCTGCAGGAACCAGTTGATGGGCTCCTGGTCACCGGACTTGTCATAGGTGAGGCTGTCCTTTGCCTGGGGGATCCCATCCTCCCCGCGGACCGCGAAGTACATGGGCGCCGGGGTGATGAAGATGAGAGAGTGGGCGGGGCGAGGGACCATGGCCAGGAGGCTCGGCTCATCGAGGCTGTACACATCGTAGAATCCAAGCTCCGGGGAAACTCCAAGATCGTGGACGAGCGACGTAAAAACCTCAGGGTTGTTCTCAAGTGGAATAAAGACCTTGCGTCCTTCGGGGGACGTCCAGACGCCTTCTGTCGGCATTGTGGAGTATTTCGAGCCGGAAATACGAAAGTTCTCGCCAATATGTGGTAACCTGGGGGTAGCTCACCGGAAAAAGAGAGTCTGCCTGTAGTTGAAGATTTGAAAATCAGCTCCAGCCCTGTTTGCCAGGTTTGTGTTCTGATCAAGTTGATGTTTGGGTTGTGTTGGAAGTGTGGGGTGCCTCATGATGTCAGCTGTCGACCTTTCAGGCAGCCACAGAAATAACGTAAGCCATTTGTCCGGCGTGTCTATCTGTAGTCTTTAAATGTTGGTGATGAGTATTTTCTATTGTGCTCAACGGTACATTTATTGATTTCAGTATAGAGACCAAGGTGGTTTGGTCTACAATATCACCCCATTTAGTGACCTTTGGTTTACATCAATTACGCCATTTGACACTACTATGGTATTAGTATCTACGCATTGGACATTAAGTTTCAGATGAATGGTACTATGGCTAGACTCTGGTGTCTCACGTATCAATGAAAGACCAACTCACGAGAGAATAGCAGCACTGTTCATCAATCTCGTATGTTGCGTGTAGTGGGTTTAGGGTAGGCCTCCAGCATTGTGTTGGTGCCCCGGCCTACAGAGCATAGGCGTCCCTCAATGGGGATATGCTGCTGCGGCTGGAAAGAACTCGCTACACCGGCGGTATATTGAGAAAATGGAGCAAAAGAGTGTTGAATGAGTGGCATAGTACTTGCTCTAGATACTTACCTGCGTGTTATTCCTGTTGCTCGAACCTGACCCGGTATGACGATATCCCTGCCAAAGATGGTACGTAGGTACTTCCTGTAGGTGACGACCTGCCCCTCCAGCCTCACCGAGCACCGAGCTCCCCAAGCTGGAACTTACCCCCAGACCTCACACCATCCACCCGCCAATCCCTCCAGCTCGCCCTCTCCTCGCCCGCTCCTGTCCGCGGTGAGGCACCATGGCGTTCCTCATCCTCGTTATCGGGGACATGCACATCCCCGACCGAGCGCTGGACATACCCGCCAAGGTAAGCAAGCCTCTCCCCATCACCTCCCCCATCCACGCCGTCGCGAAGCGCATCTAACGCCTCCCGCGCGCCCGCGCGCTCGCTCTGCAGTTCAAGAAGCTCCTCGCACCCGGCAAGATTTCCCAGACGCTCTGCCTCGGCAATCTCACCGACAAGCACACGTACGAGTACCTGCGCTCCATCTCGCCGGACCTCAAGATCGTCAAGGGCCGCCACGACGTCGAGGCCACGTCCCTGCCCATCACCCAGGTCGTCGTCCACGGCGGCATCCGCATCGGCTTCCTCGAGGGCTTCACCCTCGTCTCCCCCGAACCCGACCTGCTCCTCGCCGAGGCCAACCGCCTCGATGTCGACGTCCTCTGCTGGGGCGGCACCCACCGCTTCGACGCCTTCGAGTACATGGACAAGTTCTTTGTCAACCCGGGCACCGCCACCGGCGCCTTCCACACGGGCTGGGGGCTGGAGACGCCCGAGCCCACGCCCAGCTTCTGCCTGATGGATGTGAGCGGATCTTCTTCCTCCCCCCTCCGACGTAGAAGCGGCCAGGCCGGAGACGCTGACTTTTGGACGATGCAGGTGCAAGGTATCTCGCTTACGCTCTACGTGTACCAGCTGAGGAAGGATGAAAACGGGAATGAGAACGTCGCGGTGGAGAAGGTTACATATACAAAGCCCGTCGAGCCGTCCGGCGGCTCCTCATGACGTTCCATGGGGGTAGACCACGAGGGAGATGACTGATGGCGCAAGACGAGTAGCAGCACTTAAATCGATACCCATATTGATCGATTTGCGAGTCCTTATCCAGGGACGACACCTTTGTTTTTATCCAAGCAATGTTTCATTTGGTTAGACATGACGACTGCTTTTACAACGGGAGCAACCAGGCATGCAGACACATCAAGAAAGAGGATGTAAATATTATCAGTATGGAAATACTCCGCCGCTTTGGTATCTCTGTTTTATGTTCGGCCCAACCGTGCAAGAATGCACCCATCTTAAGGAATCCCGAAACGCCACGTGCTATACAAATTTCCTGCGCCAACCTTCAACAGTCGTTATACCATCATGCTCCTACGCCGAGACGACACTCGCTCGTTGGGGACATAGTTGTCATCGTTCTCTAATGCCGTGGAATATCGCCGTGAAGTTTTCAATTGGCGGCTGTTACTTCTCCTGCCCTGCTTCCCCGCCCGTGGCGACGAAGGAGTAAATTCATAGAGGTCCGAGTCTGAGATGGGGATGCTATCCGCACTCTCATCCTTGGACGCGCCCACATCCTGAGTCATGTTCTCCCTGATGGCGGCCGATGATGCCCGCTTCTTTTTATCGGGCACACCCTGGTTGGGCATCTCGTGAGAAGATGAACTCTTCCTGGCTAAGGGGCTGGCTGGTATGCTCCCTGGTTCTTGAGCAGCTGCCTGATCAGAGAGCGCTCCCAAACTCGACTCGCGTTTGACAGTTGCCGAATCTTGGCTTATCAGTTCGTAATGACTTGAGCGCCGTGCGCCTGTGACGGCATCCACCATGTCTTTAGTCGGCCTCCGCATCTTGTCCCTCAGGTTTGGCTCTGCGTAGCTGACAACTCCCCTACTTCGTCTGCTTGGCCGGGATGTTTCCCCATTGGAGCTGATATGTGCAGGGGGTGGAGTGTCTCCTCGCGAGCCGTCGGCTGGGGCCGCTGATATCGGGGAATTCGGGGCGAGAAGGTCGGGCTCGGCTAATGGAGTGCCCAAGTCCGACGTCACCGTTGCTACTGCCGTGGCAGGCTCTGGTTCTGGCACTACCTCGACCTGGACGGGCGCCGAGGCCTTAGTCTTGGTCTTTAGTCGATCCTGAGTGGCTTTGGATCTTTTCAGTTCCGTCTTGACCGTAGTGACCTCGTCGGCTTTCGATTGCTTGGACTTCTTCTTGGGGGAACAAATATCGTCGTTAGTGCTCTTTGCCGAGAGCGGTTTCCGGTTCAGTTGAGGTGTAGGTCGTTCTTCTTTCCTTGTAGTTGTGAGTTCCTTGAGCGTCTTTCCTCCAGTCCTGTCGCGCATAGATGATTTCCCAGCCATTAAACGAGGAGGCTGGTTTTCGTTTGACGCTTTTGTTGTTGGCTTGGCATTGGAAATCTCGTCACTCAGGGCGAATTTGCGTTTTATCCCAGCCTTAGTGGGAGTCGCAGCAGGGGCCTGCGGCATAGAGGTGGTGTTGGATTTCGGCTCTTCTGGTCTGTATTCGCGCGATCCTAGTTCGTCCTTAGGCGGACGAGACAGCGCGTCGTACTTCTTGTGCGGCGATGGCGATCGCGCAAATTGACTGTCAGATCTTGGGGATAGCAGCGGAACTGGAGGTTCCATATTTTCCCCGGGGCTCGGCTGGTGTTGTTTCGACGGAGAGGCATAGAGTGAATCCATCTTGACTGGGTCATCTTGGATGAATTGCGACATGGGCGGTGGTCCTAGCTCGGGAGAGTCGACTGAGTCGGTTGAATCAGCCTCGTCGGCCTCTGAACGTAGAGCACGGATCTGTTCGGGGCTGTTTTTTGTTACTAAAAAAAACACGAGCACAACATATCATTACCAAGACTCACTTCATGGACATGCGCGGATAAGACTTGTGCTCTGAGATGTGGCCAAGGTCCTCGATATCCTTGGCCACGTCGCGAAGCCTCCGCTGAGAGGGGCTGGTTCTGTTGAAGTTGGTATTTGACCATCGCCTTGATGTCCTGCTGATTCGAGGGGAGTGTCGTTTCGGGGGTGGCTCCAAGCCCAGCCCAGCGATAAGGGAGCCCCATTCCGTCAGCTGCGATTCCAGCTTTGCCTTGATAGCCAATGCATGTTCAGCTATTCGTCGTGTTTCGCTGTTCTCGACTTGTTTCTCGAGCTCGATTATCCGCCCTCGTAGCTCGACATTCTCCGAAAGCATGTAAGCACAATCATTCTCCAGCTCCCTGACTCGAAGGGCACGAATATTGTTCAGCTTGGCGAGGTCTCTGTTCTGGCGAAGTAGCTTTCTCCGGACTGTTATGGACGTGTGTCAGTTGCTGGGCAAACGGTTAACGGCGTTCATTAGGAGTGACGCACGCGTTTCGGCGCTGTCCGTGGACACTGGGGGCTCATTGAGCCGAGCCATAGCTCATAATGTAACTGAATTGAGAGGCCCGTGGAGAAGATATCGTTGTTGAATTTGCGCGACGTGTGGATGGTGGTCGCTTCGGCAAGAAGATTGGCGCTCCAGGGGATTGTGATGGGGCAATAGGCGGTCTGGTGAAGTCGGGTGGGAACATGGAAATAATTGGGTTTGGGTGTTGTTAGATTGTATTTACAATTGGCCTAATTTGGCCTAGCGGCTCTATGCCAACGAACAACGGTTGCTGGGGCGGCGCCCCTCACTGCACGTGGTGTCGACCCCTCCATTGTTCGAAGTACGTTTAGCGAACATGCACCAAAACTCCGACAAGTGGTTGAGCGGCCGCACCCCAAACTCCTGAATTCGAACGCCCAGAATGTCGTACTCTACGCGGTCACTATCGTCACATATGCGGGCCCCGAGCGGTGCCGGGGTGCCCGCTGCTCAGTCGCCTGCGTTGTTGGCACGGATCGAAGAGAAGAAAGCAGAACTAGAGCACCTCAAGGAGCTCCAACAACTAAGCGCTGCTGTCGCGACGCAGATGGAGGCGCTGGAGCAGAAGCTTTCTACACTGTCGAATGGAACAGAAGGTACCTTACTCGGCTACGATGTGCCGGAATGCTGTGGGCTGACACCTATTTACAGCCATCGCAGCTGTCCTTGGGAACTGGCATAATGTGCTACGAGCGATCAACATGGCTTCCTGCAAGTACACCGTCGAGATTACACGTTTGGATTTGGCTGACCTCGGGCTTGATTTGTAGCGAAACTTGCAAAGTCTCCCGGAGGTTCTACAGAGGAGTCAGCAGAAGGCTCTGATCCCCTCCCTCAGACCTTAGTTCGAATACCGACCGAACATGCTCCAGTAGTGCAAGCACAGGCTGAAGCGGCCGAGGCGGCGGAAGCTGAAGCTGCCGCAAACGAATCCGCTATGAGTACATAAGGGAGGAACAGGCACAGACATTTTACATCACATTGCGGCGCATCTCTAAAGGAAGCCGTGGGGTACGATTGAAAGCCAGCAAGATGATCAAGTCGCCCCCTCGATCTTTATGGAATTGCGGCAAGTCAGTTCCACACGAGCTGACCATCTTATCCTCCCCTGGTCCTGGCCAATCTCTATGGCAATTTCGAGATACGTTACGTTGGAGAGTGGCCTTGAGCCCGAAGATTACCGAGCCAGGCAATCTCTGATTCGCAGCACTACGCTGTTGGTTTCCACAAATTGCCCAGAAACCTCCCGGAAACCCAAAAGCAACAGCGAGATTACTGCCTGCCCTCGACGGAAAGCTCCATGGCGGCTCCCTCCCGCTCCGTCTTCAGACGAAGGGGCTTCACGCGAGACGCGCATCTTAGTCATCATTTCCAGCACAGCCATTGGGCGACGCGTACAACGCGTTGGACGTGCCTGCACAACATATGCACGTTGACATACATACCAGCTTCCCCAGCAGGAGGATGTTATTACTGGTAGGAAGGAACGGGAGGTGTGGAAAGGACTACCTAGGTAAAACTTGAGGGGATGAAGGAACAAACAAATAGATGATTGCCCCATCTCGTTTCTCTTTCCCTCCTCCTCTCTTTGACCTCTCCACCGATCAACATCTTGTCTAACAGCATCGTCATTTCAAGCAAGATTCCTTGGCCCTGATCGCTTGTGCTCGTGCTGCCAAATCAGACCCCGGTCATTGACTTGAAACCAAAGCTCTTGGCCTCTATTACCCAGCCGCGGCCCCGCTTCCGTGCTGTTTGGTGATATTGATTGCCCCCTGTTGATCAGCGAAATTGTTGCTTTGCTTAGCTTCGCTGTTAGTTCCCAGGGTCTAAAGGAGCAATGGTTGGAGCGACGGTTCGCGGCGCGCGAAATCTGCCCGCCTTCTTCGACATTCCGCCAGATGAATATCTCTCTGCAAAGAGGTGCCCTTCAGCTTCCACACAACCTTCGAGCGACCACAAGCTGAGGGTTTTGGAGGACCTGCCTTTAGACTACCAGGCGCAGTCTTGCAACTATTTGGACAAGTCGCAAGACACGGGCTGCCTAGAAGGGACAGACGCTCTCGCCAAGGTTCCATCTCGTGGTGCGCGACGACGCCCTCCTATCGGCACTGAGACCTTCGAGCCGTTGGAGGATGCCCAGGAGAACTTCCCAATCTGCCCTCAAAAGAAGACAGTGCCCTATTCAGCTGCTAGCCATTCCTTTTCGCAGGCGTCAAACCCCAGATTCCCTTCAGGTGCGTTATATTTGCCTTCTTAGGCTCAGGATTTGACTGATTTCGGACTGAACAGGTCACAACTTTGAGAGCAACCCGCTTATCAACGCTCGAGTCGAACACTCCGTTGAACAAGTGATCAAGAAGCAACTGGCAGGTCAGTACGATTGGGTTATTACATGCCCAGCGCCGGCTTGTTCACCTGAAAATCATCGCTCGAAGATTTCAAAATATGGCAAGATCGGGGGTCCCATAGGAGTGGTGACATTTGGCTGTAACTTGCTGGCGCGAAACCATCGTTCCACGTCACCCCGGAAGTCCAAAGTGGGCGAAGATGCTAATAGCTATACATTTGTAGTGACCCCACTCACAACAAAAGATGAGATCTTGATGTCAACGCCAGAAATGCTCCAGGATCTTGAGCTTCAAGTGAACATGGCTCTTGAGCAGCACATGGGACCCGGAAAAGCACCGCTCAAGGCTCCGGAAATGGTCGACATCATTGAGCAGGCGGTCTCGCCATCCCTCACGCAGGTGAGCGAAAGGGCCGACAGCTTCATGGATCGATCGTCTCGTGACGGTTCATTTTCCGCACCACGCATTGAAGACTCCTTGGAGGAGCTAGACAGGCTCGAGGATGAAATCGAAGCAATTAGTGCCGTCGCGGGCTCGCGCCGTGTGGACCGCACAAAACCTGGACAGGATATCGGTGCTCCAACGGGCTCCCGCAAATCTACTACAGCCAAGAGGGTAAGCATTGCTCCTGGCCAGTCTGCCACGGTTCGTCTAAAGCCTACCGGTCAGAAGGCAAGACCGGCGCTACGACGCTCGAACTCCTTAACGTTGCGTGAGAAGAAGACAGAGAAGGACGAGCAGTTTGTTCCGGAGCGGAAGGCGGCAAATGTCTCCCTAACACGATCAAAATCTACAAGCATCCGTGCGGCAGATTCCCGGACACCAGTCAAGTCGACAAAGCCCCTCACAGTACCCAAATTTCAGCTCCCTGGAGAGGCTGTCTCCCAGAGGTTGAAGGAGCAGCGCGAGGCACGCAAGGCTCAACAGGCCGAGGCCCAGAAAGCACACGCTGCTCCTCCGAGATCAAAGTCTAGCAAACCCCTCACGAGGCCCACGTTCGAGCTACCAGGCGAAGCCATCTCTCGCCGTAAGCGAGAGGAACGGGAAGCTAGACTAAAAGCCCAGGAAGAAGAGGAGCGGAAGAGACGTGAGTTCAAAGCCAGGCCTATCAGGCATAGTATGACATCCGGTACACTTCCCCGGGAGACAATTGCCAGTCTTGCTCGCCAAGGTAAAATTGCCCCAGAGGAAACACCAAGGAATCAAGATGCAAATCGCGCGAAACGCTTGGCAACATCGGCGGTAAGCAATTCAACCCAGAGCCGGGGTAGACACTCTGTCATGTTCACCTCAGACGATGGGAGCCGAGCTACATCGGTCTCGACGACCATAAGCGAAATGCGTAGCTCGGTGTCGCTAGAGGAAGCAGCACAGCAGAGGGCACGAGGCAAGGCAATTTTTGCTCGCGACAACAGCTACAGCCGGGATCGTGAGAAGGGGAGAAGGGAAAGAGAGGTGGCGGCCAGAGTGGCACGAGAGCAAGCCGCTGAACGCTCTAGGGCAGCAAGTCGGGAATGGGCCGAGCGACAGCGGCAAAAACAGCAGGAACACGCAGAGTCAATGCGCTTGAAACGACATAGCAGAGCGCTATGAAGCTTTCATGGGTGGAAATGGTCGGGGAGAGATGAGATCAGCGGGTGAATGGGGATTTGGCAACATGCCCGTCGAGGGCTCTTTCGCTTTTCCTTTGTCTAGGCCATGGCTCTGAGCGTGGCGTCCCTGACAACATTAAGGATATGGGTTTTTACTATGGCATTGATTTCCTGCTGTTGGGCGCGCCTGTTGATGGGGTTTGGTGATTATAGGGCTAGAGAGTGCATTGGACTCGGTAGCCTTGTATTACACTGGAGTTGTTGAAATTGAATCATATGCCATTCTGTTTCTCTGTCCAGACCTAAAGCATTAGTAGTTATATCCTAGGAGTGATTACAGGGCACCAGGCAACAGCACCCTCGGCAAAGCCATTGGATTTGGAATTTGATAGAGCAGCCGAAGTCGACGGGAGATACGGAGCAAATCCGATAAGCATCATTATGTCACTTTGTACTCGCGACAGGCTGGACTGAAAGTAAGTGAAGTGAGAGCCAACATGTTGACTGGTCGCCCCACCATGACATTCCAGGTGGGACCTCAGCCTTACACCTCCATGATGTAGGTATGCCCATCCGCGTCACATCCAGTGCACTCAACATCTCATCAAGACGCCAGGTTTTCATCTGAGCATCCATTCCCAATCGACCGATCCGGAAGAGCAAACACAAGATGCCGCCAGCAGAGTTACCGTCGACGGTAACGATCAAGGTTAATGACTGCATCATCGTGGGCAAAGCCCAACCTGCATCCGAGGCCTATCCCAAGCCTCTGGATCTATTCTACGGCCTGCGCTATGGCCAAGCTGAGCGTTTCAAGGCTCCGGTCTCCGTGCCTCTTGTGTCCGCCTCTGGGGGGATAGATGCGACCAAACCGAAGCCGCCGTGCCCTATTCCCATGGCGCCGCAGGAGACGTCAGAGGACTGTCTGCGGTTGAACATTGTGCGGCCGAGCAAGAGCGGAAATGGCCCCATGCCCGTCGTGGTGTACCTCCACGGTGGGGGGTTCAACTTTGGGAACCCGCTTGATGCAGATATGGCGGCCTTTGTGGCGAGGAGTGAGAAGGACATCATGTCTGTCAGCGTCGGGTACAGACTGGGGGCTCTGGGCTTTGGACCTGGCGAGGAGGGGGACGATGCTAGGAGCAATCTGGGGTTGAGGGATCAGAGGGTCGCGGTGAACTGGTTGAAGGAGTGGATCGGCTGGTTTGGAGGGAATGGTGAGGACATCACCCTCATGGGCGTGAGTGCTGGGGCTCACTCGGTAAGTCAACCTCGATGAACATGGCGATCAACTTGGGAGAACCTCATGCTGAGAGATGCAGGTCGGCCACCACATGCTCAACCCATCGGCTCTCCCCTTTCGCAAAGCCGTCCTCGAGTCCGGCTCGCCCACTGCTCGCTCTGTCCTCGCGGCCTCCCACCCTCGCACCCAGTCCCAGTTCAAGTCGTTCCGCCACCACCTCCCCGGCCAGAAGCAGACCCGCTCCGTCGACGACATCCTCCACGCCAGCCTCATGGTCTGGGCCGAGAACATGGACTCCCTCGCCTGGCCCTTCCAGCCCGTCGTCGATGCCAACGACAACGACCCCATCGTCCCCGACCTGCCCCTCAAGCTCTGGAACCAGCCCCGTCTCCCCGCCGCCCCCCGCGCCATCCTCACGGGCTTCTGCTCCGACGAGGGCGCAGGCTTCATGCCGCGCAACCCGCCCCCCTTTCGCGACTTCTTCGCCACCCTCATGCCCGCCCTCGACCTCGACGCCCTCGAGGCCGTGTACCCAGACCCAGACAGAGACCCGGCCTCCCCCTACGCCGGCGCCAAGGACGCCCAGCTCAAGCGCCTGGCCGATGCCTACGGCCACTACGCCTACATCTGTCCCGTGCTGCACACGGCGCACGAGGCGTCGCGCGTGGGGCTCCGCGTCTACCTGTACGAGTACGCGGGGCTCAACGGCGGCGGCGAGGACGGCGGCGGCGGGCCCCGGACGGCCGGCCACTGCGCGCAGTCGCCGCTGGTGCGGCCCGACGTCGGGGAGATCGGCAAGCACCCGGGCCTCGCGGAGGCCAGCAGGGAGATGCACGGGCGGTGGGCGGCGTTTGCGGCCGCGCCGGAGGGGGACCTGGGGGAGCTGTGGCCTGCGTTTGAGACGCCGTTCGGGGGTGGTGGGGGCAAGGGCGAGTTGCTGATTTTCGCCGAGGGGAATGATGAAGCGTGCGGGGGGAAGGAGAGGGGCGTTCCGGTGCGGACGAGGAGGCTGACGGAGCGGGAGATGGCGGTCTGTCGGTTCTGGTGGGACAGGATGGAGTTGAGTCAGGGGATGGGGGAGAAAGGGGTTGTAGATAAGCCGTGGTGATGGTGGGACCTCTGGTAGGGCTTTGAGCTTGATGGCAAGAGGCAGTATTCGTGTCGGGAGACACCAACTACGATCTCAATCACATGATAGATCAAACATTTCGCTACGCCGTTCATCGTGTATATACAATAACTAAGTAACCATGATACTGATCGGTGCAATGGACCGCTGAAACTTATATCCTCGCAAGGCGTGCGTGCGACAAGTCAACCAAATGCGAATCCTACCCAAGAACTCTCCTCCTCTTCCTCCTTTCTCCCCCTTCTCTCCCCTCCTACTTTTCTATAAATTTCGGTAGCAAAGTGGTGCGTTGCGCAGGCGCAGCGCTTTGGAATCGCATGCGAGGGAGCGTGTGGCATTATGTGAGAAAGCAAAGAAGGATAGTGCGTGCGTCGTAAGCCAAGAAAATAGGTATACTGAGCCGAAATGGAGCAGTGAAACGAATTCGGTAAGGTATGCAGTGAGTATCCTGAACGCCAGATGTGAAAAGATGAAAACTGTCCGCTGCTCTCGGAGGCAGGGTATAGAAACGACGGGTATCTATGTAGCGTCTATCGGGAGCTGGGGCAGCCCTCAGAAGTTCTGGGAGATGCCAGCGCTCTGCTGAGGGTAGTGCGAGGGGTTCTCAATGCGCGTGTTGCGCCGGGCGGGATTGTCACGGATGACAGGCGGCGCCGACAGCTCCTGCGGGGCCCCGTAGCTATCACCGTACGGGTTCTGCCCCTGCTGGTCGTAGTAGGTGGCGCTGTTGCCGTAGGAGGTGGCGCCGTCCGAGTTGTCGGATCGGTTGGCGGCGCTGTACGACGATGACGCGTTGGAAGGCCCGCGGTTAACGCCGGTGCCACGGTTGCTGGCTGCGGAAGGGCCCATAGCACCCAAGATCTCGCCCTCGGCAGGCGAGTCGGGGTCGTCGGACCGCGCGACCGACACATGGGCCTGGGGAGGGGACATGCCGCTGCCAGACATGGTGGTGGATGCCTTGTGGACAGCAGAGCCGGCGATGGTAGTAGTACCCCATCCTCGGTACCCGGACGAGTCCTCTCTCATCTCATAGCCACCCTCGGAGGCTCCCGCGCCCAAGTTGGGAATGGTAGGGTCGGCGTTGGGGTTGTACGAGTAGTCCTCCACCTCCTTCCTGCGCTCCTCCTCAGCCTCGCGCCTGGCACGGCGCTTCTTCCAGAAGAACAGGGCAAACAGGGCGAGGATAGCAATAGCACCAATAGGAACGGCAACGCCAATGGCAATCTTGGCACCCGAGCTCAGACCGCTTGACTCGCCTCCACTACCAGGGTTGATCGGAGTTGGGTCGACGGCAGAGGCAGTCGTTGACGTGGGCTCTGCCTGTGTCCGTTCTTTGGTGGTCGTAATGATAACGAGGCTAGTCGCGGTGCTGTCGGCCTGGGTCGAGGTGACTACTTCAGTCGTCTGCGTCTCCTCGGCGGTCGTGCTGGTCGGCTCGGCTGTTGTAGACGAGGGCTCCTCAGTAGTACTGGGGGGTTTGCTCTCTTCCGTCGTAGTCTTGGGAGGAGGAGGCGGGGGCTCGGTCGTCGGCGATGTAGGAGGTTCCGAAGCGGGATTAGAAGTCGGGGTATCTGCCGGGGGAGGAGGAGGTGGTTGCGGCTCCTCTGTCGTAGTCGGAAGGGGAGGAGCTGAAGACTCGGGGGGCTTCTCGCCGTTGTCTGTCGAGGACGGGGCAGGAGGGTCGGTGGCCTCGTTGGGCGGCACATCGCCCGCCGAGGTGGTAGACATGGTCGAGATGGGTGCTCACGCGATTAACGGGCCTGCGAGCGGAGTCGGCACGTCAGCAACCGTGAGCCCAGGAACGATTGGCGCGATAAACGAAGGAAAGGAAAGGCGCAAAGAAGAATGAGGCAGGCGAATGACAGCTGGTAATCATAAGGCAGTCGCAGATTCAATCCCGTGCCGCATCAACGGCCTTGGGTTTGGGCGACGGGTGCGAGGGAGACGATGGGCTGATGGGGGGGAAAGGGGCGCCAGCAGCCCAACGAGATTGACTCGGGGCGGCGGCGGGTAAGACGAGACCGCGAGACGCCGTCGACGATGAGCCGCAACGTTGAGAGACAAACCGTACCTTGACAATCAAGAAATGCCGGGGCGATTGTCCTGAAGCCCTGAGCACGAGGGTGAGGAGCCAATTCGAGCCCAGCGCAGTGGTTTGTTGGCGTTGGACTGTTTGAGACTGGTGGTGAGTGCGTGCTGGGGGCACTGGGACCCAGAAAAATGGAGGTGCCAGTGGCAGCCACTGAGCAAGCCCAGGGAACGGACGGTCAGCTCCGGGGAGATCTGCTGCTGGGGGTGGGTCGGATCACAGGGCAGATCCACGACCTTGAAAGATGGAGCAATGGGGATGGAAGCCGAATGTCGAATGTCGAATGTCGAATGTCACGCAGCTCACGAGAGTATGGCGATAATAGTTGATAGTTGAAGATAATGACACAGGAGCTGCAGAAGAGTCGGTTTCACAAATCCAGCCGAAGGCGACGAACGAAACCAGCCGATGCAAGCTGAAGTCCGTTCCCAGTACCGTACCTGGTGGCCTGTGGAGGTTGCATGCTGGGACAGCCCTAGGCCATGGACTGCCAGTGGCTCGTCGGACTCGCCTAGACGCTAGACCTGGCACTGGAGCAACCAACCGACCACTGGGGCCATGGAGCGCTGGGCGAGGAGGCGCTTGAGGAAGCTCCACCGCACTGCCCCAACTGGAGTGTCTCGGGGCGTCCACTGGACACTGGACAATCGACGCTGACAGTCCGACGCAGTGGCACTTGATACTACCACCTAGGTAGTTAGGTGCGCCCAGTAGGCACTAGTTCCACACGCATGCGGGCGCCACTGACACCTGCCAGGCGACTGTCGACCTTGTTTACCTTGAACGCGGGCGCCTGCTGGAACTCTCATCGTGGCCGATCTCGTCCTATCTCTGCTATACGCACCCGCTGCGGAATGGAGCGACGCGACCTGTGCGACCCTTCAATCCACCGCAACCAATTTGGCACGTTCCCTGGAACCCAAGAACTGCGCAGATCCAGACACGAGGTGGAAAGGCCCAATCACTTTGGCCAGAGGGGATTTGGATCTTCACCAATGCCCGCCCAACCAGGGGCAGCCACTGACCTCTCGGGCTCTCGTCATGGCTGTGCAGATCGCCACAGCTTTGGTGCATCCACACAAGGGACAAGAATAGAACACACCATCGGGTCATTGGCTTCAACCCCCTCCGCCCGTGGGGGGACACGGGCTTATACGTAGTAAGCTGTCGACTGCTACGTATTATCACAGAGCCCCCGAAAAGACGGACAGAGGAGCGAAAGAGGTTTGTACCATGTGGCAGCAGAACAATTGGTTGACAGAGGTTATGGATGATCCGTCGTCAGCCCTGACCGTCTGTGTTGTAACATCCGTAACACGGATAGCCTCCCCTATGAGCCATCATTGATAATTAATGGGCCCCAGAGCGCCATCTGACTGCGACGTCCTCATAGTCTCGTGTCCACTCATCCATTTCACGTCCAACCCGACACAGCGTATTACACGACTTTGCATTTCACAGTAACGGTCGGAGGTGCAGATCACCCATAATATAATAAAGCTAGTCCAGATGCCATCATCTGGACAACACCGCTTCCAATTCACAGTTCACCGTATATACAACGAATCTCTCTGGCCCCAAAAGCATCTGATACAGATAGCCCGTTACCTGCTTGATTGTCGTGGTGGGTGATCCCAATCCTTCTATATGCTGGTCGCCCCAGAAATCAACTGTCAAATCATGACCGCAATTACTCCCATGAATCGAAAACAAACCAGTCCTTGGTCGGGCTCAGTAAGCCCTATGCTATGCCGGAATCCATGAAACGATGCAACTCCCAACGACGCTCTGCTCAGCAAACCGCATCATCTACGGGCGCATGCCCCAATGAGGCTTCAGCTCGGATGCCATAGAATGTTGAGTAAACACGGTGTCACCCGGCAGCTTGCTGACGCGACCTGCCCCCATGCGGATGGCGCTTTGCGCCGTCGACGACATGCCGCTTCGGTTGCTCCTAATACTACCAGCATCACTCATGTTGTCCTGATCCTTGAACTTCTTAGGAGGCAGGAAATCCAGGCCAGTGAATGTTGATGATTTGCGGAGTGTGTGTCTGGTCTTGTTAGCCTATACACTTCAAACGAGAAAAAAAGAGCTGGTCGAATCACTTACGGGCTAGGGAGAGCGTTGAGCTCGTCGTAGGAAGCCACAAGAGGTGAGGCGCTCGGTACTTTGGGTGAGTACGGTCGCCTCTCGCCCAGAGGACTCTGCGAGCGGCCCCTGGCTCTTTCCGAAAAGGATTCGGGCGGGGCAAAGTCAGCTGCGTTGAAGATGGCAAACGAGTCATCCTTCAGCTTGGACGGCGTGGGGAGGGTGCTGAGGGCGGCTGGGGGAGGAAGGTTTCTTCTCGGCGTCTGGCGACCAGCCCTAGCAGAGGCTGACGAGTCTGGCCGGGGTCCAAGAGATGAGGGAGCACGAGAGCCCCAAGCAGAGTTCGCTCGTGACCGTGACCTTGGCCCGCCAGGAAGGCTCATGCCACCGAGCGAACCATGGGGCGCATGGGGACGGGGGCCACGGCCACCACCAGGGGGTCCACGAGGTCCAGGGCCCATGGGGCGACGACCGGCAGGCGGGGGGGTCATAGCACGACGGTGGACGGGCTGAGCACCCGGCATGACAAAGGCATTCGTCTCAGGATCGAAATAGGTCGCAGCCTCTCCGAGGTACCGCTCATCGTAATCCTCATAATATTCGCCTCCACCATAGTAGTCAGCGGGGACTGCAGGCATCGGTGGCGCGGGCTCCTTTGTGTCCTCGAAGTACTCCTTGTAGAAGGATCGAATGCGATTGGCTCTGTATTCGGGGTCCTCCGACTCGGTGACGTCGTCCGGAGGCAGGGGACGGAAGCCGACAGACAGTCTCTTGTTATCTTGCTGTGGGACGCCGAGCCCCTGAGGCGGGGGCGATTGCTCAACAGAGCCTACGGGTGGATCCCGGTGCTCTGGTCTTCCACGGCCGTAGTCCTGGTAGTCGTCATAGTACTCCGACGTCTGAATCTGGGGATTATAGGCCTGGTACCCATAGTCGCTTTCCTTTGATTGGCGATTGTCAGGGGTTGTGACAGCCTGACCACCTAGAGGCTGAACCTGGTCACCGTGGTGTTCCGAGAACATTCCGTCGTTCATGGGCGACAACGGCTGCGGCAGGTCCAAGTTCAGACCTAATCCGGCGGGTTCCAGGTGCTTGGGAGGCGAGTCATTGCCAGTGTGGGCTACACCAATGTTGTCCGTATTATCTGAATGAGCAACACCTGAGAAATCAAATTGACGAGAGTCACGAGGCGGGCTGACAATCCTATCCTCTGGGCTTTTGGCAACAGTAGGGGGAGGCTCCTGGATCTCTGGGGCCCTGGGCAAGTCTTTGTCGTCATCCGGATAGGGCACCATGCCGATCTCTGGCACAACGGGTTTGATAGGAATAACGGGTTCCTGGAGTTCAGCTGTGTCGCGTCCCTGGTAAGTTGGCTCTGGGGCTGCCGGGGGCGTGGCGAAGGGATCTTTTTCGTTTGGGTTCGTGTGGTCTAATGGGGACTTTGGGAAGGAACCCTGTCGAGGGGGAGGCATCCTCAAGGATCTGCCCGTGGCGACGGACGCACGCTTGCTGGAACCGCCGAACACAGATGGCTCCTTGCTGAACGAATGGATGGAGCCACACTCGCTGGGGACCATACGATAAGGGTCGTACTCGTTGGTATATCCTCGGGTCAAAGTATGTACTGAGTCCTGGGATCCTTGCACCTTGGGCGGGAGAAGGTAAGGCGACTCCAGATTCATGTCCATGGATAGCTGGTTCGTCTTGTGCGAAGACTTCTCTCCACCCATGAGGGCACTCATACGACCCTTCTTCTTTCTCCCTGGCATAGGTCCGTCGTCAAGACCAAAATCGAGGTCACGGTGAGGGTCTTTAGCATCCTCCATCCTCTGTCGCTTTACGCCGCGGCGGTGTAGGTAGAGCAAGACGCACAAGGCACCTACCACAGGGATCCTATTTTGTAGTTTCGTCAGAAGAGTGAGGGCCAGAAAATGAGAGGGCGAACGTACGTAACGCCAAGCACAATGGGAAGAGTCATGGAACTCATACTATGCGGCTTCTCCTCGTCCCTCACGGCAAGCTTAACCAAAGTTTCAGCCCGCCGCAGGTTGATTCGGGGCTGCATCCGGTACCCATTGGTACCGAATGGCCCGGAGTCAGCCATTTCCAAGAGAATAGGTTGCCGAGTTCACTGGTTGGAAGGTGTTTCGCAGCGCCAAACGGATAAAAAGTCGTGGTCCAATTTCCAAGCAAGTGACGACGAAGATTAGGTCGTTCAAAGATGTCGCTAAAATCGAACTGGGTCCCAATACAATGGAATTGTCGTGAACATTAAAGGAATAATCGAAGAGTTTAAAGGTTGCTCGAGGCAGGAAGATCAAGGGATGATCTAGTCGTAGAGACAAGGTAAACAGAATCGTGGACGTGATCGCGAACCGGTCGAATCGATGGGGAGATGGGAATGCGTCGGAAGCAAAAACCAGACAACAGAGCCAAAACGCGTCGTAGCCGTCGGTGAAGTCGATGTAAAAGTCCGTGTTAAGCAAACCAAGGCCAAGGCAAGGCAATTGAAGGAGTGGCTTGCCGCCAGGGACCTTGGAAAGCGAGATGAGGAAAAAGAGTGACTGAGTTGAACGCACAAAAAGAGCGGCAGGCCTGCTGGCAGGTCCTCTTCACAAAACAACGACCCAACGAAGCTTCAACTACCGGTCGACAGTCGAAGGTGATTATCGAACTGACGATGGGGGAGCGAGGAGGAGGAAGAGCGAGCCAGAGCGAGGGTGGAGGGAACCACGGGTGTGGGCTCAGAAGGCGCTGTCAGCCAGTGGGCGTCGCTCCTGGCCCAGGGCGATTGATGAGCTGTGGAACACGCCGGTCAGACTGGTTTACCGGAAAGGAGGAGGCCCGCAGCCGCAGAGACAGTTGTACAGCGGTGGTACATGCACGGCGACCCGGATTCGGTGGGCGCTGCTGTACAGGGCAGGTCCACGTCGCTTTCAAGTGGCTCTCGGCGTCAGGCGAATGAGACAGTACTAGTACCCTTGCCAGGGGCCACGATGCTGGCCATGGTCCAGTGGTCCAGCGCGGCACCGCCGCACAGGATGGTTTAATTTGCTAGGGGCGGTTTGAGGCGCTCGCTCCCGTCGTGTCCCTGCACGACAGGGCCTTGGCTGCCCAATATTACGAGTACATGCCCAAACTGCCAAGCATCTTGAACTAATTATGACAGCACTCGGAGTGACGGAATAAAGCACAGGCTCCGGCAATAAACGGAACCTCAATATCGCCAAAGCTGCTCTGGCAACGGCGCTGAGATGAAGCACCGAAATCATTGATATTGGTTGGGGGCGGCTGCTGCAAGCTGCACTGCTGCAGCTGGATCATTCTGGAGGGGGACTTAACGCAGGAACGCGGTTTGAGACGGTGGGGAGCTGGTGGCTTTACAGTGCATAGATGTTAGAGGTTATCGTGCAAGACACAGCAAATTACGCCAGTTCACACGCGTGGTCTGGCAAATATCCGCACTGTACTTGCCCCTGGCGCTAAACCTAAAGTTTACTAGCACCACGATCCAACCGCCTTCCCTGTCCGCGGATGAACAAAAAGTGACCGCAGCAAACCAAGGTTCCATCCCAAGTTCCATCCTGATAAAAATCTAGAACCAAGGTCAACGGCCCGGCACGACCCCATGAGAACGATTCTTGCAATTGGCCTGAAGCTGGCTTCCCCCCCGCTGAGTAATAAGAAGGGCTCCTCCGCTCTCTCAACTGAAAACCAAGCTTCAGCCCTGACGGCCATCGCTAATAGGGCATGTCCGAGATGAGGACGGGTCGGGAGGATATTCGTATTCTAAAAATGCTTTTGGTCTCCATCTTCTTTCTCAATCTGAGGCAGCCATTTTCGCGGGCCAACTATCAATGTCGCTCTGTCGCTTTGGTTAGCGGAGTTTGCTGCGCCTCTCCTCGCGTATAAACACGAGCCACAAGACGTTGCATTGTCTTTCCGCGTGTTCAAATGATGACTTGCATTATGCAAGGCATAGACAAGAACAGTAGGCCTCCAACCGCGGACCCTTTCAAGGGCTCATTGAGACTCCTGTTCCTAGAGGACACAAATACATATTACTACTACTCGTATTATTACTACGGATACTACGTAGTAGTAATACTCCTAGTAGGTACATAATAACAGTAGGTACGGAGTACGTCTGTACGAAGTATCGTACGAGTTGACTATCCACCATCCACATCAATCTCTTCCGCTTGACACATTGTAAAACTCCGGCGCATATTCCAGTAGCCAGCCCTTTTCGATCTTAGTAATGTCCCGAATAAAGATCTTCCCCCCGGTCTCCATGACGTCGTGGAAGATGACCCAGTCCGCCTTGCGGTTAAACATGAGCGAAGTTGGGTGCGCGTGCAGCACTGTCCCCCCCTCTACGTTGCGGAACGTGCCATCAGGCTGCATCCGCGCTGCGTGCGCGAAATAACCTGCTGTGAGACAACGTCGGATCTGCTCAGCCCTCCGAGCCGTGTCCTGCTGTTGCTGGTGGTTCGCCCCAAAAGACTCATCGACGTTGATGCTGAACCTCTCAAGGTACCGCTTGAGCTGCGCGCGGATGCTGACCGCTCGGGTCATGGACTTATAGTTGAGGTTGTTATCATGGCAGAACTTGGCTTCCTTCTTGCCCTTGGTCACAAAAGCTTGATAAGCATTAAGCAGCGTCAAGTGATCCCCCTCTTCGACGGCAAACTTGCGCCTTGACGTCTCCATCTTCTTCCGTTCGCCTTCGTGGTGGAACCACACGCTGCCATTCAGGCTCGTCATAGCCGCGATTGTCAGGATCTCGCTCGTGCATCCAAAACTAGGGGCGGACAGCAGAGTCTTGGCCATCATGGGCTCGACCGCCAGTTCTGCCATCCTGAATCCAAGAGGTCTTGTGAGTTTGGCGTACTCGTCCAGGGCCCCCAAGGAGTACAAGAGCTCTAGGGCCTTGGACATGAGCTCTGCGGGAGGCGGAGAGAAGAAGTCGAAACGGGCAACGTTGTCGATTCCCAAGGCTTTCAGTTGTAGTATGGCTGGAGCTAGATTGGACCGCTGGATCTCAGGCACATTGGCTTCGGGCAATGCCTGAAAGCTGTCCTCGGTATAGAGCCTGAAGCACTTCCCCGGCCTTGTTCGACCAGCTCTCCCTGCACGCTGTGAGGCGGATGCTTTCGATACAGGTGTCGCCGTCAGAGTCTCGATACCTGTTTTGGGATCATAGGCTCTCTGTTTGACGAATCCGCAGTCAATCACATAGACGATGCCATCAATAGTGACAGAGGCCTCGGCGATGTTGGTGGAGAATATCACTTTGCGCGTTTTCTCCGAGGCCTTGTCGAAGACGTATAGCTGCTGCTCTGTAGAGAGACCGGCATACAGCGGGAGAGGTTGGAGTGAGTCCCCCCGACTGTCGAGCTCGGCGGCTCGCTCCGATACTGCCTGGACGGCAGAGTCAATCTCCTCACGACCAGTCAAGAAGACCAGTATGTCCCCAGACGCCTCCTGTTTGTGAATATTGAAAACGGTATCAATCGCCTTCTCGACGTAGTCCTCGGCTGGCGATTCCAAGTACAAGATATCGATGGGATACGTTCTGCCTTCCAGGCTCACAATCGTACCCGTCTCAATTTGTGCCCCATCCTTGGCGTCACTTGTCTTGTCTTCACCACTTTCCGAAAAGAAGTTGAGAAACTTCTCTGCCTGTAGGGTGGCGCTGCTGATGATGATGCGAAGCTCCGGCCGTCTCTTCCTTATTTTCTTGAGCAGACCCAGTAGAACATCAGTGCTGATGGATCGCTCATGGGCCTCGTCGACCATGATGACGGAGTACCGGGTCAATAGGGGATCAACCAGGGCTTCCCTTATCAGAAGACCATCCGTGAGGAACTTAATACGCGTCGACGACGATGTGGCATCTTCGAAGCGGATCGAGTATCCAACCTCCTTGCCTACCTCGCATCCAACTTCTTCCGCAACGCGGACTGCGACTGTAGTGGCTGCGACCCGGCGAGGCTACAAACATGTTAGCCATAACGCACTAACAGACATATCGGAGTGCCATACCTGAGTGATGCCAATGAGCTTCCCGTCGGAGCACCAGCCTGCATTTTCAAGAAACTGGGGAATCTGTGTGGTTTTGCCCGAACCTGTCTGACCAATGACAATGGTGACAGGGTATTTTTCAATAACATAAAGGAGACTCTCTCGATGCTTCGCTATAGGTAATAGAGCAGCTGGTTTGTGGAGTGCCGGTATAAAAGTTGAGTTGAGGTCAAAGTCGGCCATGACGGAGATTTTAATCGCGAAGGGTTGAGTGGAGAGATGGTCAACAAAGCTCACACATTAGAGATATGAGGCTTGGAAGCCAATCCTGGATAGCAGATCTTGTGGTCATAATCTTATCCTATCCATCTTATAGCGTAAGAGATACTGTTTGATGAGTTTGGTTGTTCCTCTCACCGTCTGTTTATTCCCCAAGCTCCCTCGAATTCCTACCCTGAACCCCGGACGAGGGAGGAGGCATTGGATTTTGGCCATGCGTGGCGTAGCAATGTGGCGGGTCTGACGTCTGCCTCAGCTAGCCTGTGGCTGAGACTGCTTGAGGATGGGATGTGGGGACGTCATCAGCCTGCGTGGCTCGGCTACAAGGTTCCTAGTAGGAGCATTGATGAGCAGCTAGCCCCTCGTCTTGAAGACGAAACAAGCTTCTGCCTCAACATCCACGTTCACATTTTACCTTGCTCCTTTTTTCCACCGAAACCAACCATCTTGGCCACAGGCATAGTCTCTGGACACACACGGCCGCATAGCTACGTACTTCTCACCAAGCTCGCAGCATGGCCGCCCCAACTGATACGGTGAGATTACACGGACCTCGACCCTGCGCGCCAGAGCTACGGCTAACGTCACTCCTGCTTCCCAGCCTACAAAAGGCACAGGGGACAGCGGCGCCGAATCGCCCACCACCGCCCGGCCACTCGAGATGGACGACGACGATGTTCAGGAGACTGGTGTGATTAGTGGGGACGGCAATACCACGTCTACGCCTGGCCAGGGTAACGCCACCAACGCACCGACGACAACTTCGACGACTGAGACATCCCCCGCTCCCGAGACTCCCGCGACAGGAGGGGAGGAAGCGGCTCCGGCGAAGCCTCCTCGCCCACTGACCGAGGCCCAGAAGAATGAGATGACCCTGAAGGAAGCCTTTCCCAGCGTCGACGCTAGTGTTATCAAGGCTGTCCTCTCCGCCAGCGGCGGGCGCGTGGAGCCTGCTTTCAATGCTCTTCTTGGTACGACTCGAAGGCCAAAGTTTTGAGTGCCAGAATTTTTAGCTCACGTATATTTAGAAATGACCGACCCAGATGCGGCTAGGAACGAGCCCCAAGAAGTTCCTCCCCCTCAGCCCCCTCGGCCGCAAGGACGAACAGAGATGTCGCAGCTCGAGGCCGACGAACTTTATGCTCGCCAGCTTGCGGAGCATTACGATAATGTGGGCGCCTACGAAGCTCGTACCTCGAACCGCCACCGCGACGATCGCATGAGGCAGCGTCAGCAGGGATATGACGACGACGACAAGGATTACAGCTTCATTGATGACGACCTGCCCGCAATCCGCGAGAACCTGCGCCAGGGCTTCCTCGAGACGCAGACTAAGGTCAATGGATGGATCACTAACCTCAAGAAGCGCCTTGAGGACTCATTTGACGAGTCAGAGGAGCCTCATCACTACCAGGGGCAGCGCCGAGGCGAGCCTAGCCGGAGGAGTGGCGATTATGATGCCGATCCTCAGGTCTTGAGCGATGATTTCGCGGGCATGCGATTCTCCGCTGACGGAAGTAAGTGTTTTGTTTGCTCCCCTGACTTGAATGACATGCTAATCCCGCGTAGTGCCGGTAAATCGCTCGCAGACAGGCATCCACCGGCCGCCTTCATCTTCACCTCGCCCACACGATGGGCGCAGAGTCGGCTTCAAAGAAGAGACCGAGGAGATCAACATGTACGACAGGTCACCTCCAGTGCCGCCCAAGGATGCGCCGCCTGCGAAGTCGAGCAAGTGGCAGCCGCTGTCCACGGTTGAGCCCAGCCCCATTGGCGACAATGACCCCTTCAGCCTGGGCGATAGTGAGGATGAGAAGGACAACAAGGATATCAAGGACACAGCCAAGGACAAGCCAAAGGATTCGACGTCAGACGAGGGCGAGAGACTGAAGAAGGCGGCAGCGGAAGCTATGGCTGATAACCTGGTCGACTCAGGCAAAGACAGTAATTCCAAGGCTACCTAGCCTACTCGTAGGTAGAAGCCATGGTCGGGATGAGAGCATCGGGTGGGATGTGGGGCCTCACGCTGGGCTATTTCGGGTGTTCCAGCCATCGAAGTAAGACTGCGAATATTATGTACCTCGTAGGTGTTGAGCTATTGATACCAGTGCGACACGAATAATAAGACAATTTCATAACCCCTCGGACTACTCGTACTTGTACGATTACGCTTATTCGTTTACTGGAAGGAAATGTGCGACACAAGCACCTAGGTACTTCGTAGTACCTAAGTACTAATAATCGCAAGCCTAAGGCTGAAGCTCCTTCTGCCTAATATTATACTAGGTAAGTACGGATACTAGGTAGGTAAGTAGGTAATCTGTACTCCGTACTCAAAACGAGCATGAGTAGTAGTACTAAGTCAACAGCATCAGTGGTTTAACTATGAAGTACTTCGTATGGCGCTTGCCAATAGGCCACGCAGATATAATTAGCTACCCAATTCATACTGGCCGTAATATTTACGTCTGGTTCTGCTTCGGGTGGGTATAGGAAGACACAAATCGGCGAATGGAGTTGAAAATACCTTATATAACATTATAGTTATGAATTAATAACAATTGGTCGGTTAGCTCAGTTGGTTAGAGCGTCGTACTAATAATGCGAAGGTCATGAGTTCGACCCTCATACTGACCATTTCTTTTTGCCTTTTTGCCTTTCCGTCTTCTTTTTTGCAACTATGGATATCTCGCCACAGGATATGAGCTTTCAGAAGCGCGAATTTTTCAACGTCAACTGGTCGGTTAGCTCAGTTGGTTAGAGCGTCGTACTAATAATGCGAAGGCCATGAGTTCGACCCTCATACTGACCATTCCTTTTTGCCCATCTAAACATGGGTTCATTCTTTTTGTCGCTGAAGTTGTGTGCTGGCTGCCATCCGCAACCTCCAGGCGACGTTCCTCAGACACTCGCTCACTTGCTTGCACAGCACCATCTAAATTGTGTCAGAATCTTTAAGTATCAAGAACTAGTACCGGCCATTGGTGCATATAATTTTTTCATCCCTACGAATTAGACAGTTCTGAGAAGGCCTGGTTCGGGGGTCATGTCGGGTGTAGTTTCCGGAGGTGTGTGTATTATGTCGCCGGAGGGCCGTCGATCCCGATTCCTCATGCACACAGCCTTTCCTAGCCCTGTCCAATGCCCCGGGTCCAGGAGGTCACGATTGCGACATGGCCAGTTGGTTGTCCATCAACAGGGGCTTGTCTCCGACAACATCACGCTGTTGGGGACGAGGATTTGGACCATGTCGCTTCCCTGGAACGACTGTCACGGCCGATTTGGGCTTGATTTCCCATACAAAAGCCTGTACCCGTGCATGTAGATTTGACTAAGAATGCGACAGTGGTAGACTTTGAAAAACAGGTCAAGAAATTCAACATGTGGGCACAAGTGTCATCATAAAGCTACTAGCGGGGCTCGAAAACCAGAGACATACACTCGACATCTTCACAGAGGGAAGCCAGTCTGCCGCCATCTAGTTCGTATCGTTATTCTCAGAAAGTGAAGAAAGCCTCCTATTCACATAGTAATAAGCGACACCCTGCCGGTACTGTGGGACCATAGTTCGATTCACCTGAAGGTAGAGAGGTCATGAATACCAAGATTTTCCGTCATCTAGCCGAGTGCCCTAAAAGAGCTGTCTTCAATCTCTTATTTGTGAATTGAGCTGGCGAGGAAAAAGTAGATAATAGTTAAGGTCCCAGCCTAATACCAGGACAGATTGAAAGGCCATATATCAGCGTCTCTAGAACAGACGGAGCCGGTGTGATCAGCGATGTCGGCTTGGAAAGCCGGAAACATTGAGATCTTGCCTCATTGGTAAATACTTCCAGGAGACACTTGTCCGCATTCGACAGAGAGAGGGGCATATTAATTAATGACCGGTCAAGAGATGTCAGCCAAGGATGGCCTAAGACGATATACCGATATCCATACTATGTACAGGTAAAACAGTGGTTCCTAAGTAAGCATACAACACGAGAATACTTCAGCTTGCCCAAAAATGATTAATAACAGGAATACGGCGGGACCAAAAAGCGGATGGGAGTGGAGAGAGGGATCTAGCAATACTCCGTACCCGGTGCTAGAACAGCAACAGCTCGACACAGACAGCTCCGTAATAGTTGAGAGTATCTAGTTTGCCCCTTTTCTTTTCTTCCATGCAAGAAGAAAAAAAATGAAACGTCTTGACGCTCAATGAGCTTCAGACGACATGGTCAATATGAGGGTCGAACTCATGGCCTTCGCATTATTAGTACGACGCTCTAACCAACTGAGCTAATCGACCAACTGATAGATGACCCGCTTGGAGGCATTATGTGCGGCGGATGAGGCGTTGTGAGATGCAAAAAAAACACAAAAAGAAATGGTCAGTATGAGGGTCGAACTCATGACCTTCGCATTATTAGTACGACGCTCTAACCAACTGAGCTAACCGACCAATTGTTGTGGGGACCATGGAATACCAAAGCTATATTCCATACCGCGTACCAAGCCGCGCGAATTCATTCACATCCCCACGACTCCTCTCACCTGAAGGACGTGGGAAGCACAGCTTGGCCATTAGTGTCACTGGATCAAATTTGGGCAGGCCGGTAATTCGGATGGGAACGTGGCTCTGCAGTGTTGGCCCGTATCACCCTTCTATCATCGGGCCATTGGTCCAGAACGCCCTGCAATGCAGTGTTAATGTGCCGTGATCCGCGGTGGCGTGGTGTTTGGTGGCCTCGGAAGAGGAGAATATCCCCTTCACGTGCATCAACTCCTAGTCAGCTCCTAGGCTAGAATCCACTGAGCTAAAATATCGCGTGGGATCGTATAAGTAAGGCTTGTAATTTATCATCTTGGTTCCTCACACCCATGGATCTCCTTACCCCTCTGTGGGGTTCGGGGGTTCTACGCAGGAAGTTCGAGTTGAAGACGGGGCTTGGGAGGACGCCAACACCTCTGGGTGATTGTTCAAAATGTCTGGGATGGGTTCCTGTCCCCTTCCTCGGGGCGTGTAGTTGCTTTATACATTCTCTGAAGGTAGTGCAATGGCTCTTTGACGCTTGGTAATAGGCCCTTGGCAGCTTGTTCAACCGGCGGTCGCTCCGAGTCCCAGGACTCCCAGAATATTGATCTACCTGTTTGGGACGTGGGTCACAGCAGCATATGTCCATCGTAATCGTAGACTCGGCCCACTATCGATCGTGTCGCCTCATTCCTCGAGGTTGCGCATACGCGTGGTTTTTAAAGATTAGCTAGGGGAATTGAAGCTCACGCAGTCTGAGGATCGGAGAGGTTCTTGATCCGAACCTGGTTGGGGTTATTGTACGAAGTAAAACCACGCGAATGGGACTATCGATGCGGTCTTTTGGTCTTGGTGGCATTGGTTCGGCAGTAGCGCAATAGACAAGAGCGTGGACTGAGAATGGATGGCTGGCATTGTTGAAATACTTGACGAGGAGTTGCGAGACCCTTGTTGATCGCGTCCACCCTCTAGGTTGGGTGGGGCATGGCCACCACTGGGCGCGGAGACACGTGACCGGATATGGAGGAATCAGGAAGCAGCATGCCCGCACGTGCGACAGGAACAGATGGATTACATGATGGTAGCAGACGAGCGAGGATTGTTGGCGAGCAAGCAACACGGACGGGCCGTTTGACTGCTGGTTCCCGCGAGGGGATTACGTACCGAACTTAGGTACAGTGAGTACCTACTAGTAGTCGCAGCACATAGTAGCAAAGAGCAAAGATGCACGCTTGAATATCGGGCCCTTTTTCATGACTCTTGCTCGAGTCCGTCCACCCCGCTTCCCGGTGCAGCAGCTTCCTCAAGCTGCTTCCAGGCCGTTTCCATTCCTGCCGCCGCCAGGCCTGGACCAAAACTTTGCAGCATCGTACGCCCTCTGTCGAAGAGGTCATTGCCCCTCGCTCTCTCGAATCTTCGATTGCCGAAAGCCGCGCCATCCTGCTGCTGAGGCACCTGTCTTGGGTGACACGTGGGTGTATCCGCGGCGAGAGACTGTGTTTTCTGGTCATCGGCGGTTGGGAACTTCTTGTTGTTGAGCCAGCCTGAGTACCAGACAACCGCCTCACCCTCGCCCTGTTACCACCACCTTCCGTACAGGCGACACACACCAAGCCACTCACCCAATTGCCCTTGGCCGAGCAACCGCCGTCGTACCGCAATCCAGCTGGTGTCGCACTGCAGGGGGTGCCCACTGCCTCAGTCCGACTGCTCAGTCCACGGCAACGGTGCAACTCACATCTGCTGTTGAGCCGACCCCACGTACCACCTCGCCAGCCACTGATCTGCATCCTTCCTCTCATCCAAGCCCAGCGAGGCCTGTTCATTTCTTGACATGACGTCTGGCTTCGAGACATCTGCTCCTACGTCTCCGTAAGAAGAGGAATTACGACGACAGCCACGCCGACGACAGCCAAGACCGTCCATCTCGCCTGAGCACTGACGGCTGCCTGCTTCCGACCCGTCAGTGTCTATCGTGTCACTCCTATCTACACGCCCCAGGAGGCACAGCCCGCTTGTCGAGTTGCCATTCTTCTGATATTCATCGGCGCGAGCCCGCCGGCAAGCTCTCGACATGTAAGTGGTCAATCCCCATCCCCCCCTGCCGTGTGAGATATAGGTCTTGCCTAACCCTTCCTTTTCACGTGTAGGAAGTTCGGAAAGCAGATCCAGAAGCGCCAGCTTGAGGTCCCTGAATATGCTGCTAGTTTCGTCAACTACAAAGCGTTGAAGAAGGTGAGGCCTCCAACTTTTGTCCCTAGCCAATCGTCTTTTGAGTATCCTGCACCCTCTTGATCCCACCTGTCTAGGATAGAGTACCCCTCAAGTCGCATCACAACGCATGTGCCACGGTCATCCGCCGTTGACTCTCCTGCCACTGACACTCTGCCATGTAGCTCATCAAGAAACTCTCGGCAACCCCGACTCTTGCTGCTCAAAATGGTATCAACCGCAAGGCTACGCCTGCAGACTCCCAGGCTGCTCTACAGGCCAACAAGGCAACGTTCTTCTTCCAACTAGTAAGGCTAGGCAATGTTTGTATTATGGCCGCCCGCTGAGCCAGATATAGGAACGAGAGCTTGACAAGGTCAATGCCTTTTACCTCCAGAAGGAAGCCGAGGTTAGTTTTTCTGTTCCTTAATCGGGCTGTCTTGTTGAGAATTGTGGCTGAGAATTATTCCAATGCAGCTCAAGATACGTCTCAAGACACTTTTAGATAAGAAGAAGGTTCTCCAGTCTCGGCAAGGTATTTCAAGACGCTCGGCCAAATTCACCACTCTAGAAGAAGGTTTCCAGCAGTTTGCCACTGATCTCAACAAGCTCCAACAATTCATCGAAATCAACGGCACTGCATTCTCAAAGATCCTCAAGAAATGGGACAAGACATCCAAGTCCAAGACGAAGGAACTCTACCTCTCGCGAGCTGTCGAGGTCCAGCCCTTCTTCAATGCTCCCGTCATCAGCGAACTGTCTGACCAGGCGACAACGAGCTTGCAGGAGCTGGGCGCCTGGTCAGATGGGATTCAGGTCGACTTCAGGTCATCTGGGCACGTTGTGACAAGTCAGCATTTCATTGGCACGGATGAAGGTGACGCCGACACGCTGCTGCTCGATACGGTTGTTACAGGAAACATCGCTACGCTGCGTGACCTGCTTTCAAAGATGCGGTCTTCAAGCGACTCTGAAGATGGTGATAGCTCGTTGATGGAGCGTATTACCCGGACGTTCTTGGCGGCAATTTACGACGCACCCATCGAGACACTTCGGGTGCTCCTGGAGACCAATCTAGTTGATCTTCATTCTTACGACGATATCAACGAGCGGAACTGCCTGCACCAGGCCGCCATCTACGGAAAACAACATGTCCTAGAGTGGGGACTGGCTGATGGTGTTGCGGTGGACCGGACTGACGTCTACGGACGTGTTCCGCTGCACTATGCAAGCTTGCATGGGAGGATCACCATGCTTGAGGCTCTCCTAGATGGTGAGTGTTGGGAACCGAGGATCGACGGACATGCACTGACTTCCTTTAGCAAACCCCGCAACTATTGACCTTATCGACCACGACAATTTCACTCCCCTCATCCACGCTATCATCCACGGGCACCTCGACTGTGTGGAACGTTTGTTGGCTAAGTCAGCTCGCATCGATCCAGTATCAGATTCGGATCATATTCCCCTGAATTTAGCCTGCGAGCATGGTTCAGTCCCTGTGGTTGAGCTTCTGCTCCAACATGGGGCGAAAATCCTTCCAGATGCCGAAGGTCTATACCCGCAGCATTTGGTGGCAAGATCAGGCCAGACATCGGGGCTCCTCCTTCTGCTGAAGAAGTATGGGGCAGATCTCGACCAGGTTGACAAGCTTTATGGGTGGACACCACTTGTACATGCTGCTAGTGAAGGCAATGTCGACTGCCTCCAAGCCCTGCTCAGGGCTGGCGTGGACCCAAACATCCTCGACGAAAAGGACCTTCCTGCCATGTACTACGCTGCTTGGGAGGGCCACCTTGAGTGCATGAAGCTTCTCACACCCATCAACACGCGGGCACGTGCAAGTCCACTAGTGACTCAGCCGTTACTTGGGTCCCTTGACAGTAGCAGCGCTCCTGTCCCGATGTCCCTGGACCCCGATGCTATACCTGCACTGGAACTCCCGCCACCCATAATACCCTTGCGCAGATACGGCCACAGCTTCCTCGATACCAAGACGGTCGTTCAGATCAGTTTCGAGGACGTCGAAGAGCAGCCGTTAGTATTCTTCCAAGACGGCAAGTATCCCGCCGCCCGCCTCACCATCTCCTCCAAAGTGTCGGACCTCATCCCGAAAAACATTATTCTCCCTTTCCAAGAAGATACCCGCATCGTTTCATTCCAGGTCGACAATCTCGACTCCTTTTCTCTCGACTTTGACGTTTTCCCTGCTTATGGAGCTAAGGTTATCGCCAAAACGGTGGTTCTGCCGAGCACTTTCAAAACACTTCAAGGCAACTCCAGATGCTGCCTGCCTCTCTTTGACCCCCGGTTGCGGGCCATTGGCCAGATCAGTTTCCATACACAAGTCATCAAGCCGTTCCAGGGGAAACCGCTCGAGATAACCGACTTCGAGACGTACTGGAAAGCCACCAGCCAGTTCAACCAGCCGACCAATGCTATCGTCACCGGATCGAGCTTGTCGGGAGACTACGTGAGGTTGTTTGTCCAGTATACCAGCGACGGGGTACCAGTGCTGTGGCCACGCTGGACGATCCCTTGCGGAGGCGTCGAAATCCCCGTCTGTCGACTGTCCCTGGAGCAGTTTGTGGCTACGACCTCCCAAAGTAGCAGTCGTGAAGAGCTACGGGCCTTGCCGTCAAAGATGGTAGACAATGTTGCGGACATTTATCATATTATGGCTACGGCAGGCGTCACACTTGTGGAGGCGCTGTCTATGCTACCCCCAGGCATCCACGTCAACCTCCAAATCCTGTATCCTACCCCGGAGGAGGAAAAGAGTTTGGCTCTAGGACCGGCCCTCGATGTAAATGTCTTTGTCGACGCCATCCTGACGGTTGTCTTTGACCACGCTCGGGCGCAGCGAGCCCACTCACCCGACGTGGTTCGGTCAATTGTGTTTAGCAGCTACAACCCGCAACTATGCATAGCCCTCAACTGGAAGCAACCCAACTTCCCTGTCTTCCTTTGCAACGACCTGGGCAGGGAAGACACAATAGTGTCGTCTAATATGATCCAGAACAGCGGCAGGCGGAGCGGGTCAATCAAGGAGGCGGTAAGGATCGCGCAGAGCAACAACTTCATGGGGCTGATATGTTTCTCTGGGCTCTTGGTAAGCAACCTTCCATCCAAGGCGTGGCGAGGATAGAAAGCTGACTTTCCGACAGGACATGGTCCCCGCGCTCGTCGATGCCATCAAGTCCCAAGGCCTGGCACTTGTAATGGACAAGTCGGTAAACTCGCCTGAAGCGAGTCCACAGGCAGACCCGTTCCAACGGCTGCCTCAGGGGGTGGACGGCGTACTGAAACGCCATGGTATTTTGCGATTTAATGACTCGATAGACATGTAGACTTGCTTGTAACAGAATCTTTAGGCCGCAATCAGGCCCAAAATCTCATGGATGGCAGTTAAAGCGACTTGTATACATGCGAATGTCCTCTTAGGCTCCTTTGTATTGGTATTTGAGGCTCGAGAGCTCGGATTCGGGGTCGACGCTGGCCATGACCATCTTGGAGACGATGACCGCTCCGTAGACCACCGCGGGGAGGTTGCCCATGCCGATCAGGCCGAAGCTCGCCGCGTCCGACTTGGTCACCAAACCCATGAGCACCAAGAGCACAACGAGAGCTAGGTTCAGATACGGGAGGTACTTGTCCAATGGAGAGTCGGTCCCAGGATTCAGGCCCAGCTGTTGCTGTTGCTGCTTCTGAATCTTTCCGCGCCTGCTCCGGTCGAGAATCTCAATGCCCGTTTCGGCGTGGGGGAGACGATATAGGAGGAACGCCGTGGAGAGGAGCGAGGTGATGCTCAGGAGCGCAAGCAGGGCTGTGGGTGGGCGGATCAGCGAGGGCAGGTAGGGCAGCGTGGCGGCGACGGGCAGGGCGAGGAGGAGACGAGCGAAGAAGGCGTTGCCGGATGCGTTTTGGGAGACGAGGCGGTTGATGAGATCTTCTTGCTCTGGGGAGGCGGATGTGTCAGTACGGATATTCGGAGCTCTCTGAGCAGGTGGTGGGGGAGCTCACCCTCCTCGTCCATGGCTTCGGGCTGCGAGCCCGTCGAGTCGGCGTCCTCGTCGGCGGGGTAGCGAAATGTGCGCCGTAGGCGAGCTGTCTGGTCTTTGAAATTGTCCATGGCGGAGAGATTTGATTTTCTGTGGGTGAATGACGGTGCTATGGTTGTTTGCAGGTAGGAAGTGTGCTCTTCAGGCTCTCTCGCTGGCAGTTGTACGTAAACGCACAATGACGCGCCCCTGGGCGTGAGTGTACCTGGACGCAGTGGGGCGCGTGGGAACTGCCACAAGGGTCCTGCGGTGTGTGGCTCGGTCGTTTCGGCAGCGCCGCAAAATTTCCCCGACCGACCTGGACTGGAACCTGCTCTCATCATCCCACTTTTCGTTGCGGCTCGGAAACTAAGCTGGAAAGCAGCGCAACGCAGACATGCTGTCCCGAGTGCTTCGACGGAGGCTTGTAGCCTCTCTGAGGGCCAAGCAGTGTCCCCGCGGCAATCTGCAGAGGAGATGGATCACCCCGGCGCCCAGGCCGGGAGATGGGCCTCTCATGTCCAGGCGGGCAGACCGCGAGCTCCCCAGTACGAAGCCCCCCCCCTCTTCCAATTGATTGAATACGCACGCAGAGGACCCAATCCCGGACCAGAGTCGAGATGCTGACAAGGAAAAACCGGCAGACGTCGAGCAGGTCAGCTTCCGCTGGCGTCGCACCCTCCCCATCTTCATGGCCATCGTGGCCGCCTGCTCCGTCGCCATCTTCAACTACCAGAAGATGTCCTCGCCCGTCATCGCCTCGACCCTCTACGCCCTGCGCACCTCGCCCCGCGCCCGCGCCATCCTCGGCGACGACATCTACTTCAACCACCAGATCCCCTGGATCCACGGCCAGATGAACCAGCTGCAGGGCCGCATCGATATCTGGTTCACCGTGCGAGGCACCCGCGGCGTCGCCACGATGCGCTTCGCCAGCAACAGGCCCACGCCGCGGGGCATGTTCGAGACCACTGAGTGGAGTCTCAAGACCGAGGATGGCGAGTGGATTGACCTCCTCGAGGGAGGAGACCCGTTCAAGGTCCTGCTGGGGGATGACGATGCTATCCCGATGCCGGCGATGGCGGCGCCGGTGCTGGAGACGGAGGAGGAGGACCGGACAAAGAGGGGCTTCCGCCAGCAGAAGCCCCTCGGTCGGTAGTCGGTTTCCCCTACCACAGAGGGCGACGCAGATTCCCATGACCAGGGGGGAAATTAAAGTCTTGGTGGTGAATGACGGCATGAAATGTCTTGTACAGTAGTAGATCTTTGTGTTATTATACAACAGGCCCCAGTTTGACTCCGAAATCCCAATTTTTATACACCTGCCTCTCCGTCATAACTACAATCCCAGCTCAGGTTGACGCTGCGCCTTCATCTCCATGTGGGCCAACCGCGCCGCCAGGAGGTGCTCCTCGTGGTCGGGCTGCCTCTCGAGCAGCTGCTTGACCGCCTTCTCGCGGTGCGGCTGCGTGGGCGCCTTCCTCTTCTTCGAATCCTGCAGCTTCAGCGTCCTGCCCTTGGGCCCCGGGACGGGCCCGCTGACGAGCACGGTGCCGAGCTCGTTGTCAATGGCCATGACCTTGAGGTTCTGGACCGTGGCCGACTCGTTGCCCATGCGGCCGGGCATCTTCTTGCCGGGGAAGACACGGCTACCGCTGCCCTGCGAGGGGCCCACGGAGCCGATGGTGCGGTGGTTCTTGGAGTTTCCGTGCGACGCCTCCTGGCCCTTGAAGCCGTGGCGCTTCATGCCACCGGCGAAGCCCATGCCGCGCGTGTTGCCCTTGACGTCGACGTACTGCCCGACCTGGAACCAGTCGGGCTGCAGCTGCAGGCCCACGGGCAGCAGGCCCTTCTCGTCGCGGACCAGGAACTCGGCCAGCTCGGCCTTGGGCGCCATGCCCTTGGCCTCGTAGTAGCCCAGCTGCGGGGCGGTGACGTTGCGCGCCTCCTTGGCCCCGCGGCCGATCTGGACGGCCCAGTAGCCGTTCTTCTCGCGCGTCTTGTTGGCGACGACCTGCACCTGGTCGAGCTGCAGCACGGTGCACGCGATGCGGTGCTTGCCGACGTAGACGGCCGTCATGCCCTTCTTGGTGGCGAGCACGCCCGTGCGCAGGGGCGTCGTGGCCTCGCGGCGCTTGAGGGCGGCGGCGGGGCCGGTGGTCAGGGCGGGCAGGCCGGCGGAGGGCTGGTTGAAGCGGGCGTGCTTGGAGCGCGGTGGTGTGGTGACCCAGCCCTTGGAGGAGTGGGCGGCGCGGGAGGGCGTCTTGGGGAGGAGGAGGCAGGGACGAGCGGTGTCGAGGCCGGGGCGGAGGCGCGGGAGGGCCACCCGTAGAGGTAGACGGGGTGGCATGGTGAGCGATTGGCCAGGGAGGCGATGGTTGAGGCGGTGGTTGATGGCGGTGGTGATGGGGTTGGCGATAGGCTGGGCGAAATTTTGGGAGGTTGAGAGCTGGGGGTTCGTCGGTTCGGATCATCTACGGCAGACGCTGGCCACGACCACCAGCGGCACCAGCCATCACAGCACCCAGAACCAGGAACCAGGAACCAGTCCTGCCAATGATAAAAACCGGTGGAAATTGATTTCATTACGATGCGTGCCTCGTTGATATCTATACGGGGGAATTTGCGTCTGCATCTGCACCTTGCGTGATCATGGCCAAATCGACCTACATCCCCGGCCCTCTCCCCCCAATGCCACTCCCCATCTCGTTCACGCTCGTCCCCTTGATCTTGTGATCCCCCGGCTGCGCGGCCGCCTCGTACAGAATGTTGGTGGGCGCCTTGCCCAGGGCCGTCCATTCGCCCTTGAAGCCGATGTAGCTGATGCGCGACACGTCGTCGCCAAAGTTATCCACAAAGAAAAGCACTAGCCGGTGCACCTTGCCGAACAGCGCGCGCTTGACGGGGATCTCCTGCACGTCCGACGTCTGCGACAGCTCCAGCACCTGCACGGGCCGCGTCTCCTCGGCCGCCGAGAAGTCGAGGTCGTCGCGGTTGACGTACAGGTGCAGCGTCCGCGGCGCGCAGTCTGCCGGCGATGTGCGTATCAGGATGGAGTGGAGCTTGACCTGCGCCGTGAACCTGTGACGGATTCAGTATTTGCACTGCCTACTTTACTTGCCTGTATTTTCATGTTTTCAGCATGGGTAACATATGAGTCCACACTTACGGCACCGTCATCAGCAGCTGCTCGTCTGCATCGCTCTCCAGCTCGGGCTCGACCTCTAGCCTCTCAGCCCACGTCTTTTTGACAACAACCTTGCCGGCGTCTCGTGTAGCCTCGTTCAGCGTGGTAATTTCATCGAAATTCACCTGCTCGTAGAGCGAGAACTGGATCGCCGGCGTGATGTCATCTGAGTGGTCGTGCTCATGGTCGTGGTGGTGGTGGCCGCCGTGGCCCGCGTGCTCGTCGTGGCAATGAGACATGCCAAAGTCGCTCTGCGTGTGTGTGTGCCTCAGTATGGTGATTCTCCTGGGTGAGAAATGCTTGATTTTGTCGCGACAATGTTGAGGTTGAGATGGATCTGCGTTGGTCACTCATGGGGTTCCACGATTCAGCAAGAAAGTCCAAGTTGCCCCGCGGTTACCCGCATCACGTTTGGCATCCTCTCGCCACTTGGTCTCTCCAAGGTACCTCCTTCCCAGTAATACCTCACGGCAAAACTACTAACTACTAGTAGTGAATATGGGCGAAATGGAAGGTTCCTTATTCACTTATTTACGAGAAGGGGGGGCAACATGATAAAACTGAGCATCTCCATTTCCTATTCCAACGGACTCTCTAAATGGGGTATATATGCAAGATGACCTCTAACTAACAAATGCACCGCTTTCAACCCCTCGAACGCCAGATTGCCTATGCTCTTACACTCCTCACCTAGATTCAACGGAAGCCACTCTTTCTCTTCCCCTTCTTCTTCTTCCTGTCCCCGCCAAAGGGCCCCGGTACCGGCTGGCTCATAGTCACGCCAGGGAGTCCTTGGCTCTGAGACGACGCGGGCACCTGCTGGCTCGACATGATCTGGGTCGCCGCGGGGTATCCAATCCGAGTGCCCGTCATTGTATCCTCCTCTGCCTGGCTCTCGGCCAAGCCCTGGCTTTGCCTCATGAAGGGCGGCCGCTTGTACTTTTCCGCCATCGCCTTTCGCTTCGCCTCTATCCTCTGCAGACGCCGCCTGGCGTGGTCAAACTTCTTGTCGCTGACGATGGCGACGCTGGATATATAGTCTTTGGTGTCGACGCCGCGTTCTGTGGGCCAGTGTGAGAGAAGCTTGGCTTGCTTCGTTTCCCCGAGCGTCCCCGGCTGAATGGTGGGAGCAAGTAGATGCAACCGCTGAAACGCCTCATCTGGCCCAGCGACAGAGCTGGTGTTTGAAGGCGAAGATGGCAGCGTCGAAAAGGTAGGCTGGGATGAAGGTATGGGGAAGGAACTCGGCATGCTCTGCTGGCTGTCAAGGGCTGGTTCCGGTGCCCCTGGCCCAAACAGGGAAATGTCTTGTACAGCTATGCCATGCAGAGACAGGAACAAGTCTCTAGCTAGTTCCGACACCCACGCTTCTCTCAGCCGTAGATCGCTTTCTGATAAACGGCCCTTTAAAGGGCTAAGCCATATTGAACTCAGCTGGCTGTGTAGCTGCACAAGGCTTCCGAGGGGCCTCTCTGGTTCTTCATCGCGGCGTCTGGCAAGTTGAGTGACCACAGTTTGGCCGCCGTCTTCGCTAAGGTCTTGTATGACTTCTTCGATATCCTCAGCGGCGATGAACTTGGACTCGTCATTTAACCAGGTCTCACTGGCGATTTCGTGCCTGTTTCAGGGTCAGTAACGGTGGGCCACAATGTCAGGTTTAAGTCATACCAAGTCATTAGGGGAAGCCGCCCTGCAGACTGTCCGTGTTGAATTGCTTTTTGAATAGCACCGAACAGCTCTGTCGGCAGCCCTACCTCCAACTGGTCCGTATTGCCCCTCACCAGCTCTCCAATGGCTCTTGCAAGAACATCAACATTCAAGTGAATGGGCCTTGGGGGATTTTGAGGCGCAGGGTTCACGGTGAGTTCAAGAGCCTCAGTGTCCCTGTCTCGCCGTCTACTGGAGAGAGATTTCATCGCTTCATCTGTCATGGAGTCTGGTATCACAACAGTCTGTCCCATGTGACGCAAGATTTGAAGTCTTTTCTTCCTCCAGCGGCGATTCTGGTTCGTCTTTGTCCAGCCAACCCGGTTGACAGGGAGCATCACCTCAAGGCCAGGGTCTTCGGAGGCAAAACACATACAGTATCGGATACCGAGGTCTTGACCCAGCATCATCCCCTGGTAGAACTGCACGCCTTCCCGCCGGTATCTGGAACCGACACCTGATGATCGCGAGGGGCACGTAAGCTTCAAGGGCTGGATGACAAACTCCTGGATAGCAAACGGCTCCACTTTGCTTTTTTTGTCCCAAGATAATGATGCCATCTGGGAATGCCATTGGGGTATTTCGCTGTCAGGGCTGAGGCCGAACCAGTGAATGCTAACTTGACTGTCGTTTGACGAGTACACTGAAACCATGGCGCAAGCACCCTCGGCCTCTATAGACCGGCTCGTGGTCATTCTCAGACTATCACGACTAGCCGGCCCATGTGGACAAGTCAGCAAGATGCGTGGTTTTGATTCAGTTTTCGGATCCTTGGAGGGATGGAATATGTCAACCCAGACAATGAATCGCGCCGTGAGAACAAAAATATGGTTCTGGTTGACGGGGCTGAGTTGGATATCGAGAATGCGATCAAATTTGGTCTTCGCAGAGGAGAACTCTAGCATCCTCGGAAGGAAAGAATTCGTCTCAAGATCGACGATCTCAAAGCGCTCACTGTTCCACAGTAAGATGTGCGACGACCGTAAAGCCGTCCCTCCCGGGCTTCCAAGCCCGGGATAGGCGCCATCCCAGAAATCATCGGTCCTTTGGTTTCCCACGAACAGTACGCCATGCTTCTCGGCAGGGTACAGGGGGGTTGCCGGGATTGAATTAAGGGCACCCTCCCATATGTGGCCACATCGGTAGAGAGACAGACGCATTCTCTTCTTGTCGGCCCTACTAGAGGCCTGGACGTTCCAAAGCGTCCAGTAGCCGCACTCATCGACAACACATATTTGAGGTGCCCAGTCGTCTGCTGGAGCGTTGAAGGCCACATCCGAGTGAGCGTTACCACCAGTTTCGCGATGGCCCAGCGTCACAGTAGCGTTAGGGCTGATTCGCGATAATTTCTGGTGAGTCTTCTCGTACGACCAACTTTCGGTTTTGGGGATCTTGTGGTACTCAGGATGCAGGATCGACGTTGACGTCTGCTTCTGCACGAGAAGCCATCGGATGGACTCGGAGCGTGAGACACTTTTTGCGAACTTGATCTGGGAGATGGGGAGCCCATCGCTTCCCCATATCAACTCGTCGTCCTGATCCATGGGGTCGATGACGGAGAGATTCAAGATGCAGTCTTTGTCGTCATCCCATACCCACTGAGAATTCTCGATTCGTGCAAGTCGCAGGAGCTCCCCCGACTCTCCTGTTGCAGCTGCGAGCACGGACGTGACAGATGATGATCTTGAGGAAAGACTCGAGTCTGTCATCTCGCCGATAGCAAGAAGAGGCTGCGTGCTTGCCGTCTCATCTAAATTTTTGAACCGGTTAATATCTTCCGTGAGGAGTCCAGAGAGCTCCGAGTTGCCCATAAGGGCCTCGGGATGCGACTTGAGCAGCCATCGCTTTTGGAGATTTCGCTCCGCCCAGATATGAGAATGGGTCAATTGTGGAAGTTTCTTCTTTGATGGAGGGTAAAGAACTGCAGATGAGCCAATTTGCTGGAAGTGAGGTACTGTTGGATGCAAGTCAGTATTCATGTCGGTGTGCTGAATGGGCGTCCAACATACGGTGGGATGTGAGGCGGCTTGTGAGAAGGGTTCCAGGCTCCCCAGAAATCCTGTCATCTCGAGGAATATATACAAGGTGACCGACTTGACCGTATCTCAGGTCCGCAAAGCGCCGGGCGTCAGCCATCTGGCCGAAGTAGAGATTTCCGACGTGAAAGCAGAGCAGCGAAAATCTTCATCTCGATTTGCTGAGAACGTCGTAGATTCGAGCGATGAAGGCTGGGAGAGTGTCTAAGCCTGCATTATTTCCCACGGTGCCAGGTCAGATCTTTGAGAAGTACGGGCAAATAAAATAAAATAGGACGTTACAAGAGACTGGAACAAGTTCAAGTTCACACCGAAGTCACTTGCACGTTTGAAGCTTCTTGATCTGCAGCATGCCCCACGTGGCTGGTGCGTCTGCAGGTGGGCCCCTGCGCCACATCTTCACCGAGAGTTGGCGCAGCAACGCGCCCGCTTTGAACCGCCTGTAAACACCAATTCTCCCAATTCTGGTCCAACCCGCTGTTGGACCAACACTCTCCGCGCGGCGAGATAACTGCATAAAACTCCCACCAAGACCGGAACCGAAGGAAACCCCAAGTCCTATTGCAGAGCCACCGTCAAAATGTCTACAGCATTCGAGTCCTCGCTGTCGAGCAGCCAGCGCCGCCAGAGCGCGCTTCCAACTGGCCCCTCGGCTGCCGACACTCTGCCCAGTATCGAGTTTGGCTTTGACGACCTGCGCGATCGCATGGCCAAGTTCACCGCGAGATTCGACGCCTTCATTGAGCAGGGAAAGAAGCGCGTGTACGAGGAGCGCAATCAGTTTCGCATGAACATGGCCGAGCTTCAAGGTATGCGCGAGACGATTCGGCGCAAGAGAACTACCGTGGCTAACCCGATGTGTTTGCGTTTTTCAGAGGACCAGCGCATGAAGAAGCGCGACATAGAAATTATCCATATCAAGACGTCGACACACCAGCAGACGGTCGAGAAGGAGGAGGCCGAGACGCGCGAGATGGAGGCGGCCATTGCGTCGCTGGCCTCGCAGCGCGACAACCACAACGCCACCCGCCAGGCCCTCAAGGCGCAGATTGCACAGACACAGGCCGAGATTGATGCACGACTGGCGGCGCAGCGCGCGTACGCCCAGCGGCAGGAGGCGCAGTCGCGCTTCAACGTGCCAGAGCTAGACTTTTGGATCTCGAATCTGTGCCTGCGGATAGAGGGTGCGGGCCACGACGACAGGCTCAAGTTTGTCTTTACGCATATTGACGAGCGCAACTGGGAGCGCGAGGCGTGGTTCGAGCTGGTGACGAGCTCGCGAGATTACGACGTGAAGCACTGCCGGCCGAAGCTGGAGAGGGAGAAGGTGGAGCGAGTGTTGGAGAGGGTGAACGAGTCACGGGAGCTAGTTGTTCTGCTCAAGGGGATGAGGGAGCTGTTTGTCGAGGCTATGAGGGCATGATGGGGGTTCAAGAGTCGGGATGAATATATGCATGGCGTGGCGTTGGGGTTGCGATTGGCTGTCGTTTAGGATGAACTTGGTCTTCTTGTTCGGTACGCTCATGATTGTTATATATGTTGACGACGGCGTTGCTGCTCTCGAAGAGCTTGGAATGCAACCATGTGTTACGTACCTATTTACTACTACTTTTTATCTGATATCGGACATAAATAACAACCTCCGGGTCGTATCAGTAAAACTTTCTGAAATAAGGGAGCTAGCACATGGAAGTGCCAGGACTATTCTTAATAATTCCAAGTTCTTCGTTTGCGCCTGATTTCAATGATGTTTGGGTGATGGCAAGAAAATGTTGCCCAACTTGAAGCCAACGCGGGGCATAAACCCACTGCGTTGTCCTGAGACGCGGTGGACTTCTCTCTCAATCACCACCACCACAATGCCCGACCAGGACAAGCACGCTGCCGCGCAGCAGGCCGTGGATATCCTCCACGAAATCTCTACAATTCTGGTTTGCTTAACTCGTCATATCTACCTCCAAGCTGAAGCTAACTGTCAGCTCCCAGAACTGCCATCTCGACCGCCGCACCCTCTCCATCTGCATCTCCATGGTTGAGCGTGGTGTCAACCCAGAAGCCCTCGCGGTACGTTTTAGCCTGGGGATAGTGGAGTCTGGTCTATTGAGCTGACAGAAATTGTTTCCTAGCAAGTCATTAAGGAGCTGAGGCACGAGGCGCAGGGCGTACAGCACAATGCTGCGCAGCAGCAATGACTAGCCTCATGAGTCCCTAGCGACGCGTTTCTTTTTTGTCTGCCCGGTGTTCTTTTTATTCATATAATATCATGATAAACAGTCTAGGCGGAGTCACGGACAGGCGAACGGTGTAGTCATATCTTCTCTTATAAAACAACAGATCTCGCTGCCTCCCAACTCGCGCCGCATGCGCAGCGCCCATATGTATCAGTTACCGCCCTTGCCATTTAGCTTTTTCAAAACCCATGGCTGGCTTGGGTGGTATGCGCTGCACCCCTTTAATGGAACGAGCCTCTATGTGCCGCGCTGACAAGAGAACCGTTGAGCTTGCGCATTGCAGTGGGAGTCAACCTGGTTCTGCCAGGTGACCGTGATGCACAAGAAGTGAAGGCATATACGCCTGTAACCATCAAATCATCTCAGTCATAGGTCCTACTGGTACGCCTAGCCTAGGCAGTGATGATTTGAGCAACACGTCTGGGGATGATCAGATAGCCAATATACTCATGGATAATTGAGTAATACGCTTCGTTATGATTGAGCAACACGCTCTGAAATTGTTTGGGAAGATTAAGCAATAAAGGACTTGATCAGCGGAGTCGATCATGAAGAGGGTCCCTGAAGAACCTATTAAGTTTCACTTGATTATTACTACCTAGCAGGGTAAATCATATGCGCGCTTTCCAAAGCCCAACACCATGTCCAGAACTTACAAAATCATCGCAGTTCGTATCAATGCCAAAAACAAGATGAGCAGAAACCACCTGCCAGAACGCCATTACCATCACCTGTGTCCAATCAAGAGGAGCTCGTTTTCCTCGTCGTCATCATCGTCGTCGTCGTCATCCGCATCTGACAGGTCGTCGCTTTCTTCCTCAAAGTCCGACTCACCATCATCGTCGGCGCTCCCTCCCCAGAACCCCAGAATGCCGTCCTCGGATTCGCTATCGGACTCCACCTGTCCGAGGTTTGGCCCTAGCCGGGTGGTAATGGGCGGATAGGATCCAGCAATGATCTCCGAGGCACGACGTTGGATGTCGATGCCACGAGACGAATGTCTCCGTCGACCAGCCATGGTCGTATTGTCCCTCACACCAGCTAATTGTTCCGCAGCTCCAGCCTGCTGTGATGGACCTTCTGCAGCATCGTTGGCCCGTTCAGCTAAGACGGCCTGGAGCTCCCGGCTGCCGCCGCCGAGGATTCGAAGTTCCACTGTGTTATATGAGAGGCATATGCCGCACTTTAGCCCCAGCCAGTGGTATGGCACAGTGCTTCTCCCCGAGCAGTCATTGCACAGGACCATGGCTTTCGTATCCCGGAATTCGGAGGGCATCGGTTGACCCTGAATGGCCACATCCAAGTTTCTGAATTGCGTCTCCATGTTTGCCAGACTCTTGTTGCAAATGGGACATTTGTACGACACCTTCATGTGCTTTTCATAGCACTTCTTGTGTATGCTATGACCGCAATTCATAAAAACAACAGGTTTGGGAGACGTGAACATGTAGTCTCCGCAAATGGGGCAGTTGCAGTCCGTGGACCGCTCAATACATTTGTGTGATTCCTCGATCGAGGTCGGGATACACGCGCAGCACGTCTAGATCGTGGTTAGCTCACGTCGCCTCTTGGATCCATGCCATCTCACCTTGCAATGAACATAGTCTTTGCCCAGCCCTAATCCCCGCCGGCAAATCCCGCAATCGTGACAGTGATATATGGGTTTCGACTGGCGATTCTCCCAGAGCTTGCAGATATCGCAGTAGTATTGAGCAGCCAACTCGCCGCATGCAATACACACGTCCGACACCTTCTGTGGAGTTCCACACAGCATGCAAAGCATGTGACGCGTATCGAATCGAGGGAGTTTGTGGTCCTCTTCCGCGTCATGACACAGACGACACGGGTACCATTTGTTACAGCTAGCACACTGCATCTTGACGTTTCGTTCGTAGTGCTGGCACCCTAGCGGCGGTTGCATGAAATCGGGCGGCAAAGAGTCGGTAAATACACTCGGCGTGTTCAGCCCAGACTGGCTTTTATTAGGTCGGATCGGGGCATACGTCGGGTTAAGGTCGTCATCGCTTAGGACGAATTTCTCCGGTTCGATCGACTCGCTCAGGTGGCTCGGCCAGAACCGCAGGGACTCCAACGGACCGCCGTGCGATGTTGGCCCCTCGCGCGTCTGGCTTGCCGGCGATGGCAACTCTTCCTGGTCGTGGCCCCCCAAGCCTGCAGCTTTCGAAGCACGGTATCCCTCGAGTAACAGCTGGTGCATGAGCCTGGCTGTTTCCTCCTGCGGGAGACTGCGGGCGTGGATCGCTTGGATCCGCGCCCTCAGCACCTTCATGCCGTCATCTTCGGGGATCTGGTTGCCTCTCTTAGGGCTCAACGGGAAACCTAGGTGATCGCGAGGGGTGCCGTCGTCGACCGTCGGGGTCATTGGGCTCGCCATGGCTTCCTCGACTATGGTCTCTTGCGTCGAGGAGCTCAAGGGCCTCGGGTCAAGCGGCTCAGGGCACGTTATGGATCGCACGACGGGTGGAGCATGATCGGAGTTGTCGTTATCCCTTGCAGTCTCGGGCCGGGGCCTGGAAGGCTCATCCCCACCACTCAGTGTTGTGCGAGAGGCCTCGGAGAATCGGCGTGCTTGGCGAAGGACGGGGTTTATGAAGAACTCGTTGACGATCGAGGACATTGGGAAGCGGCGGCGGAGACCCCTGGGCGATATAGTAATATGTACGAAGTACGGATACGGACGGGGGTGAATCGAGGGTGGAGCCTTTCCTCGGCCTGGGCGGGAAGGTCGTTCAGGACCGCGGGCAGGGTCAAGGGCGGGGAGGGAGGAGGTGTCGTGTCTGTCACTCGGGTGGTGTAGACGGAACTCAAGGTTTGTGCGAGGTGGAAAGCAAAACCCGAAGGGTTCAGACTGTGTTAACCTCCGTGATGGTGGGCATGCAAGTCGTTTAGCCAACACTCTCGGGGGTGGTACGATGAGTAGATGCTCGGGACAATAATAAATCACTATTCGGCCAGTGAATCCCCACTTCGCGCGTACCTTGATGTACCTCATCCTAAAACACAGTACATACCAGCTCAGCGTTGCGATGCCACAGCGGCATCGCATGGCTATAGTAGCATCGCATGGCCACGGCAACCTCGCAAACTTCGCCCGGGGAATAAGGCGCTTGATTGAACAAATTCACAGGCTTAACTAATGAGTACGAGGGGGCTGTACGAGGGACCTTAACTGATACGAAGGTACGGAGTATACGCTATGGCCTTGTGATCCTGCTATGGCCTTGCGCACATACTACTACTGTACTTACTTGGGTAAAGGTGCGAGTGCGTGGACAGTATGGATAAGAGGGTATACACTGGCCGAATGGTGATTTATTACTGTCCGAATAATGTACTCGTACTCGGTATTGCGATTATGTGTGATGGGGGTCGAGCGCGGGAGGCAGTTGGGATGACATAATAACGAAGTGTGCCGGAAACGGGAGTCTTGAGTGGATGCATGTGAAGGTGGCTTGTTGTGGGCTCTGGATGTGGCTTAGCTGAATTGTCGGGGACGCTGGTGCATGTGGCTGGTGCAACTCTCCACCTAGCCGTCAGCACCAACGCCTGGAACAGTGGAAACTGGCACTGGTGGGAAGCGTGGAAGGCCGGGTGGGACGCGGTGCACCGTGCAGGGCTGGAACGTGTCTTAGGTGGCATCTCTTCGACCCTGGGATGCAGGGGCTTCGTATCCAGACGTGTTTCCTTCATCCTTCTGTGTGTTCTCTTTGAACCATTTCTTCTATTCTGCCCCTTGCGTCTCCATTGACGTTGTCGACAACGACACCGTCACTAATGCTGGAGCGCCTTTGAGTCCCTGACAGCTCGTCCGATCCTTACAATTCCCCCCCACTGGCTCGGCTGGAGCTTGCTGGGTCCCCTTTTGCCCCTTGATTTATCACTGATCAGCCGCACTGCGGACTGTATCTTCTCCCATTCACATTGCTACCGCAACGCCTTTCCATCCCAGCTTGTAATCCTCCTGGACTACAGCCATGGCTGCCGAAAGGGCCGCCGCCTCGGGCGCTGACCATGGCGATGGTCTTCGAAAACGTCCCGTGCCGTCATCCCAGACCGCCTCTGCGCCCCCCGCCCAACCCGAAGACAACAAGAAGTCAGCTCGAAAGGTATTCATCTCAAAGGTTATGCTGCGAAGCTATTGGGTTCTGACATGAATGCCCCCAGGAGAAGAGCTTCATCCAGTCCTGGAAGGACTGGGAGCCCATCTTTGCCCCGATCCTTTTCACCATCGCCGCCTTCTTTACTCGCCTGTGGAAGATCGGCCTCAGCGACATTGTGACGTGGGATGAGGCCCAGTAAGCTTTACAATGCCCGGACCTCTGAGATATACACTAGCTAACTTGATATACAGCTTTGGCAAGTTCGGAAGCTACTACATCAAGCACGAATACTACTTCGACGTCCACCCTCCCCTCGGAAAGATGCTCGTCGGTCTCTCGGGAGTCCTCGCCGGCTACAACGGATCGTTCGAGTTCAAGTCTGGAGAGAAATACCCCGAAGAAGTCAACTTTGCCTTCATGCGCGCCTTCAACGCCCTCTTCGGCATTCTCTGTATCCCCCTGGCCTACTTCACCGCCCGAGAGCTCAAGCTCCGACGTCCTGCCGTCTGGCTGGTTACTCTCATGGTCCTCTGCGAGAATTCGTACACAACTATCAGCCGCTTTATCCTTCTCGACTCGATGCTTCTATTTGGCACTGTGGCTACTGTGTTCTGTTGGGCTAAGTTCCACAACCAGCGACACAACAGCTTTGAGCCCGAGTGGTTCTTCTGGCTCTTCATGACCGGCCTGAGCATTGGGTGTGTCTGCAGTGTCAAGCTGGTCGGTCTCTTTGTCACTGCTCTAGTTGGCCTGTACACGATTGAGGATCTCTGGAACAAGTTTGGCGATACGAAGATGCCTGTGGTAAGTACCGTGCTGCCTGCCATCTCAATAGGATCTGCGCTTACAGTATTTGTAGTCTACTCTGTCAGCTCACTTCATCTGCCGGGTGGTCGGTCTTATCATCCTCCCCTTCCTCATCTACATGCTCTCTTTCGCCCTCCACTTTGCTATCCTTGACCGCAGTGGTCCCGGCGATGCTCAGATGAGCTCTCTGTTCCAAGCCAACCTCAGGGGCACCAACGTTGGCAAGAACAGCCCCCTGGAGATTGTCCTAGGCTCGAGGGCTACCATCAAGAATATGGGATACGGTGGTGGCCTCCTTCATTCGCACGTCCAGACCTACCCCGAGGGTTCCCAGCAGCAACAGGTTACCTGCTATCACCACAAGGATACTAACAACGACTGGTTCTTCTATCCCAACCGCGATGAGCCCGACTACGACCCCGAGTCCGAGGAGCTTCGATACATTGGCGATGGATCCACTATTCGTCTTATTCACTCCCAGACCGGCCGCAACCTCCACTCCCACCAGATTGCCGCCCCTATCACCAAGGGCGCCTGGGAAGTATCCGCATACGGCAACTTAACGGTTGGAGACGCTAAGGATCATTGGAAGATCGAGGTCATCCGTGATGCTGCTTCTCGAGACTACAGCAAGCTCCGCACTTTGACGACGGCATTCCGACTGAAGCATGCCACTCTCGGCTGCTATCTTCGCGCCGGCAATGTCAACCTCCCTCAGTGGGGCTTCAAGCAGATCGAGGTCACTTGCACCAAGGAGAACAATCCCAAGGATGCCTACACCCACTGGAACGTTGAATCTCACTGGAATGACAAGCGTAAGTGTGACGCTGGCAAAATTCACTGCCCTAGACGCTAACATCGTTCAGTACCCCCCAGTGATCCTGGCGTGTATAAGTCGCCTTTCTTCCACGACTTTGTGCACCTGAACGTGGCCATGATGACCTCCAATAATGCCCTGGTCCCCGATCCAGACAAGCAGGATGACCTGGCCTCCCAGTGGTGGCAGTGGCCGATCCTCCACGTCGGCCTCCGAATGTGTAGCTGGGACGATAGCGTTGTCAAGTATTTCCTACTCGGCAACCCCTTCGTTTACTGGGGAACCACTGTGGGTCTGGGAGTGGTCCTGCTGGTAGTGGCTTGGTATCTTGTCCGCTGGCAGCGAGGCTTCAAGGAACTGCAGCCTGCAGAGGTCGATCGTATTCACTACGCCGGGTTGTACCCTGCCGTTGGGTGGTTCCTCCACTATCTCCCCTTTGTGATCATGGCGCGTGTCACCTACGTCCATCACTACTACCCCGCGCTTTACTTTGCCATTCTCACCTTCGGCTTCCTTGTCGACTGGTTCCTCAGAAACCGGAAGGGTGCGGTTCAGGGCGTTGTCTACGGCATTCTATACACTGTCATCATTGGCCTCTACATCCTCTTCATTCCCATCTGCTGGGGCATGACTGGCAACAATAAGCAGTATAGCTACCTCAAATGGTTCGACACCTGGAGGGTGAGCGACAGCTGAACTCTCACACCGATATTTCAACGACTTCCCAGCACCCAGGGGGCAGGGAGTTACAGCAACGATGACGACAGTAACCGCTCGTCTCGCGTGGGTTGTTTGAGTAAGGAAGTGTTATGTGGATTTACGAAAACTAGATTGGCGTGTCTGGGAGGATGGATGGGAAAGAAAAAGCAGATGAGGCTAAATCACTGGGATCTTAATCGTCCAACGCGACTTGATATATTTCCTCGTCGTTTAATCAGATAGCCCGGCAGCCACTCCAGCCGGCCAATGTGTATTATGCATTAACTATACAAACTGTGGCTTGCGCTCGCCCATCAAGCGCCTCGTGTAATGATAAACCCATGGTATTGTTCTCGGGGTTGCTAGTTGCTGATTAGCAGCAACCTCCAGTAGCAGATCTGCTAGCGTTTGTTGCCAGCTTGACCTGACCCTTGCCCCCTGCGCCAGGTCCCTTGACGCCCGACCTCCGATCGTTGAGGTCGTATTTGCCAGCCTGGATGTTCTGGTATATCCTCTCGGCGACCCGCATGAAGGCCTTCTCGACGTTCTCGCCGCTCTTAGCACTCGTCTCGACGTATTCAAGAACACCGTTGCGGCGTGCCCAGTCCTCGGCCTCCTCGCGCGTAACCTCGCGCTTATTCTGCTCGAGCTGTGTCAGGTCAGCCTTGTTACCGACCAGGATGACGACAATGTCAGGTTCGGCAATCTGGCGCAGGTCGTTGAGCCAGTCGGTGACGTGCTGGAAGGTCTGCCGCCGCGACAGGTCGAATACGAGCAGGGCCCCGCTGGCGCCGCGGAAGTACGACCTCGTGACCGACTTGTACGTCTCCTGGCCGGCCGTGTCCCATAGGCTGAGCTTCATGTGCTTCTGGGGCGTGTCGCGCCGGGGCTCGGGGAGGCCCTCGGGGGCATCTTCGCCGCCGGCCAAGGAGGACGAGGGCTGTGTGTGCGGTGGTCCCACGGGGACGATGCGGGACCCGAACTCAACGCCGATGGTGACGTCGTGGTGCGGGGAGAAGCGGCCCTCGCAGAGGCGGATGGTCAGGCTCGACTTGCCGCATCCCGAGTCGCCGATGCAGACGAGCTTGGCGATGTAGTCCCACGGCGATGAGGACATGGAGACGGCTCGGGAGGGCCCGGAGGGTGCCGGGTCCGGGGAAGGGAGGGGGAAGAGTCGAGGGTGTTTGTGGTGGAGCCACGATGGCGCTCACGTGCTCTCTGGCGGGAGCCTCAACTCGGTGCCGTCTGCTCGGGACGTCCGCGGGAAGGGCAGCTAGAAGCTGGTTTGTTGGGAGAGGCGGAACGAAGGCTTCGATTGGGGGGTGGAGTGCCTCGAGTCTTTCGATGTACAAGAGAATCGATGTGTAGTAGCCAAAAACAATTAGGCAAAAATCATGCTATAATACGAAATAGAACATTGAGAATGCTGTCGGCTAACGCGAAGATGGTGACGGGTGGACGTCTCGGCGTCACGAGTCTAGCGGAGCGGTTCTGGGGGTCGAAGGTCATGGCCGGTCAAGGCCCAAAGGGATCCGCTCGGCGGTTCATGTGAGGAGCTCTCTGGGGAAGGTCTGCCCACTTTATCAGTGACGCAACTCCACTCCCGATAAGGGTCCAACACGTCGGACTCGGGAGAGAAATCGTATGGTCGTATCGTGGAACAAATCATGGCAGCCTATTCTTTCCGTTGACAAATGGTCTCAGTCGCCAGTCTACAGTGGGCAAGGGGAGAGGAGGAAGAACATGCCTAGGTACCTAGGTACTCGTACGTCAGTGCCCGCATCTTTCCCCAACAGCTCCCGTACTTGACCTTTGAGGTTGGGAAGCAGCCAGGCTGCCTGAAGCTCAGGACCCGAGGACGCTGCAGGTGCAAAGAGTTGTGCAAGGTCCCCTGGTTGATAGGTTCACATGACTGATAATGAAGCCCTAACTGTCGCAGAACCGAACGCCCGTACGTCCATCTACCGTTAACGTAGGTAGAACCCAAGTTCGGGGGAAGAAATATGACGGCCCAGCTTCCTCTGCCGAGACCCAGCTAGACCTTTGTATTCAGTCCATCTCAACCTAGTCTATTTCCGCCAGCATTCATTCTTGACGAACGCGAAGGAGCCTGAAATCTTATCGGGGCCGGGAGCTCCAATCGCGGGACCCGCTTTTCAGTGGGTTAGGCGCCTGTAGCGTGTGTAGCCAGGCCTAATCCGGGGTGCTACCAGCGAGCTTCCAGGGAGCTGCCAGTGAGGTGGTCACGCTGGCTAGCTGCGAGGGTGATCCGCTCACGCTCCTCCGAGGCAGGTTCAAGGTTGGGAGGTGCCTGCCCCGCCGGAGCCGTCATCCCCAACCCTTGCGAGTCACTCGCTCGCCAAGGTTCCAGCCCGTCGTCTGCCTGACGTTGGTCAGGTCACCGCATCCATCTCTTCCATCTTCTGCATCTTCTGTCCCATGACCTTGCAGCCTTGCTATGATTTTCTCCATATTGAGTCAATACCGAGTCAACATTGTCCTTCTCGGCCACCAGTAGCAATTCTGGACTTTGTTCTCTTCTCTCGCAACGTCATCCTGTGGCAGCCTGCCGTGCCTGCGTCATCGGAGTTTCCCTTCACACCGGCCTCACAGAATCATCCTAGAGTCATCGAGAAATCAACGACGTTGATGACGCCGGGGAGGCGGTAGGTGAAGGGGCGCCATGTTTTCTGAGTGTAGGTATTCCTGCGCCCTAGATTTCACGAGTGGTTTGCTGACGATCAACCAGATGCGTCTCGTTTCCTGGCTCAGTCCCAGTCGAGGTTCTCCAACTTTGGCGGGCAGACCGCCGATGCTGACGACAATAACAATACTTACCACAACAACAATAACCCGCCGCAGCGCCACAACGACTGGACGAGTAATAACACCAGTCGCCGAGGCCATCCGCCGCACCGATCGTTTCTCGCTCGCGGCAACCCATATCAGCAGAACGGCACCGGCTCCCGCTTCGGCAACCTCGCCTTTGCCTCACGTATATCAGCCGCCCAGGATGCTCCGCTTTTCCACAGCACGCTCGATGAGTTCCGCGAAGAAGATGATGAGCAGGAGCGGGATCGAGAGGCGGCAGACCTATTTGCCCTGCAGCGATCGCGCAGAGTAGCGGCTGCCAGCAAGCTTGCTGAGAGCACCGATTCAGAGGCACACAGCCGGGGCTCCCTCGATGACAGCACAGCCCACGACCACCCCTATCAGAACCGGGGACGCGGCATCAAGAGCAGCTGGACTGGTACGCGGAGCACATACAAGCCTCGGTTTGGGAAGGATGCCGCTCTCGAGGAGGAGGGCGAGGAAGTTACCCGGCCAAAGAGCGACGCGGCCAGCGACCAGAGCCAGGATGGTAAGGGCAAGATGGTTGATGTCGGCCTCGAGTCCCAAGCCGACCTCGACGAGGATCCTCCAGAGTCCCTTTTTGGAGCTGCAACAGATTCAAGCCCTCCGCCGTTCCAGCGATTCACATCACAATCTGAACAAACGCCCTTTCTTTCCACTCAGTCCGAGGCTCAGAGTAGTATCCATGAGCCTCCAGCGGAAGAGGAGCCAATTCAGACAACCATGGCTATGCCTGAGGGGGAGGTTTTCCACCACGATCCTTTCTTTGCCTGGATCTTTTTAATCAGCTTTGCGGGCATGATGTCGACTTTTGTCCTCGTCTGGCTCAACACTGGCCCTGAGAAGAGCCCTGTCGGAGATACAATTTACAAGACTCTGCAGAAGTCGTTCAACATGCTCGCCGTCGACACGGTGGTGGCTATTTTTGTCTCTTTCATCTGGCTAGCGGCACTGAGGTCATTCGTCCGGCCTTTGGTCAACATTATTCTCATCGCCGTGCCTATCATCATGCTGTCGTTTTCGCTCTACTCATTTGTGTCATCTTTCAAAGGCCAGACACATGGAAAGAGTTTCCAGGATAAGGTGATGCGCTGGCTATCGCTAATCCCAGCCGTCTCCTGCATCCTGTGGCTCTGGCTTGTGGTCAAAGGACGGAGAGCTATTCAGCAGGCAATTGAGATTTTGCAGTTTTCCAGCAAGATTCTCGCCCAGAACGCGGGGTTGTTCTTGGTAGGATTCGGCTGTCTCGCCTTGATTGTGGTGTGGACTTGGGCCTGGCTGGGCATGTTCACTCGTGTCTTCATGGGTGGGTACTTCTCCAAGAGCCTGGCGCGATTCGTGATCCGCCTCTCAAGCTGGTGGCTCGGAGCAGCCTTCATCTTCATGTACATGTGGACGCTGTCGGTCATCAACGCCGTCCACAGAGCGACCACCGCAGCCACTGTCTCTCAGTGGTACTTTCATCGCAATGCCGGGCCGGCCACACCATCAAGAGAGATTGTCGCCGCGGCTCTGCATCATGGCGTGACAACCATTTTTGGTAGCATTTGCGAATCGACACTGCTCTCCCTCATGATCCGAGCCCCGTTGATCTTCCTTCCGAGGCGCATTGGGGCAACCATCTCGAATGTGGCGGCCTTTTGGATACCGACACCGATCATTGCGCTTACAAACCCACTGACCATCACCTACGCGGCCATCCACTCGCACAACTTGTCTAAGTCAGCACGAGGCTTGGAGCAGATGGAGGTCATCTCGCCAGCTATACCGACCACAACACTCACACCACGCTCGCTACGCACGCGGGGCCAGGCCAATGGACTTCTCCCCTACCGACTTGCAAAGCTTCTCCTTGTTGCTACCCGCCTCATCATGGCCACGGCACTCGGTTTCGCGGGGTGGGTGATCACAGCCAAGCAGCTACAGATCCAGCTTCCTGATGGAATGGGGATGCGTGGATCGGCGTACGCATATGTGGTGGGTCTGATGGCCAGCTTCATCGGCTACTCGGTTATGGGCGCGATGGAAGGTATTCTCAGCGGCATCGTGGATGCGGTACTCATCTGCTACGGCAGCGAGAGGAGAATGGACAGGGGTCACGGGCGGTTCTGCCTCGAGGCCGCATATCTGTTTGGGGAGCGCAGAGGGGGCGGCATTGGGGACTATTCTTAAGTGCTGGCGTTTTGAACCATGGTCCTGGGCGAAGGACTTGGGCGTTTTAGGGATAGATTGATTAGAGCGATTGGGATTTCCGGTATGGGATATAGGATATAGCGCGCGGACAATCATGCCGTTTAGCGATCCAAGTAGTTTGGTAGCTTGAACTGCCGGGGACTTATATACCCTTTGGTAAAGTACTCACAGCTAGTCAGCAGCCACTATCTATATACACTCTGTACTCGCTTACCCAGTAGTATACATCGACCACTTTGGGGTGACACCAACAGCCAACATGGTGAGCAGCCCCAAGCGCTGGGGTCATGGGGAGCATACACGTGTGATCTCGTGACCTACCCCTCCTGGAAAGCCCCATGTTGGCTTCGCGAGAGGCACTACAAATAGGTACTTGGTAAGTTGTTGGCCAGCCTCCCCAATGGATGAAGACTGAGCTTGTGACATGGCCAGCAATGCCCCCAAAATCGCACTCACAGGACGCGCTGCCCACGGACATCAATTCAGATGACGGGCCGGGAGCCACGACAGATACTCCCATAGAGTTGCCAGAGGCGACAGAGACGCCAATGCCATTGCGATGGCGGTGGCACCGCGACCGCTACGTGGGGGCCCTGCTATTCAACGTGGGCGCCTTCATCCTACCTGCCGTATACGCCACTCTGTCCAAGCTCTGGGTCGCCAACATTGACTCGTCGCTCGTCGTCACCACCGATGTGTACACGTACATTGGCGTCGTGGCCGAGGTGCTCAACGAGGGTCTTCCTCGCGCTGCCTGGGTCATCATTGGCGACAAGTCGTCGCGCTCGCCCGCCCAGCGCCTCGCACTTACACACACGCTCATCCTGTGCCAGTTACTCCTAGGCCTTGTCATGAGCATCGCCCTCGTCGCGGGAGCCGCCACGTTCGCCCGCGGCTTCGTCCCCGGCGAGGTGCGCGACGCCAGCCTCACCTACGTCCGCATCAGCGCCTTCTCGGCTCTCAGCTCCGCCGTCGAGACGGCCGTCGCGGCCGCCACCAGAGCCCTCGACAAGCCCGACGTGCCCCTTGTCGTGAGCTCCGCCAAGTTTGCCGTCAACATCCTTCTGGACATGCTGCTCATCTCGCGGTTCCGTGTCGGCAGCCACGAGCCGAGCGTCAACATGCAGGCGGGTATCCAGCTAGCCTGCAACATGACGGCCGCGCTCGTCGGCCTGGGCTACTTTCTGTATACGACCAGCTGGCGGTATGTGCGGCAACGGAGCACCCACGAGGACACGTCCCGGATACTGGCCGATGACCATGACGGGGAGGACGCCAGCACTCGTCCCAACGTCGGTGCTCTCCTCGTCCTGCTGCGGCCGGGGATCATCACGCTGGTCGAGTCGGCCGTTCGCAATACCCTGTACCTGTGGCTAGTCAGCACCATTGTCGCCCTGGGATCGACCTATGCCACGGCATGGGGCATCTTCAACACCATCCGCTGGGGGCTCGTCATGGTCCCCGTGCAGGCGCTCGAGGCGACAAGCCTCGCGTTTGTCGGGCACCTCTGGGGGTCCTGGCGGCGCGAGATCGGCAAGGACACGCGACGACCCGGGCGCGTGCCCGCCAGGACGATATTCCGGATCGCGCGCCCCGCGCTCGTCTCCCTGGTCATCGCGCTGGCGGTGGAGGTGCCGCTGGCGATATTCCTGTCGCTCTGGGGCGCGCGGTCCTTCGCGTGGTACCTCAGCCGGTCGGCCGAGGTGGCCGAGGTGACGGCGTACATGTGGCGGACAATCGACTGGTGCTACATCTTCTACGCGGCGTCGACACAGCTGGCGGCAGTGCTTCTAGCGACGCGGCCCGCGTGGTACCTGTACCAGAGCCTGGCGAGCAACCTGCTGTACGTGCTGCCATGGGCGGTGGTGTGCCAGGTCAGCGCGCTGGACGAGGGCAACGCGTGGACGTACCACAGCCTTGTGTTTGGGGGCAGTCTGGTGTTTAGCTTTGTGGACGTGGTGGTGGTGGATGCGCTGTGGGCGTGGGCGCTGGTGACAGGGCGGGTGACGCTTGAGGCTTTTCGGGAGACCTGATATGGATACCGCGTCTGCTCGTCCAGCCAAAGCGAACGCTTCGCAACTGCCATACGTAGTCCTAGTATATACTAGCCGTAGTGTGATCCCAGATCCTACGCTCGGCTCACCGACATTGCGTACTCCGCCCTCTACTTAGCACTTCATCGCCGAGTTGGCCCAGGAAGCACCAACAGAGCTGCGCGGTTGGTGTGGGCTGTGGCGCGTGGCGGAGCTACGGCCACTACTAGATAAGGCTTAAATGATGCTCGGCCAGCGTTGTTTACTAGCCCAAATGAGAAACCATCAGACCGATCAAAGGGCCAAAGACTGCACAGCCCAAACATATATGAATAGGAATCGTAGGAAAGAAGAAACGGTGGTATAATAAACCTCGAGCCCGCCGTTGCTAGTCGAATCCATCCGATAGATATTATATTCATCATCGCTACAGTAGCTACTGCACTCTCGCCACACAAGACACCACCACATACGAAGTACCATTTACGGAGTAAGACAATCCAGATATACGTGTTCCCCCAATGGATCCAACAGTAGGTGCACATGTTACCACACCGCCCCAACGGACCCCGACGAGAATGACAAGACTGACGAGCGAGCGTGATGAAGGGCGAAGAACAGGGCATTACTCGTGAGGAGTATAACCAGCATGGACAGCGGATGGTCGTCCCAGCGAGTTCCTCGGGGGCTGCTATGAATCCCGCAGTTACAGTATATCCTACGGATACGGGTGGTGGGAGCAGTGGTAATGGCTGTTGCTGCTGCAACCGTGATGGGGACTGTTGTGGTAATTTCTGTTCTATGCTATGTGGTTCTGGCGGTCCCTGTTGACAGGGCACAATAATGCGCTACGCATCCTTCGTACATACAAACAGCACAGGCAAATAATAATAGTAATCCCCAAATGCACCCATTAGTGGTTTCATACCTGGTAAATTTAACAATACCTGGCCGTCTACATAGACACTCGGGTCAGGGTGGCGGTCGTTCGGCACTGCCCAGGGGACCGCCACCAAGCAACAACCACCGACAATCATCGACCACCGCCGACCAACAGAGCCAATGGTGAGAGTCCGTGTACGAAGATGCTGCGATGGGATGCCTGCTGCGGGAAGTGGCGGCGCCGGACGGAGCCGAAGGAAGCACCGCCAATGACACGGCCAGGACGCAGCGCAGCATGCTGCCCAAAGCAGCAATTGTTGGAGCAGATCTGCAAGGCACAGCCCAACATGATAGTACTACTCGTACAGAGTGTGAGAGTACTGGCGATGGGGGACGCTGCGGCATGTGGCATGACGCAGGGTCCCGGGAGCATCTTGCTGAGCCATCTACGGATATGCCCATTGAGATATATCGAGTGGCATCAGTCAGGCTATAAGAGGAGGCCAGAGCCCGGCCTCCAAGACCCCTTAAACATCCCCCCATCACAGGAGGTCAAGATACCAGCACATCCTCAGACAGACATAAAACCCTACCATCAACCACACATTATACATATATCATGGACCTCGCAACAAGACCAAACATGGCCCACTTCGGCCCCAGCACCCCCGACGTCCCCGCCGGCTGGACCGCCCGCTTTAACGACCAGTACCAGACGTGGTTCTACGTCAACACACATACCAGCCAGTCTCAGTGGGAGCCCCCCGCCGCGCCCGCCTTCGCCGCCGCCGCATACCAGCCCTCCGCCTACCAGCCCTCTACCTACCACAGCGCCGACGAGGAGCTGGCACGGAGGCTCCAGGCCGAGGAAGACGCCCGGGCCGCCGCGGGAGCCCATCCCGCCCCGTCACCGCGCCCCAGCTCCGCGGCCGCCTCCGCTCCCCACGGCGCTGGGTACTACCACCACCAGCAGCCTAACTCAGCATATGCAACCACAATCTCCCCCAGCGGCCACCTCGCCCCGCCGCAAGATGACTCCAGCAGCGGCAGCGGCAGCGGCGGCAAGAAGAAGCGCTCGAGCTGGGGCCTCCCCGCCGCGGCGGCGGCTGGGGGCGCCGCGCTGCTGGGCGGGGGCGCGCTGGCGGGGTACGGCTTGCACGAGGGCAAGGACAAGCTCAAGCAGAAGCTGTTCCACAAGAAGAGCCACAGCAGCGGCAGCGGCGGCGGTGGTGGCGGGGAGGACAACTGGGGCGGCGAGGATGGCAGTGGTGAAGGTGGTGACTGGGGGAGCTGGGCGGACTCGAGCGGTGGTGATTGTAGCGGCGTTGACCTCGGGGATGGTGGTGATGACGGGGAGGGTGTTGGCGAGGTACTCAGTGCGTTGTTGGGTTTCTAAAAGGGCATATATATATATACCCCTTGCTGCCCATAGATTGGCGGCCTTCATCTTTGTTTTTCCAGCTTTGAGCGAGCTGAGCGAGCGTTCCTAGTACTAGTAGTATCTTTAGCGAATGCCTAGACAATGTCAGACCAAATTCAGTGGTTTGCCACAGATTGCCATGAAAAGGGGGGGTCCAGGATGATGTAATAATATTCTATCGGCAAGATACCGATCTATGCTCGCTCGGAAGTCCGCGTGACCGACTCTTCTATATATCCAATCTATTACCTCTTTACACCTTGACTCTTGGAGCCTCCACTCGCACCGCCGCTCTCCTTCTTGCCCGAACCGGCGAGGTACGCCGCCATGTCGAAGTTGCCGAGGGGGTTCTGCTGCTGGGCGCCGCCGCCGCCGCCCATCATGGCGCTGAGGCCACCCTCCTTCTGTCGCTGCTCGAACTCGGCCTTCATCTCGGGGTCCACTGCACACAGATGCGTTAGCAAAAATGCCCTGCCTCCGTCTCGTCCCCGCAGGTTCCGTACTGTTTTCCATGATATACGGCATGCCGATAAAGAGCAGCATGCTGAACCCGCCCATGAGGATCATGGGGTTCTTGAGGATGGTAAGGACCGAGACTGTCAGAAGCATGTTAGTTCGCGCCCATCCACACAACAATCCCCGCCTATCTGGCCCAGCCCTTCATCAGGGTGAGGGGGAACTTACACTTAGGCCTTTCGAGGAAGTAGTTCTTGCTCCCCAGCGCGCGCAGCTCCACGCCCCTCCCCGCGCTCCCCTCGCGCACCGCCAGCGCCTCGCCCTTGTTGTCCCACTCGTTGCCGCGGAACGTCTCCCAGGCCTGGACGGTGCCCTCGGCGTCGACGTCGATGCGCAGCGGGTGGAAGGCGTCGGTCGGGCAGTGCACGTCGGCGAGGTAGGAGCCCGGGGCGGAGACGTTGCGGAAGACAAAAGTGTTGACGGCGGACAGCGGGGCCGAGTAGGAGTCGCCCAGGGTGGTGAGGGTGGCGTGCGTGGTGGGCGGGAGGGCGAAGGGGTTGGGCTTGGTGGGGAGGTAGAGGGTGAGGTCGGCGGCGAGGGCGGAGGTGGCCAGGCCCAGGAGGGCCGTGAGTTCGAATCGCATGGTTGGGCGAGGCTCGATGTGGACGCTGGCGTTGGAGCCTTGGGAGGATGGAAATGTCGAGAGCTAGACGGGATGTGGATGAGTTGGCAGAGGTGGTGGTTTGCAGCTTGGGTGGTGGTGATGGAATCCGCCAATCAGAACATGCCCAGGGTCCACACATAGATTACCCTCACCTCAACAGCTCCTTCCAGCTTTAACTTCCATGACAAAGTTACAGACTCACAGCGTACTGATTTACCCACGAAACAATTGCATTGACATCTCGTTCTAGGCCGTCTGGAAACAACGCATCATCATTCATATCTACTACAGGGTATTATAGCCTCCAACAGCGTCTACGGCGCAACAGGCGCCTCCACTTCCTTAGCATGCGCATCCGGAGCTCCAGCGCCCCCTGACGTGCTGGCAGCAGACGCGGCCTTGAACGACTGCTCAAAATCGGCAATAATGTCGTCGAGGTGCTCGATTCCGACCGAGATACGGATAAGGTCCTGCAGAAAAACAAACGTTTAGTCACGGCTATAACAACCGTCGTGAGGAGGGGAGAGGTCATCTTACCTCGCTGACACCAGAGCTGATCTTCTCCTCGTCCGAGAGCTGCTCGTGCGTCGTGGTCCAGGGGCTGCAAAGCCGTTAGCAAAGATCCTCGTCCGTTCAGACCTTGGGCCACTCACTGAATAGCCAGGGTCTTGGCATCGCCGACGTTGGCCAGGTTGGAGATGAGCTTGAAGCCGTCCACAATCTGGCTGCCCGCGGCACCGCCGCCCTTGACGCCAAAGCTAAGCACGCCACCAAAGCCGTTCTTCAGGTACCTCTTGGCTGTCTCGTGCGAGGAGTGGCTCTCCAGTCCGGGGTATGACACCCAGCTGACGTAGGGGCTCTTCTCGAGGTACTTGGCGAGCGCAAGGGCGTTCTGGGCGTGGCGCTCGGCGCGCAGGCTGAGCGTCTCGATGCCCAGCAGCAGCTGCTGCGCGGCAAACGGGTTGAGCGTGGCGCCCAGGTCGCGCAGGGTCTCGACGCGCGCCGCCATGATGAAGGAGATGGGGCCAAACGTGTCCCAGAACTTAAGCCCGTGGTAGCCCTCGGACGGCTCGACGAACTGCGGGAAGCGCGCGCCGTTCTTGCCCCAGTCGAACTTGCCCGAGTCGACGATGACGCCGCCGATGGTGGTGCCATGACCGCCGATCCACTTGGTGGCCGAGTGGACGACAATGTCGGCGCCGTGATCGATGGGGCGGATGAAGTAGCCACCCGCACCGAATGTGTTGTCAACCTGGCCGTGTCAGATTCGCTGTTAACTCCACCGACTTGAAATGGAATGCTACTCACAACCAGGGGCACGCCCTTGTCATGGGCTACCTTGGCAATGGCCTCAATGTCAGGCACATTGTACCGCGGGTTGCCAATGCTCTCAATGTACACGGCCTTGGTCTTGTCGTCGATGGCGGCGGCAATGTCCTCGGTGCTGTCTCCGTTGACAAACTTGGTCTTGATGCCCAGTCGCGGCAGGAAGACCTTGAACTGGTTGTAGGTGCCGCCGTAGAGGTTGGACGTGGACACAATGTTGTCGCCGGCCTGGGCGAGCGTCGCAATGGCGATGAACTGGGCACCCTGGCCCGACGACGCCGCCAGCGCCGCCACACCACCCTCGAGAGCCGCCATGCGCTTCTCAAAGACATCAACGGTCGGGTTCATGATGCGGCTGTAGATGTTGCCAAACTCCTTGAGGCCAAACAGCCTCGCGCCGTGGGCCGAGTCATCGAAGGTGAAGCTCTGTGAGGTAACCGTTAGCTTTCGGCCCCAACATCATAGCTTCTTCTTATGCGGCTGCTCCGGGCCGGCACATACCGTGGTCGCGTAGATGGGGACGGCGCGCGACTTGGTCGTAGGGTCGGGCTCTGCACTGTTCAAACAGTGTGTTAGCATCATTCATCCGCGAACGAGCCTCATCTCATGCGGCCGTCCCCACCCGACCGAACCGGGTCGTGACAACTCACCCCGCGTGCAGCTGCAGTGTCTCAAAGTTCTTGCTGAGGTCCGACATGGTGGTGGTGGTGGTGGTGGTGGTGGTGGTGGTATACGCCGTCAAAGCTTAAGCTTCCAGTGACACGAGAGATCCGAGAGCTTACAACTAGAGGAAGAAGGGGGAGGAGAAGAAGAAGAAGCCGAGGAGGAGGAGAGACTTTTGAACAAAAAAAAACAGCCCCTCCTCGTAATGGCGTTATATGGTTTCTCTTCCGGCCGTCCGCCCCCCCTTCTATTGCCTCCCACCCGAGCCCAAGCTTTCGCCTTTGCCAACCCGTTTGGTGTGAGCGCCAACCCAATCTGGGGCCAGGAAGAGCTGCCAGCCGTCTCCATCAGGAAAAGGCAGTGGGGGTGGTCCAGGGCCAACAGCGAAGCACGCCATCGCCGTTGTCTGCGGCTGTCGTCCGTCGTCCAACTATCGTCTACTTGGCACCCACCGGGCAGCGCTCTCGCGTCATATTCTCGCACTACTTATGACTTGCCCACGATCTATTCATGCAGGCCTATTTTTCCCAGGCACACTACTACGCGCCTAGATGGGTTAATGCCGGTGAATGGTGTGCTTGTCTGGCAGGGTAGCCCTTCGGGAACGGGGACTCGGGATCATGTGGGGACGTGTCTTTCCCCCGCCATCCGACACCGCAGGGCAGCCATTGTTGACGTGGGACAGGGCGGGGGAAGAGGGGGGGTTCACATGAAGCTGAAAACGCAGACGCCCCCTACAGTTCCTCCCTGTTGACGCCCACGCACGCAAGAGCTCATCCCCCACGCGCTGCCTACGAGGTCGGCGAATATATGAGTTCCAAATACATAATGGGAATTCCTTGGCATGCCTCCAACCGGGACTTGGTCGAGCTTCACGCAGATCCCACCACCTCGAACAGGTGGGGACTATGTGGGCTAACACCGTCGTCTTCTTCGTATCTGCCAGCGCTCCCACCCATTGATTTTCGCAAAATAGATAATACTACTACACATATTCTCCAAAACAATACCCACGGCGAAGGAATATCCAGCTCCGCGACCGGCAGACTTCGTTGGGCTGGTCACCGTAACGTTACCTAGTAGTACTACCTTACCTACTTACATTGGTCCCAACAGTCCTATCGATCATGTCTGATAGACCACATGAATCTAGATTAATATTCCATCGTAGGCTGTGATCAGCATGTCCAATCTCTCGCAGCCTTTCTCGAACAAATAAACTCCTCCCAAGAACCTATTCCCAAACAAAAGGTCGTCCATGACTGGTATCAAACCCAAAACCTCCATACGCCCATCACAGTGTAATCCGAGAATCAGACCATGCGCCAAACTCAATCCGTGTGGTCTCTAGGTCTCTGTACCGGAACCCGAATGAATATCCAACATCTGCAGAGTAATAAACCCCATCAACCAACGTCTCCTTATACCTGCCGCATCTGCGGTGACTGCGCCTGCTCCTGCTCCTCCTCGTCCTCCCCGCACCGATATACCGGCGCCTCCGAGTCCGATTGCCTTTGCTGTGGCCGCGGCGCCCGGCACCCGCGAGGCGCAACGTCAAAGTCGGCAGGGAGCCCGCCCTTGAAGAGGGTCTTGGCCAGCAGGATGGTGGTGGCGATCCAAGAGGTGAATTGGACGGCGGCGACGACCGACATGGCGCGGCCGGCGGCGCAGACGCTCCCGTAGCAGTAGACCAGCCGGGTGAGGTAGACAGCCAGCACGATGAAGCCCACAAAGTAGAAGACGGTGTTGGTCGTCTCGACAGCCAGCGAGGCCAGGGGGTGCGACGCGCGGGGGGTCAGACGCGGTGCCAGCTCCAGGTAGGCGATAGAGAAGAGCGACAGAACGGGCGTAAAGATGAGGTAGCTGAATATCGGGGGCGGGGATAAACGGACAGAGCGGCCGTGTTCGTGCCACTCTATGACTATCGTCTTTGGTCAGCGCCCAGGGCCATCTCACTCAGGTGCATCTTTTTGCAGACGACCTACTCATTGCTGACAAGGTAATACTGGCCACGGCGGCCAGGAACTGTAGAACGCGCAGGAGCACAATGGTAGTCTTCCCCATTATGACGACGATGGCGATGGCGATGGCGATGAACCTCGAAAACAGACGCCAAGCCACAGAACAATGCCAACACCAATGCCGATGCCAAGCCCCGGGGACAATGAACAAAAGGACAATGCCACAAGGGAACAGGCAAGTTGGTCAACTCTCCACCCGGAGAGAACCCAACCCAGAAATGCTAAGCAGCAGCGGCAGTCGTGACATGTATAAAGTGGCCCCCAGGAGGCTAGTCTCGGCGGCGGGGACCCAAGAACTATCAGAGAACCTTGGCCCCAATGAGGAGGGCCTGGAATCCCTATAAACAACGGGGCGAAATGAAGTGGTCTCAGAACATCGACGCGGCAGTCAAGAAGGGAGACAGCGCCTCTGTGTCAGAATCTGAGACAAGAGACCGCGAGTGAGAGCGGCCAGGGCGGCCAGGGCGGTCGGGTCAGTCGAGGGAGAATGGAAGACTCTAATCTGCCGAGAGACAGCCCCAAGGAACGTTGATCTTGAGAAGTTCTGGTGACACCGTGACAGGAGTCACACGGGCCTCAACCTCGTCTGAGACTTTAGGGCAAGGTGGAACGTCGTGTTCCAGGGCCCATACGTAGCAGGCTGCTAGCGCAATGAGGCAACGCGACGGGCCGGGCGGGAGGCAGGGGAGTCGCTTGCTTTGAGGTCCTGGAAATGGGACGAGCATACGGAGGCTTGGAGGTGGGAGTGGGAGGTTGCGAGGGGACATTTCGACGGGCAGAGAAGCCCGGGACGCGGTGGCACGGCGGTACTGGGGAGCGGCGGAGTGAGAACTGTGAAGTAATATTCGTACTCGCAGACCCAACGCGGTGGGTACAGATCCACCACCCCGTCATCAATGCCGAATATAAGGCCGGTTGGGTTGCAGACTTGCACACTTGCACGGTCGCAGGGGCTCGTCAACTGAGACTGATGTATGGATAGTGGCCGTCGACGTGGATGGTGGATGGTCGGAGGAGAGCTGCAGAGAGACGGCCGACCCAACACGTCCGGCCGAAGGAAACATTTCGGACGCGGAGCCGGCCGACGTCGACATTGCTCTAAAAGCTGCAAATGGTAGAGGGAGATGGCTGCGCTTGGACTCTGTCGATATGAGGCTGGTCCGTAGGATGTTATCCCCAAGGCGTTATGTGCCTGGATAATGGTGTCGTGTCTGGAGTTGGGGCTCGTTATGCTTCACCGTTATGTCCCTCTCTATAAATGCCAGTGATACTCGTGCAATCACCCTGGCAAGCATCGACATTCAACACACTTACCGTGGCTTACCAGTCAATACTCACGACGCAAGACAACCCAGCTATTCGCGCCGTGATCCGTACAGGGTAGTTATAGACTACATCTGTAATCCACCTGTTGCAATTGGCCCGACATGGCCGGTTCCGAACCCAACACACCCCTGCTCGCCCCCAAGCCGAGCACTTCGGGCACTCCGGGAACTCCGGGCAACCCGGACAGCGCGGCGTCTTCCCGTTCCCGCTCCGGTGCCGCCGCTATTACTGCCCTCGGCGCTGGCAAGGTCCTCCTCGGCGTCGTCGGCATCATCACACCCAAATTCCTCGGCCAGGTTTTCCTCCTCGACATCGCCCCTGACGCCTACGTTGTGGCAAGGCTCTTTGGCTCCAGCGCTGCCGCCCTCGGGGGCTCCCTGCTTGCTGCCGATCACATCCTTGGGAAGCAGAGGCAGCAGAATCAGCACGGCGCTTCGGGAAAGGAACTGCTCCGAGCCTTCATCGTCGCCAACATTGTTGCGGATTCCGTGGACACACTCAGCTGCACGGCGGCCCTGATTTCGGGGGCCGTCGGGAATGGCACGTTTGGTATGCTGGGCGGCGGTTGCATCTTGCTGGCAGCGCTGGGAGTTGTCGCGCTTCGCGGCGTGTGAGGCAAAGACTGTTTGTATGTTTGTGGCTGAGAAGCGCCAGGGCCATCCTCCAGGGCAGTGTACTACTAGTATTCCAAGCTTGTCAATTGCAGAACATTACGCGTGTGTTTTAAGCCCGCAGGGGCCATGGTGCTGTGGACACGTGAAAATCCCGTTGGCGTACGAGTATTAATACTGGTGGTGTGATACCACGGTGACTGGATTTCCATCCCCCAAAGCTCACCAGTCGGTTTTTAGACCTGAAGGCAATCTCAACTCCATAATACAGAGTACAGAGTACCATGGATACAGGTGCTCGATTTTCCTGGGGTGATTCGTCGATGCCCATGGGGTCGGGTTGGACTTACCAATTTGGCATGTCGCCGACACAGCCATCTTCACATGCCCCCGACGGATCCAGGTTGTGGTGGAGCTGGCCATGGCACCAAGCCGGCTAGAGGCCCAACAAAGTGCTTGATTGCTTGACTCGTGGAACACCATCCATTTGGAAACTCTGGGCTGCCGGGCACCACTTCCCACAAGGGATCCAAGTCCGCCACTGGCTGGGAGGGCTTCCCCACGACGCATCCAGCCATCCTGCGGCAAATGATGGGGTCGGCTGGACGACGACGGTGTGAATAGCTGCACAGGATGGTCTTGGCTACAGCGAATGGGGGTTGCTTGCGAAGGATGGACGCCAGTAGCTGCGCGTGCATTCAGTGTGTCCACGAGCGCAACAAGGCAACCCTCCACGATTCCACGGCCTCTGAATTGGCTTCACGTGCCTGGCGCCAGTGGGAGGATCAGAGCCCGTTAAGCTTCAAATCGCCGTTAGCCCAGTCCCTCCTCTGTCGCAGACGTGCATGTGGGAGGGCTCTTGGCACCGTTTAGGTCTGGGGATGTCTTGTCTCTGCATGCTCCCATTCTCTGTGAGGCTAATGGAGTCACGGACCAAAGAGTACTCGTATGCAGCCATTAATGCCTGCCACTACTCGTATCACTGTAGGCGCCAACGGAGGACTCGGGAGTCGAGGAAAATAGGCCGGAGATGACGAGGAGGCCGCTCTGAGGCGCAGTGGAGATGGCGAGATTGGTGACGTTGAAGCGTCGGAAGGTTACCTGTACATAGCGCCCGTTGCGACTGCCCACTGTGACACAGGCTGCCTACAGGCGAGTACTCGTAGTAGCGCGTCTTTACCGCAGGAGCAGCACCGTCCATGGCGCCTGCACATACTCGTACAGTACGTACGGATAGCCTGGAATACCAGCTGGCCGGGGGAACCTGGCTTAATAGCGCCGGCTGCACCTGCACCCATTGCATCCACCGATAGCAAAAATCTGGGGCAGCCTCGGCTCGACGAAACCGGGGCGCTCCTGGAGGGCCTCGGCCAGTGGATGGCCAGTCAGTGACCATCCTTTGACCACCCAGTTGCTAGTCACGGTCCGGGGGTCGACTTGTCCATAATACGGCGCACCGTCCGTCGCAGCTCCGCGACCCAGCAGCCAGTGTCCGATCCCTCGATTCCCTCGCCTCCTCAATCCTCCGCTCCCCTTTATCCTCATCACCCTTTCCAGGGACTGCTTCTGAGCGTCGCTAAGCCGTCAAGAGACCCCCCCATCTTCCTCCTTCCACCGCCCCCCCCTTCGAATTCCTCGGTCCCCTACTCTCCCACCTCCACCATGGCGCCCACGGACCCTGCTGCCATCATCAATGAGCTCAAGCAGCCTCCTCCCCCCGGATCTCCCTACGGTGTCCCCGTCCCCGGCTCCGAGCGCCCCGGACGCAGTGCTGTCTACCGCCATTGGCGCTTCCGCGACCAGCCTCTCCTAGCCACCTTTGACCCCGAGGTCCAGACCCTGCATGACCTGTTCGAGAGGTCTGCCCGCAAGTTCCCCAACAACCGCTGCTTCGGCACCCGCCACTGGAACCAGGCCACTCGCACCTGGAGTGACAAGTTTGAGTGGATCTCCTACTCCCAGGTTGCCGAGCGGAGGAAGAACTTTGGCGCCGGAGTTGTCGAGATTCACAAGTCCATCAACCATCCCAAGGACAAGTACGGCGTTGGTCTGTGGTCGCAGAACCGCGCCGAGTGGCAGATCACCGGTAAGCAAGACAAATAAGTGGTCCCGGAGTGAACACGGCAGCTGACCAGACGCAGACCTCGGCCTTAGCTCCCAGGCCCTCTACAGCGTTTCCCTCTACGAGACCCTCGGCCCGGACACGACCGAATACATCATCAACCATGCCGAGCTTGTCTGCGTTGCCTGCTCTCTCCCTCACATTCCTGTCCTCCTGAAGCTCGCCCCTCGCCTCCCGACGCTCAAGCTCATCATCTCTCTCGACCCTCTCGACTCCGGCGAGCTCGAGGGCCACACCAAGGCTGCCGTTTTGAACCAGCTGGCCGCCGAGCATGGCATCAAGATCTACTCCATGTCCGAGGTCGAGGAGATCGGCGCGAGGTCCGGCAGGCCCGTCCGTGCCCCCGCTAGCGAGGATCTCTGCACCATTAACTACACCTCTGGCACAACCGGCATGCCCAAGGGTGTCGTGCTAACTCACAGAAGCGCTGTCGCCGCCAACACCTCTGGACGCTGCGGCGGTAGCGTCACCTCAAAGGACGTCCACATCTCGTACCTGCCTCTGGCACACATCTACGGCCGCATGATTGACGGAATCGCCATGGCAGAGGGCGCTTCCATTGGCTTCTTCCGCGGTGACATCCTCGGCCTGGTCGACGATATGAAGATCCTGCAGCCTACCGGCTTCATCTCCGTCCCTCGCCTCTTCAACCGCTTCAACTCGGCTATCCGTGTCGCCACGGTCGAGGCCGATGGCATCAGGGGTGCTCTGTCGAGGCGCGTCATTGCCACCAAGAAGGCCCAGATGAAGCTGCCGATTGGCAAGGCCTCGAACACACACTTCCTCTACGACCGAATCTGGACGCCCAAGGTTAAGGCTGCTGTCGGTCTGACCAAGGCCCATGCTATGATCAGCGGTAGTGCTCAGCTCGACCCCGATGTCCAGGAGTTCCTGCGCGCCGCCTTCGGCAACAACTTCAACCAGGGCTTCGGCATGACCGAGACCTATGCCGTGGGTACGATCCAGGCCAATAATGATTTCAGCACTGGCAATATTGGTGCCCCCATGCCCTGCATGGAGGTGTGCCTCGAGTCTGTGCCTGAGTTCAACTACACTGCTGATGACAAGCCCAACCCCCGCGGAGAGATTTTGCTGCGCGGCCCGGCTCTGTTCAGTGAGTACTACAAGAATGAGGAGGAGACCAAGAAGACCCTCGAGGCGGATGGCTGGTTCCACAGTGGCGATATTGGTGAGATTGACAGCATGGGCCGCGTCAAGATCATTGATCGCAAGAAGAACGTGCTCAAGCTGGCGCAGGGCGAGTACATCTCGCCTGAGCGCATCGAGAATGTCTTCCTGGGCAACACGCCCGTAGTCGCCAGCGCTTACGTGCACGGTGACCCCCAACAGTCGAGCCTGGTTGCCATTTTCGGCATCGACCCCGAGAACTTTGCTCCCTTTGCCAGCAAGATCTTGGGACAAACCATTGCCCAGACTGACGAGGCGGCCCTCAGGGCAGCGGGCAAGGATCTCAAGGTCCGCAAGGCCTTCCTCCAGATCCTTGATACCATTGCCCGCAAGCACAAGTTCAATAGCTTTGAGCGGGTCCGTAATGTGCACCTCGACATTGAGCCCTTCACCATTGACAATGGCTTGATCACCCCTACGTAAGTTCCAAGCCCCCCCCCCCCCCCCCCCCCCCCCCCCCCCCCCCCCCCCCCAACCCCAACCAATCAGATGCACAGCAAGTCCAGGGAGGCTAACAAGAGTTATTCGCACAGCCTCAAGCTTAAGCGCCCCCTCATTGCTAAGGCCTACGCCGACGTTATTGCGCAGCTGTACGAGGAGGCTGCCGCCCAGGAGCCTGTAAAGGGCAAGTTGTAGAGCATCTAGACGGTTATCAGCGTGGTTGCGCATACCGGGCGACTCGAAGACTGTCGTATTTTGTAGATCCGGCCTGTACTCGAAATACCTATATCATAGCGAGACAATGTATAAATAAAAAAAATTCAATGATAAATAATCCATTATGTGTCATAAATATCCTTTTCTTATCAACCTATAATGACATGATGCATTTAGCTATAAGAGAAGTGAGGCTTCATATGAAATCGGCAATATTCAATACCATGACCTGTACTACCAGAATGGCATAATGACTACGTTTCTATTTACAGTCGGCACTACTCTGTACTTGGGTATATGCTCTCTTAAATATCAAGAATTAAGCAGTCAATTGCTTTAAAACTATACAATGATCTTAAAAGCTCTAGCATTTTAAAGAGCCTAATAGTACGGACATAATAATGTACTCTCCTATATACTTTATACTTATAAACCAGGATATTATATAAGGTGTTTTTCTATAACATAAAGATTATATAAGCTTTGATACGATCTTAAGCCTCTAGATAGAGCTTTCTCTTATCTATGCTATCATATATCTAGCAATATATCACTATAGGCCCCACCTATTCTCTACGCTAACCGGAGCGGGAATTTCTTTCTCCGGCACTTCTTTTAGCCTCTCTTTGTTCCGGTTAACTTGAATGCAACCTACACCCCAACCATAAACGCGTAAATAGCCATGGGGTAAGTTGAGCACCCGCGTTTGCGCTTCCACCCTCAGCCCTCACTATATACCGTCCTATTCTTCCACATGGGCTCCCATGATCCCCAGAAACACGCTCCCCGATGAGCCTCACGCTTACCACGCTGCCTAGGACGGTCATCGACCTCACCGCCGACTCACCTACGTCTGGGCGGTTCACACTCTCCCACCAGCTGCCACTACCACCGTCATCGGCACCACGAAGCGAGGAGCCGCCCACGAAGCGTCGGCGCGTCGACGACAAACCTAGACGCGATATAAAGGCTTGCATTAGCCACCATGTGCTTCCTGCGATTACCAGGGAGATCTCAAAGCTATCTCCCACAAAGTACAAGGTCAACCTGATCGCCGAGAACGTAAGGCAGCCTGAGAGCGCGGTGATAACTAGATCAAGAGAGCTAAGGCGCGCTAGGCTCTCGTCTCGCTTGCCAAGGGCCCGTCATTTAGAAGACGCTTCGATGACACGAGAGGATACTTGACTTCTGTCGATGACGCCGTGTTTAGCGAGCAGGTCGCAGAGCTGATACAAGCAGCTTGCGCTCGGAAGGTACGCGTTTGCTCCGAGCCCGCCCCCACATGCAACCACGGCAAGCACCGATAACCTAACGCGAGCAGGAATACATCCGCACACAACCCAAGCCGAGCCCTGAGGAGTCGACTGAAGACGAACCCTCCACTGCGATCCAACCAGCCAAGCGGACAGCCACCGCCACCGCCACCCAGCTACCAACCCCAGCCGCCGATACACCAACCCTAATTGACGATACTCCAGTCGCAGGTACCCCAGTACCACGGCAGCATCGAGAAGAGCAAAACCGGGTTCCGAGGCCCCCAGTCCACAATCCGAGACGCAGAAGCATCTCGTCCAAGTACGAAAACCCATGGTTCCAGCTCAAGCACCGCCCCTACCGCACCGCGAGGGAGAGGGAGCAAATACGGAGAGGGGCAGCAAAGCTCCAGCGCGCCCCCGCGGATGGACTGCAGCAGCCCATCGTGTACCATGTCGACTTTAACCCCGGCGAGGTGGCTAGAGTGGTCGAGCGGGTTAACCAGCTGCTGCCGGACAAGGACAAGGCTCCGCTAGTCCTAGACGGCCTAGTGAGTCTCGTCAGGAGAGATCTCCCCATTGCTGCGATTGTTGAAGACAATGTTCAGGGAAGGACCACCGAAGATGTTCGCAAGTTTTGCTCAGATTTGCTGGCAGGCAAGGCCGCCGCTCCCGGTAACGGGCGAGTCCTGTCGCTCGGGCAAGACAAGGAGCCAGAGCACCCGCAGGACAAGAGCCCGGCGCGGATGGCGTCGCTGCTGCTCGCGCGGGAGATGGAGGGCAATGCCGGGTTTGGGCGGACCAGGCAGTACGTGAACTTCCAGGACGAGTTTAGGAAGACTCGCGAGGATGGGCTTGATCTGATCTCCGAGTTCACCAACTGCGCGGGTGACATCGAGACGCTGTCGTGGGTCTCGGACGATAACCTCGTCTGTGGTACTACAGCCCACTCAGACAGCCACAACCAGCAGTATAACAAGCCCGGGAACCTGCTGCTGTGCTCAACAATCCAGGGCACGCTACGGGCGTTCCCTCATCATCGCATACCACGTCCAGTGGTCGAAAAGGGCGAGAACTCAACCCAGGCCATGCGTCGGAGCCAGGACCCGTGGCTGTACTCATCGGTTGTGTCGTCTGATTACGACCCAGTGCACAGACGGGCATACACTTCGAGCTTTGATAGGACAGTCAAAGTGTGGAAGGTGGACGACGAGGGGAACTTTCTGAAGCTTCTGGCGACGTGGCAGCACGAGGGCAACGTCAATTTTGTCGCCGCGGCAAAGGATGGCTCGGGACGGGTTGCTTCTGCAACCGACGTACCGACGCAGGCGGTGCGCATATACACTGTAGACCCTAATGACATCCAGAGGAGTCGCTACGAAGCATTCTCGTGCTCGCGAACGGATGCTAGCGAGACGGACAAGTGGGCGTACTATCCTGCGACGATGCAGTGGGGAAAGGCACCGCTAACCCAACATCTCCTGGCCGTGGGGTACTCGCCTCGCAGTGTGAGAGGGGACGATTCCGATATTCCAGAGGACAAGCGGGACTCTGGCGAGATCACTCTGTGGGACGCGAATGCAGGATACCGTGTACCGATCATGACGGCCTCAACCGCCAATGTGTTTGAGATTACCTGGCACCCGACCCTTCAGCGCTTTATATGCGCCACCTCCCCCTGCGGACTAAACATGAAGCACGGCACCCGTACCCAGATACATCTATTCGAGCGGGACCGTGACCGTATCGAGCCAGCGTACTGCGAGCACCAGTCTCTTGATTGCGTCGCCTTAGACATCAACGAACTGACCTTTATGCCTAATTCCTTGTGCCACGCCTATGTCACGGCCGCCTGTACGGACGGCAAGATATACGTATGGGATACAGCGCAGCCTGATGATCCTATCCATATCCTCAAGCATGGCGAGTCCCTTGAGGGTATTGTGGGAGAACACCGCGAGAGGCTAGACACGGGCGTTAAGTTTACTGCGTGGGGTTCGTCCGCAGACAGGTTCTATACAGGCTCGAGCGACGGCGTGGTTAAGGTTTGGAATGTGCGGAACCGTCGCAGGCCGTTAGTGCGGACATTGCTAGAGGCCCCCGCGGCTATCTCGACCGGTGCATTTTCCCCTGACCTATCTAAGCTGGCTATTGGCGATGCCACGGGGCGCATCTTCCTATTTTCGATAGACAAGCGCGATGAGCCGGAAACGCACTATATGAGGGTACCCGGCCGTCGTATACGGCGACCTATGCCGTTTCTGCCTCACCCGGAGCCTCCACCCCCAGAACGGGGCCACAGCGATCCGGATGCCATGGATGTCTCTGGGGATGAAATAGTAGGCTATACAAGACGCACCTATTTTGAGACGGGGCAGCTTATAACAACGGGCAACCCTGTTATAGGCGTCGTCCAGGGCCCCGACTATATCTCTAGCGGCTTCTTCTGCCTCGAAGCTCATGAGGATCAGAACCCTGCCCGGCCATTGCTTATGGCATACCAGCGACAGCAGAAGCAAAGCATCGAGGCAGACCGCGGGATGAGACGCAGGTCCCTCTTAAGGCTCCGCGAACAAGCTGCAGTTTTAACAGACGTGAGGCTAAAGGCAACTCACGAGGCCAACAGGGCCAAGGATCTAGACATCGATAGCATCCCAGCAGACGATATTGTGGACTTGAGCAGGGCCGGCGCCCTGTTAAGTCTCGAGGGCGAGGAAGGATGGGAGTTTACTTACCAGGAGATACCAGAGAAAGGAGAAGAGTCCGATGAAGAGGAGAGTTAAAGATATACCCCTGCCTATGCAGCGCTTAGCAATTATTATTCTTTATAAAAATAATATCGAAAGTTAACTCTTAAATCATAAGTGATTATAGATATAAACAGCTGTTATAGAATTTATACTAATTATATATATATATTATAATATTAGAGCTAATTTTCTTTAAAACATATTTAACAGTATATACTTTCTATTAACCTTATAAGAGTCCCAGGCGACTAGCGTCGGTCAGTCTTGTCTTAGCTAGGTACAGATTAGTTTTTATGCGTATATAAAAGCCGAATCACGGGCCAATCTTAGACACTAGTCAATTAATAACCTACCTAGGCATTTGTATGAATCAGGGTGCATTTTTGCACTAGCGCAGCACCAGTCGTCATATCTTGGCCACATGGTTAGTAGCTGGCAAGACCCAGGTCCACTTTCGGGTTAAAGGCGTCACCAGAGCCGAGGCTCTGTCACAGGGTAAGCCGAAACGTGCCTCACTGATAGATGGTCAAACAAGGCCCAGCATATCCGTCTATATTGTCTCCATGGCTCCCAGCGCGTGCGTTGAAGGGCTGTCTACTATAATGGCAAAGATTTTCTCAAAACATGATAACAAAGATTTATGAAACAAGTAAGGCGCGTAGACAAGATCCCGCGAGAGGTCGTTTTAAGGTGACCTGCGCTCTGGACATCAACCGAAGTCTCTTCTTCTTCCACTTCTTCTGTCCTCTGTCGCGTGCGATACAAACAAGCACTGCTTAGTGCTTAGCAACGGGGGCATCGCCGGTCAGCTTCTCGACATAGGTCTTGGCACTGTTTCCAGTAGTCAGCATATACTGCGCAGAAAGTGAAGCAGGCTTTGAGTAGACTTACAGGTCACCAAAGGCAACCATGCAGATGGTCTGCCAGATACCCAGGCCAATGCGGGGGGCGACACCGCGGTAGAGACCCCTGATGCCGTTGTTATCGTAGATGTACTTGAAGGTGTTTCCAACAGTCATCTTCTTGGGCCGGTTGGGGTCCTCCTTCTTGCTCTGCATCTCGACGCGGATGACCTCGATGGGCTGGTTCCAGGCGCTGAGACCACCACCAAGACCGGAGGCAATGACCTTCTCGCCGGCCGACAACTTGTCGCCATCCTTCTTGCCGGTGGCCGTGCGGATCCAGCCCTCGGCGAGACGGCTGAGACCGAAGCGGCTGCCCCAGTTGGTCATCTGGCGGATGGCGACGGCATTGACACCCTTGTTGATGCCGCGGATACCCTCCTTGCGGTAAATGTCCATGAAGGTGGCAAAGGTGGACTGAGGCTTGACGCCGGCGGCGGCCATCTTATGCTTGGTGATCTCGACCGTCTTCATGCAGGTGCAGAAACCCATGGTGGCATAAGCCTGGGCGACGCCACCGGTGATACCACCGATGATGCCACCGCCAAACTCGGAGGCGCCAGCGTTGCGGGCGTAGAACTCGGCCTCGGAGGCCACGAAGAGGAGGACGGCGCCCTTGGTGGAGGCTTCGATCCAGGCCCAGGGGATGAGGCCTTGGTAGACTGCGAGAAGTTAGCAAAATGATTGTAGCGAAAGGAGGGGGGAGGGGTTTGGTAGCGACGCACAGCCAAGCACACCACCTCGAGACCAGATGCGTCCCAAGGCCGAGCCGAAGCCATCACCACGGTGGGCAGCCATGGTGGTCTTGGTAACCTCAAGGGGCTGACCCAGAGTGGTCACCTCGAACATGTTGAGGCCGGCGCCGAGCAGCAAGTTGGAGAACTTGACGGGCTTCTTCTCCAGCTTCTTCTCCCCAACGGGGCCGGTAACGGGGGCGGTTTGGGCCATGGCAATTGGATTCGGCTACAAAAGGGGGGCCCTGACCAAGGGAAGAGGTTGCTTCGTCGCAGGAGGAATCCGAGCGGGATATGTGCTTTAGGCGGCTGTAGCGATCAGAGGGGATGAATCCACTGCTGAGTCAGATGGTGGGCTGGTTCTCGGTAACCGAAAGGACTTTCGAGGAGCTTGGGAGCTTGATGCGATGAAATGGCCGAGGATGTGAGGCGGCCGGGGGAGGGTCCAAGGTGGTCTTCTTGCTCTTGCACGTGCTTCTCAGTGGTGGGCGCTGCAGAGCTGTCCCTTTTTTTTCGGCTGGGGGGCTGCTGGGGTCGGGTCGCAAATTGACGCGTTGCTCTCGGCTGGCTGGGGTAACACGCTCAACGACAAAAGCTACTTTGCACAATGTACGTTCTTAGGTTCAGCACCAAAGCTGGGAAAAGAAAGGCTAGGAGGTGTAGGCGGGATGACGTGAGATGGAATGGTAAAAAGGGGAAAAGAATACAATAAGATTAGCTCTTGTAATAGTATAATAAACCCGTTGAGAAACCTCCTGGCCATCAGCCCACCACACCTCACGACGAACACAGCGTGACCGGGCGAGTAGCGCCGGCCCGAGTTTACTGGGGCCCCGTGAATGGCTCAGCAGAAGCCTGGGGAGAAAAGGTACCTTCAGCAAAGTACGTGCCTTTCTGCTAAAGCACTGCATGGACTGTATCTAACCTAATACGGAAAGACGGTGGCGATATTCTTAATCAACACGATTAATTTTCTCATACAAGCATTAACGTAGCCCCGACTTATCTTACCTCTTTACGGATAATCGCTATTAGTTACTATCTTTGATTCTACCTAGTACTATCCGTACTATGAACGCTGCTTCTGATTACGCTGCCCCTGATTACGGTGCTTCTGATTATGCTGCCTCTGACCATAAGCACTTCCTCCGTGAGCGCTACCTCTGTAAGCGTTGTATCTATACTATGCAAGCGGTACCCCTAGCTACGAGCGCTGCCCCTGATTACCAGCGCTGTCTCTGATTAAGTTGCTCCTGGTTTTGTTGCCTCTATGATTACGAGCGGTGCCTCTCCTACAGTTGGTGAAAAGGTGTATGAGCAGATGTTAAGGGCACGGTGTTAATTTAGAAATTGGCACCATCGCACAGTCCACGCAATGCTTGGCGGAAATGTGCACAGTTCACTGAAGGTATTATCTCGTGGAAGCCTGGGGGACACTACGGTGGCTCTCCAGCGCTCTAACCGCCCTCACCACGCCAGCAACCGCACGGGCGCAGGCACCCAGCCTCGCGTCATTCCATTGGGGCCCTCAACACCTGGCCTGATTGTTGAGCCAACCCGTAATTAAGCCAACACCAATCCGCTGAGCTGAGAAGTATTACCCGACAAAGTCCCGTCCGTCTGCAAGCTCTGTTCAGAGACACCCCTATTATAGTGTCCCAAAATTTTATCCCACTGATCTTCACACCGACTTGTCATTGGCGCCGAACTTGCAGGGTCTTCCGACTATCCTTCATTCGTCAATCCAACGGAGCGGCCAACAAGTCGACTTGCCTGGAACAAAAATTACAATACATATGGGCAATCTAGTAATTGTTACGCGGCGCGTCTCTGCTTTGCTCAACACGCCGGTATCGGCCTTCCAAGCTGTTGGTGTAACGCCAGCTCCGGGCTTCCTTCGCTGTGACATGTGTTCCAGGCAACGTACTAGGCGATACTATGCAGCAATTGGCGTGACAAAGGAATTTTGACCGCTATCCGGCCGTTCTCATTATTCAGGAAATCAATAATATCCTATGTACGGATACACTTTTACTGTACAAAGCCAACCCAAGGAGTTGGTATCTGCTCTAGTGCCCAGAGACTGTCTATCCTCCTCTGTTACAGTGTCTCTGCTGTGCCGTTCGTGGCCCGAAAGGTGCCGCTCCTCCTTCCCACATTCCGCTCATATCAAGCCCCCAAGGGAGCTGCTTACAGCTTCTTGACGAGCTCAGCCCACTTGTCGGTGGAGAAGGACTTGGGGCGCTCGATGGGAGCTCCGAAAGCGCGGTCGAGGATCAGCTGAGGCAGGACACCAATGGCGCGAGAGACACCGAACAGGACCGTGTAGTAGCTGGCCTCGGTAAGACCGTAGTGCTGGAGGAGAACACCAGAGTGGGCATCGACGTTGGGGAAGGGGTTCTTGGTCTTGCCGTGCTCAGTCAGAACACCAGGGGCGATCTTGTAGACCTGGCTGACGAGCTGGAACATGGGGTCATTGGGCATCTTCTCTGTTCGGGGGGTCAGCAATCTAGACGTGAATTAAAATTTTGCATGTTCACGACGTACCCTGAGCGAACTTGCGCTGAGCCATGTAACGGGGGTCAGTCTTGCGGAGCACGGCGTGGCCGTAGCCGGGAACGACACGGCCAGCGTTGAGAGTGGACCACAGGTAGTCGGTGATGGACTTGTCGCTGAGGTCGTCACCGACAGTCTTCTTCATCTCAGAGAGCCAGTTGAGCACCTCCTGGTTAGCCAGGCCGTGGAGAGGACCGGCAAGACCGTTGAGACCGGCAGCCAGGGAAAGGAAAGGAGAGCTGAGGGCACTGCCGACCAGGTGGGTGGTGTGGGCGCTGACGTTGCCACCCTCGTGATCAGTGTGGATGGTCAGGTAGAGACGCATGAGCTCAACAAAGTCGTGGTTGTCGCCGAAGCCCAGCTGGTTGGCGAAGTTGAAGGAGTAATCCTTGTCCTTCTGGATGGGAGCGACCTTGCCACCCTTGAAGACATTCTGGTAGATGCGCGAGGCAATGTTGGGCAGCTTGGCAATGAGGTCCATGGAATCCTCGAAGGTGTAGCTCCAGTACTCCTTCTTATTGATACCCTTAGCGTAGGCCTTGGCGAAGGAAGAGGTATGCTCGAGGGCGTTGACGGCGAGGGAGAACTGGGCCATGGGGTGCAGGTCGGTCGGGCAGTGGTCGATGAGCTCCTCGACGAACTTGGGGATGTCGGATCGGGCGGCCCACTCGGCGGACAGGTCGCGGACCTGCTGCTCAGTAGGGACCTCGCCAGTCAGGAGAAGCCAGAAGAGACCTAGTTGGGAAGTCAGCATTAACACGTCAATTGGGAATTATTTGATATGCTCACCCTCGGGAAGGGGCTCCTTGCCACCGGGGGCCTTGGGCAGAAGCTCCTGGCACTCGGGGATGGTCTTGCCACGGAAGCGAATACCCTCCTCAGAGTCGAGGACGGAACCCTCCCAAACAAGGCACTTAATGCCACGGGCACCACCGTAGACCTGGTCCAGGGTCACCTTATCGACGACCTTGGAGCCATGCTCCCTATAGAGATATGTTAGCATGGACGCTGGCGAGAGACTGCCATGGCGTGCGGGCTACTGACTTGCGCAGAGCCTTGATCTGCTCAACCTTCTCGGGGAGGATCTCGGCAAATCGCTCCTTCAGGGTCTGTTTCCTGCAGCGTGAGTCTGATGTCCGAGTACTAAGGCGCCCAATTGGGGTCTGTTGCCGATCCGTACCTGGGTCTTCGCGGAGTAGCATCGCACCGCGTTGAAGCCGGTGGCCCGGCCAGCGAAGGCAGGGTTCTTGAGGGAAGCCCGGAGGGCAGAGTTGCTGACACGAGAGACGGAAGCCATTGTCGCTGGATGCAGTCTGGAGAAAGCTTCTCTGTGGAGGGGAGAGAGCAGTGATATGGGATGGTGAAGGTTCGGATGGATGGGATGGGAGTGGATGGGAGAACAAAAAGACGCAGGCGCGCAGAAAAAATGCCGGTGAGACGTGACCCTGGCGTCAGAGCAGGAGCTAAGGCGAGGTACCTGGGTACCCACTCACTTACCTGCCGTCGAGCTGTATCCGCACGAGTACGTACATGACGTCCATTGCCCGGCCAATTTGAGTGACCACTTGGCGCCGAAAACCCCAACCAACCGTCAACTGCAGTCGTAATTACGTAGTATTGCTTCACTCCGTCCGTCCAGTAGCAACCCTCCCGTCTGTCCGGATTCCCTGACTACCACGTAGTATCGTTGCTCAACACTGGCCTCGGGCTCTACAGGTCTGCCTTGCGGGCTTAGTCTGATGAGCGGCAGTATATTTAATGTTTGTATCCACAGAGGGCATCTTCATATCAAGGGATAGCATCTTCCTTACAGTACTCCGTGCTAGTATTCCATTAATGTTGCTCCGGTATATGTGGTATTATAGGAAATAGGTACGAAGTAATGGGCAACTGAGTACGGCTTATAGCGGCATGTACTTCGTGCTGCGTGTTTTTCGGCACAGAAATTTACAAATGACAAGTCCTACTGCCTCTGAAGCAACATCCATACAATAAAGTGGTGTATCAATACATCTGGTGTTTCTCATCCTAAGAAACAGCACGCGCGTGGAGGAAGGGGCAAAAATTGCTCACGAAGCCGATAGGGTCGGTAGCGTAGGGCAAGCACCGGAAAACTTGGCGCTGTGGCTCCACTGAGCTTGAATAATACTAGTAGTACTATTATCCGTAGGTACCTACTGCGCACCTATATCTGGTACCCGTACTTACTGTAGTAGGTACTATATTATTACTCGTACTTTGTGCATGGCGTTCAGTCCGGACGTACGGAAAAGCACCGAGCGATGCTCCGGAACTCTTACTGGGTCCCGGCAAGTCCGGTATCACGACGTCCACATGATAGAAAAAACAACCACGGGTAAAAAGCCTTTGTGTCCTGCAACTATCGTTACCAGGTCGGCTTGCCAATGACCCGGATCGTCTGGGTATTGGATACGCCTTCTTCCTGACACTATCCCGCGGCTTGTCACATGCGACAGAGGAAATCGCCTTGTGCAGCATCTTATACAATAACCATAGGCCGAGCACCACGTTGGCGAACCATGGGCATAGTACTCGTAATGGAGGTACGAGTATCCGTACTACTCGCACAGGAGACTGCAAAGCCACAATACACGTGCCAATGTCAGGCTGCACATCTGTCACCAGGTCTCGACTTTGGGTATACTAGTACGGAGTACCGCTACTCAGGTAATGGGCACAACGGCAAATCTTCGGTGGAAACACAAATAGCCGGCAAATCTCAGGCTCAGGGTGGGACAATCACTGGCCTACCTACCTAGGTAAGGTAGGTAGGAAGTGGCCATTGCACACCCGCGAGGAAGGTTCAGCTTTTCATCTCTTCACCCCTCGCCTCCCTCTTTTCCTCCAACCTCTTCCCATCATCACAATCACAACACCGCATCCCCATATCTATCGCGTCACATTCTTCATCCTTCCCTCACGTGGGATCCGACAAATTCGCACTCGTACATCGCGCGATAAGCACGACCATCGCAGCCGACAGCATTTAAGAGGATTTCGCGCCTGTGACGTGGTTGTACGTGGCACAGCAGCAGTAGACTCGAGGCTTCGTCAGCAGCACCTCGGGTGGCCTGGGACCTGAGAACTGTCACATCGCTTCGAGCCCACACCGAGCAGTGCTCTATTCGTACAGTCTCGCGCGACTCTGTAAACAGAACCCTTTCTCCTTCGCGGGGACGTGTTGTAAAGCACCGCACATCGTGGAAAGCGATCAACGTTCTCGCCAGTGACGTGTTGGGGCAATTCTTGACACACCTTCAACGACAACAAACAAACCAAACGTACTTAAACCGTACTTTGTATCCTCTGTGTTGCATCGCTGGTGCTGCTCACGTATTCTCTTTAAGGATCTCGTCGGCGGGATTGCTTAGCCTAGCACCATGGCATCCCCAGTAGCCGACCTCGAGGCTGGTCTCCAGGCCATGCTCAACTTGAAACCTCCCGGAGTATCGGGTTCTCGCATCACCAGCTTGACGACGCTATGCGTCACAAACATCGAGGCATGTCTCTCCATATGACGGTTCACCCGTCTATTCAATATGCGTGTCTCGGCCCCCGCTAACAGACCTCGTTTTTTTATAGTCCGAGTCGGTTCTCATCCAAAAGATCTACACTCACTTCAAGAAGGCGCCCGGAACACACAAACTGGGGGTTCTATACGTCGTAGACTCTGTAACCCGCAAGTGGCTTGAGCAGGCAAAGGCGCAAGGGCAAGCAATAAACAGCGCAGCCCCAGATGGCACCTATGCCGCGGGCGTCCACAGAGTGACCGAACTAATGCCTGTACTGATGAATGATATTCTTCAGTCCTGCCCCGAAGAGCAAAAGGTACGCAAGCATTTCTGAACCACAATATGCCCCTCTGGATCATAGAACCTATGGTGCTCGCAAGTCTTTTCTTATGGATATCTATCACGCTTGTTGGACAGCAGCTGTCTGGGCCGGTCATGATAAATCCCTGCTTCTCACCGCCACTGCCGCTGTTTCGCACCAGCCCGAGGGAAAAACACTCACACTTTGTTTTGTAGGAAAAAATCAAAAAGCTTTTAGACATTTGGGAAAAAGGACAGACTTTCCCCACCTCTATGGTAGAATCATTCAGAGAAAAGCTACGGGCTTCACCCCCAAGTACGTCTGCTCGGCTCCATCCGCCTCCCCGGCTTGTTCGTTTCGGCCGGTTTTCTAACTATCGTTGCTTTCATAGAAGTTTCAACAACACCCCCAGGTAGCCCTCCACCCAATCTGATGGCCTCTCTCCAAGGAAATGGGCCAGCACCAGTGCCGGCTGCTCCGCCGGCCCAGAATAGCCAGTCCATCTTAGATGCGCTGGCCAATTTGGCGCGTCAGAATACTTCCGCTGCTCCGAGCACATCTAGTGTCCCAGCCCCGGCGGCGTCGTATAGCGTGCCTCCTGGCGCTTCTGGATTGCCTCACCCAGTATCATCTGTATCTCAACCGCACACGCAGTCGCAGCCGCAGCCTCTGGCATCGTACCCGCCGAGCGCGCAGCCTCCTGTGAATCTCCCCGGCTCTCTCCCCTTCTCCATCCCTCAGATGCCAGGGAGCCTCCCAGGTCCTCCGCCAAATTCGAGCACCCAGCCAGCTCTTCCGTTCACTGGTGCTCCTGGTGCTCCGGGTAATGCCGGGCTAGACGCACAGCAGCAACAGCAAATTCTGCTGATTAAGGCTCTTGCTGATCAAGGTGTCCCCTTTGACAAGATCCCTGCTTTGCTCCAAGGTCTGTCTGGCCCTGGTGGCGCGGGCACCCAGGGCCAGCATGCGCCTGTTCCCGCTCCGCAGAACTCGTATGCATCGGGACAGCCTTCCTGGGGCGCACCAGCTCCAAAGCCCGATGAATCGCGTGACCGGAGAGGCTACAATGATGGAGTGAATTCTCCTGGATATCACCACAGGTCGCGTTCAAGGTCACCTGATCGGGGTTGGGGCAATAGAGGATCGCCCCACGATGGGCGTGGCAGGAGAGACTATGGTCGTAATTCTCCCCCGCGAGGCCGTGATGGTGACCGTGACCGTGGCGGCCGACGTGGAGCCGACTATCGGGATCGTAGCCCGGCCCGTCGCCGTGGCCAGAGCCCTCCGCCACCAGCAGAGAAGTGGACCGACTTTGACCCGAACCTCCCATCTGGAACTATCAAGGTTCTTAGCCGAACTCTCTTTGTAGGAGGCGTAACGTTAGTTTCCACCCTTGCCAATGCCGGACGTGACATTCAACTGACTGAGAAATACAGATGCTCAGAGCACGAGCTGCGTAGCATTTTCAGCCGTTTTGGCACTGTCCAGACTTGCATCGTCAACAAAGATAAGCGCCACGCATTTGTGAAAATGCTCACCCGCAAAGATGCCGTTAGTGCCAAGGAAGGCACGGAGGATAATAGGGGCCTGGAAGTACCTCTGCGAGTGAGTATCAGTGTCTAGATTGTTGATCCTCGGATTTGCTAACAATACGCGTAGACAAGATGGGGAGTTGGGTTCGGCCCAAGGGACTGCAGTGATTATGCTACTGGAATTAGTGTGATTCCCATTCACAGACTGACCGAGGCCGACCGGAAGTGGATGCTCACAGCTCCCTATGGTGGGAGCGGCGGTCGGCTCATCGCCACGGGCCTGGTTGTTGAAGAGCCTGACATTGAAATCGGAGCCGGCGTGTCATCCAAAGCGATTAGTCGCAGGATGCAGACCGACAAAGGCGGAGCTAACGGCCCCAAGTCCACGCGTCACCGCGAGGATAGCGGCTGGAACCGCCGAGGCGGCCGTGATCACGGAGGCGAACACCAGGGAGCCGAAGAGCCAACCGGCGATGGGCATTCCGTGGCGGGCTTCCCTTTCGGCATTGGTACACTGCCTAATGGAATGCCTAACTTCCCAGCTGGCTTCTCATTTCCCGCCCCCGACCAAGGAGGCAAGTGGGCTTGAGGAGGACGTTGAGAATTGAACATAGAGACTTTGGACATCCATAATCTGAACGGCGTTGGTGGCGCTTTGGAAGGGGGTTGTGGTCTTGAAGGGCAGGGCTTTGTCTTGTGGATACCCACTTATAGAGTGAGCGTTTTTGACCTCTGCCGTCTCGGCGGCAGTAGTATAGGGAGGTTGGGTCGATTCAGGCTGTTTTTCTAGTCTGCCCCAAGGCTGTCCGGAAGTATTATTCTGGAGTTATAGGGTCAGAGTTTTCTCCGTGCCTTAGAATATAAACTCGGCTTTGGGACATCTATGGACTTCGTGGAAGTGCTGTATGTGAATGCTCATGAACTAAAACTGTGCGGATTATTTAAAAGGCTATAGGAGAAGACATAGGACTCGAGTGTCATAGCCAGATTTTGATGACATGGAACTTGTCTATCCTGTTGCAATGTGTGTATACCAGGTCTCTGATTCTGGATCTAACCTGGGGTGAATGCTGCCACAAGATGGGAACCTCTTTGAATAACCTAAGAAAATGAAAGGGTCATAGGTAGTCTTGGAGTTCTGAGGTCCGAAATTTCCGTCTGTTGACACCTATCTGGGTGGATGGATGAGTTGGGTTACTGCTGTTTTTTAGGAACTCATTCAAATTGAATATATAAGGCAACCGACTTGTAGGGGCATGCCCATGCAGCAGCGTGAGAACTCTGACCGCTATGAATACAGGGGCGTAGAGTTATCAAATGGAAGACGGCCGGGAGGCCTTTGGGCTCAAACTATCCGCCCATATATGCTCGTAGTTTGCGCTGGTGGCGAAGGGTTGTGCTTGAAGTTTGCGCTGGGGGTTGTTGTAGATGCCATTGGTACTATATTCTTGGCGGGGAAGCTTCTCGTAGCAATAAGGCCCCCTCTAGTTGATTCTCATGTCACGCTGGCTGTCTCTTTCCCATTTACTATTACATAGGCGGTATCTAGGGTTGATCTGGAGCCTTTACGTGGTGGGCCGCTGTGTTGAGACCATGAAATTGTACCTACGCGAGAGAGCATATAGGTGTCTTGAGACACTGGGATATTTGGGAAGTCCAAATTATCTCTCAGTTCGAAGACTATTCGTTGTCACCGCCAGGCGCTTGTCCACCCGCAACAGCGCTGCATTCATGCAAATTGGCTGTTGGGATTTGGGGAGAATGGCACGAATATAATATGGGGTGGTGTATCGAACCCGCGGAATGTTTGCTTGCAGAGGCGCCGGGTGATCGTTGATCGGGTATGAAAATGTGACAGCTGGGGGGGGGGGGGGGGGACGAGGCGAAACGGCGTCATGCTTCATGCATGCACGAAGAGCTTGTCTGCTCTGTCGACTCGTTGGAGAGCGGCGCATTCACACAGCATTCCCCCCTGCACAGGCTATCCGTGCCGCGCCCGGGCTGCACAGCTGTCGGTTGCTGGGCCGTGGGAGTCTCCAAGTTGGGATCCTTCGGCACGCGACACGCGATGTGTCTCGGGCGAGCTCCGTTGGAGGAGGGTCGTTCCAGTCTGGTAACCAGATGTCGTTGGATGCCTGGGTTGGTCAACGGCGGGGTGGGAGCACCTGGAAGACGTGAAACAAGCCGTTGGTGTGATTCGACATGGTGGTTTCCTCGTGATCGGAGTATTTCCCGAGGGTTGCTGACAGCTGGCCACTGGCCATATGATTGTCGACGGACATCTCGAGCTGCCAACATGTGTCAAAGTCAACTCTCCTGCTTCAGCATCCCGAGACTCCCTGGAAGGATAGAGCGGCACGATTCCTTAATTTCCTAGCCGCCAGAGCTGGGGGGCAGCCTTGGCGCGACGAGGGCAGTCATCCGTTGTTCCGTTGGATGGGCCCTGTGGATTCTGGAATCACTCCAATTACGTACCGATTCGAGGGAGTTCGTCAGTTCGAGGCCAACGGAAAAGGATGCGGAAAATGTTGGATGGCGTGGAATCGACAATGCGCTACCGTAGATTAGTACAGCGCGGCGGTGCCACAATTCATTTTTTCTGATCTTTTCGTTCGTGATGGTCAAGGAGAAAATTAAAGCTGAAATGACGCGCTGGAGACGTGACTCTGGGGCCGGGAATGACGCGGGACTGTCGCCAGAGGCATTCGCGATTCGCGATTCCACGATGCGATAAGGCATGGAATCAAGGGGCGTCGGTGTCCAGTGTCCACTCTGTGCCTCGGAGGTCTAATACTCGTACTCCGTAGAGGCTGGAGACTGGAGACTGAGAGTCTGTAATGTTAATTTAGGCAGTATTATTATCCAGCATTACTCGCAATAGTACTTGGTAAGATGGACACATGTCCGCACTGTCCACAGCAGTGCCCACAAGAAAGCAGACCAAGGCTGGATGGAGGAATCGGGATTGGGGGGATGGGGGTTGCTGTCTCAGTTCAGCAACGTGACGCCTTATCAGTGATCACGAGGCTCTGAAGCAAGCGTAAACAAGAATTAGGCAAATTTGACCATGTATCCCGTACGTAAGACTACGGATACTGAGTAATCTGTACAGAGTAGTATATAGTAGTATTAGCGAGAGGGATGGGAATCGGAATCCGCGGCGCCGGCGACGACGGTGGTTGATTATGGCCCATGGGTGAGCGCAACTTCAACAAGACGTGGCGGCAAGACAAGTGCCGCCCGAACGGGATTGGCAACGCCCAAAATCCCAATTGGTCACCGACTCGATTGGGCAATCCGATGGCCCAAGGATGGCATGGCAACATTGGCAAGGCTGATCTGGAGTGATTCGCAGTTGGCAGTTGGCACTTTGGGAGACTGGGACCGTCATTTCAACTTCTGGGGCGGCTCCAGTTGCAACTTGCCCTGGGCCTACGATAAGGACTGAGCGACCCATTTCGTAAGGCAGTGACATCGCTATAGCCACCCGGAATGCTGCCGAATGCCGACTGCCTGTGCTTACGTACGCTTAAGTCTGACTCGCTCATCACTCCGATGCCTTCTGACCCCCAGATATTGCAAGTGAAAAGCGCCCGTGGCCCGTCTTGTTGATGGCATCATGGTATCCTGGCAACGACGCTGCTGTGGTCATGGATGGCCATGGATGGCCCTGGATGGCCCTGTAACGGGGCATGGTGAAACGGCAAGCCGGCAACAACTACCTAAAAGGAGACCACCGTAGCCTGTGTCATGTATCCCGTAGAAAGGCCGCGTCCCGGGGGTTCGGTGGATTTGGGGGGGAGGGGGGGGCTTCGGGCAGGAGAAGAAACTAGAAGACCATACACAATAGGACTTCACCGCCGGCAACATCGGAATTGGTCCACAGAATCATTGAATCTTTGTGCCCGTACGGAGTACGGAGTACCCATCTCTTGGTCCCTTGGATGGTGGGCCAGGGAGAGTGGTGGGTGGCCCAAACGTGGGTTTCGCTGTGCCGACTCCGACCGAACGCCGGAGCCATCCGTGGAGATGGAGATTCGAAATGGAGACCTAATAATATGAACGGGAGCGCGGTTTTCTGGCCAGCTCGCCCGCTCTTGCCGGCGTTGCCCTCTCATCTCCGGTCGCTGCGAGCCTGGCACCGTCGAACCAGCTGGAAAAACCGGAGTTGGGCCTTCCGCCAGACCGCCACAACAAGGGCCGAGCGATTCAGGCAGTTGCGTGGGCGAAAGCCGTCTTTATCCAGGCGAGGAGAAAAAGGCCTCACTCACGTAAATCAGGGTCTCGGATCCCCCGTCGGCAGATCTGGACCTGGCCATCATGGCTGCTTTATGCTGCCTGCGTTATGCATGCCCGTTTTTATTCCTCAGCCTCTGATGTCTCATGCAACCTTGCGCTGTTGGCTGGCTATCAACTTGGCTTGCTGCTGAGGCAAATAGTTGCCCGTCGTGCATGCGGCGCCTGGAGGAAATCGGGGAACAGCAGGAGCGACTCCACCCCCACGGCGAGACCGACCGATTTCAGCTGATGTAGCCTATCACGGCGCCTACTCGTCGTACTTGCCCCAGCCCGGTGCCCCAATTCCTCCCCCCAAGCCCTCTAACCACAATGGCCAATAGGCCATTCGCAATGCCCCCAATCGACTTGACCGAGACCAACAGCTGGCCTGACTGACAAGTGACCGCCCATTTCCCGTCACATTTACTCTGCTTCCGCTTCGCCTCTTCCTCTCACCGTCTGGGGGAGATGCAGGAAATGACGTCGACCCTGCAGGGCTCTCCTGGCTAATCGGCTTTCCCCACGCAAACTCGGGCGGCGGGAATCCGGGACCCGCTCCAATTTTGTTTCTGGGCGTTGCTGATCCCTTTATTTGTCCTAGGTCTCTTTTCCCCCATCGACGCCATCGTATCCGAGGCGGGCACAAATTTCCAGGTCCTGCGTGCGTGGTGTCTCTTCTGGTGAGGTGATTCCGGGATTGCGCGAACAGGCGGGCAGAAGTTGGTTTGCTTGTGGCCGCCTTGTTCCCGTGGTGTTCCCAGAGTTGGCTCGACCTTTTTGCCTTCTTTTCTTCTTTTTTTCTTCTCCACTCCCCCTATTTTTGCCCTTTGCCGCCGCGGCCGGCCCTTCCCACTTCCCACTTCCCACTTCCCAAAGTGGTGGCGCGGCCGAAACTGTAGTTCTGCTTCCAGAAGGCTTCCACGGCTCCACTACCACCCTGGGCACCCACAGCTCAGACGGGGCAACCTTGACGGTCGAAGTGCACGGTTCACGATTGATTCATGTAATCATGGTTGCGCGACAAGATGGTGATGGTTGCGCGTATCAGACACTGCCCTACGTAGGGCGATATTGCCTCTGAGTCCTAGAAGCCCGGTAAGCACCACGGGCCGCTCTTCGGCGCCTTGGGAAATAGCACGGATATATGATCTTCGTCGCGAGGTGCCTCTCTGGGTCGTGCACAGCAAGTTATTATAAGACGCTTCCCAAGTTGGGTATGCCGCTGGCGATGCCAAAGTGCTGATTGGATTGGCCTGTGTGGGGTGTTCCCGTTTAACGATTTCCATCATGGATGATGGCTCTTGGCCTTCAATATTGTCGGCGAGCGTCCGATGTCTAGTATCGGCCAAACTACGCACTACGTGGCATAGTGCTAGGCACCTCACGCGCATGTTCCTGAGCTTGAAGTAGGTGTGGCGAGCATGGCCAGGGCCGTGGCCGTTACTTTGACGCCGCTCCCGTGTCCATATGTCTTAACTACTAGGCGACTGGCACGCACGCAGCACTTTAGTGAACCATAAATTTTCGAGTCTTTCTTAACTTGCCATATTTGGATAGGTAGCTAAGGGAGATCTCTCGGTCGAGATTCGGCTTTTCACAATGAAGTTCGTGATATGTAGTCAAGTGTGAATAAGTAGTGCCAAAGCAATAAAAGAGATCGAATTTTTAAACACCGCCCCTCGGTAGCCTGCAGATGTAGATGTTGCCGGTGGCACATGCATGACTACTAACTAGGACGATGATAGGTGGCAGAACACGGGGCGATCTTCTCTAATCCCGCGATTCTGGAGCTGCATCCTGCAGGTAGCCTTGGACCGCATCTTCATGAGCTAATAACTACCGTCGCTTATTGGGGTCGCATGATGGACAAGAGAATTTGGGACGGGTTATTACTGCTACGATACTTCTTAGTGGCAAAGTCTTCGTCCCGGATCCAACAGAGGAGAGCTTCACAGGAGCAAAAGATCTAGGTATCAAGCAAGATTTTAATAAAATAGCACCAAGTTATAAGGGAGAGACGGCGTTGCGCCATCTCCAGCGATAAGCTACCTTAGTAATTTCAACATACATCGAGAATGTACAAAGTATAATTGCCTAGTAACAGCTGAGAGCATCATAAAGTGTTTGCTAATATGTAAGACTCGTACATGGTACACGCCAAGCTTCACGGCTACGTCAATCGCCGTATTCAGCCACGGGATTCGTAGGCCAGGTCTCACCTATCGCCCCCCTTGGTGTAGATCCCAGGATGATTTCCCAGGATAGGATAGCACGTATAAATGCGCCCGGAGGCGGTGGACAGCAGCTGGGGAAGCATCACGGGGTCCGCGCAACGGCGTATCGTCACCGGCCTCAACACCCGGCAAGGATGGTGATCGGGATTCACACACAGGGCCATTCACGACTTGTTCAGGGGCTTGAGCCCCAAACCAATGGCGCCCCGCGGGAAGTGTCATGGATGGTAGGCGACTTCACGAGGGAGTCATGGTAACAGGAGTGGCGTCATTGGCCAGTGCGTCCTCTCTGGGTGGCTTCCTCGACGACTTTTTTTTTTTCGTCGCTCTGGCGTCGGCCCAAAAGCCGCACCGAAAATGCCTCAGCGACCTAAGCGCACTGTATGTAAGAAGCGTGGCCTCCCGTCGCGCCCGGCGGCGGCGCCGCGGCGGCACACAGTGCGCCCGCATTTGGAATTGGAGAGGAAGGGCGTTGGCAGGGTGTCAAGACCGATGGAGGCATATGCCTGCCAAGAGGAAGGTCGCCCAGGTGCACTAGGAACGGGCGACCACGGGCGACTTGCAGCGTGGGCTCTGGACGAGCCTGGGACCTAAGGTAGTGGCCCCCACAGTCCAGTGCACTTGACCTGTACCTACGTAGTATCCACCGTTGCGGCCCTCTCCATTGATACAGGCTACAGCTTCCTCTCATCAAATCTACGGGGTGCCTTGTACAGAAACGACTGCCTCGCTTTGCCTTGCCTCGAGTTTGCTGTCTAAGGAAGAGTGCCCGCTTTGTCTCCCTACTCTCTCGGCGGTGCATCTCTTGGACGGTGGCGGGCCGTCAAATGTTCTGATGCGATCAGTGTTTACATCGGATCCTAAACTCAGCAGAATCGGTACGTACGTACGAGATGTATCGCCCTCGTGTATTGTGGGGGCGTATCGGTACTTGATGGAGCCCATGAGCCAGTTAGGAGCGCCACACGAGATTACCGTCTTGTGTCCATTCCCCAGCCGGCGCACTGTACCGTGAATCGCTCGGCCAGTGTCCACCACCTGTCTCCTCCACCTGTCCACCACTTCCCATCAGTGTGCCCTGCAGCCTATTATTGCTAGTCGACTCGTCGTCGAGAGTGCGCGGGCCATCCGGCATTGCCGTTATGGCCTTCTTTGGTGAGCGCATTTATTCGCCGCATCTGGGCCAGGCGAGATCGCCATACGTGATCTGTGCTGCCGCTGAGGCTTGCTGATGGTGATGCCATGAGATAGAACTCGAAGCAGGTGGGAATTTTGGGGGCGTAGGCGCCTGGAATCCTAGCATCAGAGTACATGGCCTTTTTTTTTGCTAATACCACGTTTTTCATTTTCCTGTTCCTGATCTGTCCGGACCTGAGCTTATCCTGAGAGGAAAAATCTGTTGGATGATAGCTTTGTTGTCGAGTCGGGTCAGGCGCCACCTACAGTGCGTAGCATGACTCAATTCGTACGGCTGGTCCTCGTGGATAACGAGTACCTGTACCTGCGGGAGTTGACACACTGGTGGTCGCCCCAGGCGATTGGGGGGTTCCTGTGCCCCAGAGTAGTGGTCAACCGGCACCTCTTAGCCAGGTACTAGGGACCTGTTGATGGAGCAGGACCGATGGAGGGTTTCGCACGGCGTTGCCAGGCTCGCTGATTCCCGGGTGCGCTGCTTGTTTGTCCCAGGTCCCAGCAAGTCCGGCCCAGAATGCCAGACACCCCAATTGTAGTGCGTCCATTGAAATAGTTGCTCCCACCCATCTCCCACGAGGCCTTTCTTCTTTCCTTTTCCCCTTCACCCACGGATGCTGTGCATATAAGCGACCCCTACCTTTTCGTGTGGTGCTCGACACTTCCTCCCCCCTTCCCCTCTCCACTCTACCCTCGCTCAACATCTCGTTGATACGGATGCGAGACGCGGCATTTCTATACAATCCTTAAGACCAATCTTTTCCTTTATTTTACTACCAGCAAACATCTGGTCTAAGCCCACCGCGATTAATCTTGCCCACTGGCTCCCTGAGCTGCCAACAACCGCCCGCCATGGCTGACAACAAGGCTGCCGGCGCTCCTGCGCTGGACACCAACATCGAGTCTGGCGGCTTCGACGAGAAGCGCGCTCAGCACGTCCCCGCCGCTGCTGCCCCTCCCAAGGCTGTCGACGAGGAAGAGGATGAGGATATGGACGCCCTGATTGAGGACCTCGAGTCCGAGGACGGCCACGACGTTTTCGACGACGACGAGGAGGTCGCCCCCGGTGGTGGCCGTGTCGTCCCCGAGGACATGCTCCAGACCGACTCCCGTGTCGGTCTGACTGAGGCTGAGGTCATTGCTCGCCGCCGCAAGTACGGTCTCAACCAGATGAAGGAGGAGAAGGAGAACCTTGTTCTTAAGTTCCTTGGCTTCTTCATCGGCCCCATCCAGTTCGTCATGGAGGTGAGTTTCAACTTTTCTTTATCCAGGCCCTCTCCCCCAATTGTTTTCAACAATGTCTTTTGAGCCCCAATTGGCTCTTTGGCGACTCGAAACGGCGTGTTTTTTCTCGCCCTTCGCTGGTGTTGGGTGTGGCAGCCTCTGCGCGTTTTTGGCGCAAGATTGCAGACTCCACAGGAGCTCTAGCGTGTGGAGCAATTGGCCCATGCCACTGGCCGCATACGTCGCAGGGGGTTCTGGATGCATCCACCAAAGGTCATGCCAGGCGCGACCGAGCCCCACTGCCACTGCGAAGCTCACGTCGTCGATCGGGAACTCGCAAATTGGGATCACGCTGGTTGCCAAGGCACATTGTCATCTGACTTTACGTCGTCACTTGCTGGGCTGGGCCGCTTTTGGGCTCGGCCCGCCCAGCGCCAGTGTCGGCTAACCCGTTGTCTCACGCAATTCGTATCATGGTCATCGTCTTAGCGGGATTAATGGCTGACAATTGATTTCCACAGGCTGCCGCTGTTCTTGCTGCCGGTCTCGAGGATTGGGTCGATTTCGGTGTCATCTGCGCTCTGCTCCTGCTCAACGCCTGCGTCGGTTTCTTCCAGGAATACCAGGCTGGTTCTATTGTCGAGGAACTGAAGAAGACTCTTGCCCTTAAGGCTGTCGTCCTCCGTGATGGCACTCTCAAGGAGGTTGAGGCCCCCGAGGTCGTTCCCGGTGATATCCTCCAGGTCGAGGAGGGTACCATCATCCCCGCCGACGGTCGCATCGTGACTGAGGACGCCTTCCTCCAGGTTGATCAGTCCGCCATCACTGGTGAGTCGCTCGCTGTCGACAAGCACCGTGGCGACAACTGCTTCGCCTCGTCCGCTGTCAAGCGTGGTGAGTGCTTCCTCGTCATCACCTCCACCGGTGACAACACCTTCGTTGGTCGCGCCGCCGCCCTGGTCTCCCAGTCTGCGGGTGGCACCGGTCACTTCACTGAGGTGCTTAACGGCATTGGTACCATTCTCCTGATCCTGGTCGTCGTCACCCTCCTCGTCGTCTGGGTCGCCTCTTTCTACCGCTCCAACCACATCGTCAAGATCCTCGAGTTCACTCTGGGTATCACCATTGTCGGTGTCCCCGTCGGTCTCCCTGCCGTCGTCACCACCACCATGGCTGTCGGTGCCGCCTACCTTGCCAAGAAGCAGGCCATCGTCCAGAAGCTGTCCGCCATTGAGTCTCTGGCTGGTGTCGAGATTCTCTGCTCCGACAAGACTGGTACTCTGACCAAGAACAAGCTGTCTCTCTCTGAGCCCTTCACCGTCGAGGGTGTTGACCCCGATGACCTGATGCTCACTGCCTGCCTGGCTGCTTCCCGCAAGAAGAAGGGTATCGACGCCATTGACAAGGCTTTCCTCAAGGCCCTCAAGTACTACCCCCGTGCCAAGGGCGTTCTGTCCAAGTACAAGGTTCTCGACTTCCACCCCTTCGATCCCGTCTCCAAGAAGGTCCAGGCCCTCGTTGAGTCCCCCCAGGGTGAGCGCATTATCTGCGTCAAGGGTGCCCCTCTGTTCGTTCTCAAGACCGTCGAGGAGGACCACCCCATCCCTGAGGAGGTTGACAAGGCCTACAAGAACTGCGTCGCTGAGTTCGCTACCCGTGGTTTCCGTTCCCTTGGTGTCGCCCGCAAGCGTGGTGAGGGTGCCTGGGAGATTCTCGGTATCATGCCCTGCTCTGACCCTCCCCGCCACGACACTGCCCGCACCATCAACGAGGCCAAGAAGCTCGGTCTGTCCATCAAGATGCTTACTGGTGATGCCGTCGGTATCGCCCGTGAGACTTCTCGCCAGCTCGGTCTTGGTACCAACGTCTACAACGCTGAGCGTCTTGGCCTTGGTGGCGGTGGTGACATGCCCGGTTCTGAGGTCTACGATTTCGTCGAGGCTGCCGATGGTTTCGCCGAGGTCTTCCCCCAGCACAAGTACTCCGTCGTCGAGATTCTCCAGCAGCGTGGTTACCTCGTTGCCATGACTGGTGACGGTGTCAACGATGCCCCCTCCCTGAAGAAGGCCGACACTGGTATCGCTGTCGAGGGTGCCTCTGACGCTGCCCGCTCCGCCTCCGATATCGTCTTCCTTGCCCCTGGTCTCGGTGCCATCATTGATGCCCTCAAGACTTCCCGCCAGATCTTCCACCGCATGTACTCCTACGTCGTCTACCGTATCGCTCTGTCTCTGCACATGGAGATCTTCCTCGGCCTCTGGATTGCCATTCTCAACCGCTCTCTCAACCTGAACCTGATTGTCTTCATCGCCATTTTCGCCGATGTTGCCACTCTCGCCATCGCCTACGACAACGCTCCCTACTCGCAGACCCCCGTCAAGTGGAACCTGCCCAAGCTCTGGGGTATGTCCGTCCTGCTTGGTGTCGTTCTCGCTGTCGGTACCTGGATTTGCTTGACCACCCTGTATGTTGGTGGTGAGGACCGTGGTATCACCCAGAACACTGGTGACATCGACGAGATTGTCTTCCTCCAGGTTTCCCTGACTGAGAACTGGCTCATCTTCATCACCCGTGCCAACGGTCCCTTCTGGTCTTCCATCCCCTCGTGGCAGCTGGCTGGTGCCGTCCTGGTCGTCGACATCCTTGCCACCATCTTCGCCATCTTCGGTTGGTTCCGTGGATCTCACCACCGTGTCAACATCGTCGGTGTTGTCCGTATTTGGATCTTCTCCTTCGGTGTCTTCGCTGTCATGGGTGGTCTCTACTACTTCATGCAGGGCAGCTCCGGCTTCGACAACCTCATGCACGGCAAGTCGCCTAAGCGTAGCCAGAAGCAGCGTTCTCTTGAGGACTTTGGTAAGTCTCGACAATATCCATTATCGACCTTCGACATATTTGCTAACGCTCATTGTAGTTGTCTCTCTCCAGCGTGTTTCCACTCAGCACGAGAAGTCGCAATAGACAGCTTCTCATACCACTTGTGACTGAATTCCGGTCGTTTCTCTTTCATTATGTTCAAATTTGCACCGTAAAGACTAGTACAACTTTTGAGTTGGGAAGCGTCGGGAGTGGTTTGAGTGTTGGACGCTTGTCATCTTAGAACACGTCTTTTAGACAACTAATGCACAATACAAAAAAATAAATAATAAACCTTGGGTTCCATGCGTGATGCGATTGTCTCCGTGGGTGCTATGTGTGATACCGCATAATTCTTGGTCAAGAATTCTTCCCTTGGTACGCCCAAGGTGGAGCCAGATACTCTGAGCATTCGGCTTTACGAGTACATCATTCAAAGTCACGTGATTTTGCTATGGGTGACTTCATGGTTCGTGGGGGCTTGCTCTTCAAACTTCAAACACTTACTACGACGTCTTGCATTCACTGTTGTGGCTTCCTGAGGTCCTATTATCTCGTTCCGAGTTTTCCCTCCTAGAAACTCATTTTGTATTGTTGGGTCACTAGTGTTTGCTTCGTCGCCCCTGGTCGCCCTCCACCGCTAGACGACAATGCAAGATGCCTCTTCAGATTCCGGGATATTACTACGGTGGGTTTTGCCTCTTTTGAAGCCTATTTCGTAGGTACTTTGAATCCTTACGCGTGTGCCTTTTGCATAGACCCCGACAAGGGCAAGTATTTCAAGGTTGAGAAGTCACAGACGGCGCCATCCGCTGCGGCGTGGTCCTCCGATGCCGTCAAGAGGAGAAAGACGGAGGCAGCAGTCGAGAGGGCGGCGCAGATGAGGAAGAGGGAACTGAGGCGGCATGTCACGAGGCATGGGTTGAGGGAGGATGTGGTGTTGTCGGGCTTTTTGGGGAGGGAGATTGGCGCTGGGATGGGGGGCGGGCTTGGTGATGGCGGTGATGTTGCGGCGGCGGGATGGGCAGAGGGAATGGTGAGTAAGGGGGACGTACCATTTGGTGCTGTGGCTAGAGGCGATGGGAGGAATCTGCCGTGTCTTTGGGTTGGAGGCAGTGGTGGGGATGATGATCTTGGGGTTGCGTATACGAGTGAGTGACTGATGACGGGATGGCCCTGTTGGGGTCCCTTAGGTATTGGGCACTGCTAATGTTTCGTGGCAGCACTGGACGAGGTCTCGTTGTTGGGATCATATATCCCCACAGATCAAGACGGGAGGATACGCTTCGACCCTGATGCGCCGTTGACCTCGGGGAGGAGGCGTGTACTTCATACGGAGCCGGTGCGGTGCCCCCAGATGTCATCAATTCGGTACCACGCTCCGTCACACAAGGTGCTACTCACGTCGAGGGAGCCCGACCACACCTGTGGCTTGTATCTCTTCTCGCCGCCATTATCTGAGCCGAGTGATGAGAGGCCGCACTGGCTACTGGGAGAAGGTACGTCCTTTTTATCTATTCTGTCTCACTCTGGGAGACCATGGCATTGACTCCTCTTTTCTTCCAGCCAACTTCTTCCAACGACTCTCCGTCAACCATCGCCACCGTAGCGAATGGCTCGTCCACAACTCTACGCCCGCCCCTCCATCCTCCAACCTCCTCTGCGTCCTGGCCACCAACGCCGGTGTCGTCCGCGTCTCCTCTAACGAGACCATGTCCCTCGTCACCCCACGGCCTCCCCAGCTCGCCGCCTCCGCCGCCACCTCTGCGCACAGGAGGAGCAACAACCCCTCCGTCCCCAAGGAGATCTTCGACGTTGACTTCCAGCACGGTAACCACAACGTCATCTTCGCGGGCGGGCGCTCGCCCAAGCTGTGGATGGGCGACCTGCGCACCCCGCCGGGCGCCAACCAGTGGTCGTCGGTGCGCCACGCCAGCTCCATCGCGCGCCTGCGCTCCGTCAACGAGCACCAGGTCGTCGCGTGCGGCCTGCAGAGCAGCATGGCCCTGTACGACGTGCGGTTCCTAGCGCAGCGGCCCAACGGCGCGGGGCCCCTGGTGACGTTCCCGGGCCACAGGAACGAGGCGCACATGCACGTCGGGTTCGACGCGTGCCCGCAGCTCGGGGTCGTGGCGGCCGCGCAGGAGGACGGGACGGTGGGCGTCTTCTCGCTGGCGTCTGGGAGGAGGGTGCGGTGCCCGGCGCTGGCTGGGAGGGGGGCTGGTGGGAGACGCCCGGTGAGGGCGCTGATGTTCGGGGAGGGGATGCCTGGTGATAAGACGCCGAGCTTATGGGTTGGTGAGGGGTTGGGCATCGCCGGGTACTCGTTTGGGGAGGCGGATTTGGCTCAAGAATGGTGAGCTGATGGGGATGTTGTTCTGATGTTTGTCTATAATGGAGTCTACGGCGTTAAGGCTACGGAGATGGTGTTGGTGGACTCATTCCAAAGCGTGGAGCTCAGATGGCGGATGCCTGATTTTGAACCGGGCTGTATGCATACGATTGATACCATTAAACGAATCTAGGGGCTGACTTTGACGGGACGCTCGACCTATGTCTCCGGAGCCATTGCGAGTTTGTGTTTTATACATACTCATGTAATATTCTCGTAGAGTAAATGATGAGTGATTTGTATATAAAATTAAGTGCTAAAGTAAGGTAATAAGAAACTTTTTGGGGGCGCGGAGATCCCTCCCAAAAAACATAAATTCCCACCCAAGTCCTATGCAATCCAACCCGCCTGTCCAAAAATACCCATTATTTACACCCAATAAAAATGATATAAGATGACACTGTAGGAAAATTACGCCTGAATAGGAGTCAAGGCCCGCCATCAGCGTGACTTGGGCCCCTTAGTGTTATAGTCAATATTACAAAACTCAACTAGATCGGGGAACTCCTTGGCAAACGGCTCGCCGAGGGTCCAGTTATCTAGGTTGCGCAGATGGCGCTCGAAGACGGGATTGATCATGAGTTCATCCCCGTCCGGACTTTGCAAGAGCGTGTCTGTTTCCTCGTACGGCCAGTTGATTCGTACGGTTGTTGTGAAAGGGACGAAGAAGTTTTCGAAGATGTACTCGTTGCGATGATGTTCGCGGACTAGCTTATCACGCATTTGCGGAAAAGGAACGTTGTCCATCCAGGCCGGGTGAGCGATGTATACTTGTGAGTCTCGTGGCCGCACCCACTCCGGCAGGCGCTCGTAGTTCTCCTCGGTGGGGGAGATTTGCCAACGCATGACGAGGAACATGATGTAAAGGACGGCAACGCGCTCTGGAAGGGTGGATATATCGGGGAAGGTGGAGAGAATGTCTGTGAATACTTTGGAGAGGGGGTGGCTTTGAACACTGTGGGCCGGGTTGAGGAGCGATGAGACCGAGGGATAACGTGGTCCAACCACCTCTTGAGTTGATAGTCCTTCAGCAACTCGCTGTTGCCGTTCGCTCAGAAAGTCCAATAGAAGCGAGTCTAGAGGGCATGTTGCCTCACATTTCTTGATTGGCATCGCGTATCGTGGAATCTCGCCAGCAGCCCCGCGGTGCATTTGGGGCGATTCCGCCGTTCTAGTTGCATAGGTAGCCCCTTGATCACTAACCTGCTGCTGCTGCTGCTGCTGCTGCTGCTGCTGACGATCACCGTGGTGATGTGGTCTGTAGTCCGAAGTCCTGAAGGACGCTTCCCAATGAATGCTTGCACTGTTACTGGTGGGTCGGGATTTCAGTGCCTGGTTGTTCCGAATGTCTGTCCAATCGTGCTTCATGGGGGTATGTTGGAACCGCGCCGTATCCTGCGCACCGTTGGCGCCATTCTGCATCCTTGCGACCCGCTGGTTAGAGTCGAGTAAGAACCCGAGCCCTAAACGTTCGGGACCCATATCGAGTCCATGCCGCATTTCATGCCGCTGCTGGTTCAACTGCGCCTTGGCCTGCTCTTTCTGCTGGGCGGGGGCAGTCACAGGGCCGGGGCTGTTACCACCTTGCCAACTTTGGGACTGGGAAAGATCCGTGCTTCCAGGAGACCCAGCGCTGCCCGGGGTCGAGACGTTGTGAACACTCGACGGCGCGGCGGGTGGTACCGAACCGGGGGCAGAGAGATGCGACTGCGCCGGTGATGTGTAGGCACGCCCAGCTTCTGTCTCATGATTTAAGTACATGATCTCCCTCTTGGGCGGCGGACGAGGCCCACCAGGCCCTACCAGTGCCTGGACTTCGCCGATAATGGCGGCCAGGCGTTGCTTGATCTCAGCGTTTTCCCTCTCCACCGCCTCCTTAGCCCTCTTCATGGCCACCAACTCCTGATAGGGCTGCTGGCTAGTGAGCTCTTGTATATGGCGCTCGAGGCTCTCGATCTGCTCCTTGGTTCGTCTGCGGATGTTGCGCTGGGCCTCGCGATCTGGTTGGTCACAGCCCAAGGTCAGCGAACAGTAAGGGACTCGGGGGGCTAGGATGATGCAGGGAGACAAGCAGCAGCGCGAGGGCAAAACAGGCAGGGGGGGCGTATGGAAGAATGTCCACAATGGCATCATGTTACGTACCGTTCTCGCGCTTTTTGGCCAGCTGCTCAGGGGTGAGGTTGGCAACTCCCCTACTCCCCGGACCCGTCTTCTTTTTCTTCCTCGCAGCGTCGTCGTCTGCTCCCACCGCACCCGGGTCCGGGGACATGCCCCTCTTGCTACTGACCGTCGACTCAACGCCAGGGCTCGGGGCCATTTCTTCGGAGGTGGTCGCCATGGGGTCGCTATCTCTCGGCGCGGTGGTGCTCCACTCGTCCGATCATTCGTGGGGCGCGCCCACCGTGGGTCGTCACGGTAAGCCTGCGGGCCGGCCACCACCCGCGGCGCCTATAATGCAGAAAGCGATCAGTGGGCACGCCGATACTCCGAACGGAGGGTGCGCTGGCAAGCATGCAAGGTACCCGTGCGTGGTGGATGGCGTCTGGTCTGCTTCCAGGCCCCGGGCCAGACGTGCGTCAGGTCAGTGGGCGTCAACCGGGGGCCTCCTGACCCTTTTCGCGAGTGGCCTGTGGGCCAAGATGAGCGGTGGTGTGGTCCAGCGAGGCAGGCTGCCAACGCCAAGCTTGCCAGCGGACGCGCTGGACGGAGACCCGGCTCAGTAAGGCTGGCGTGTGAGCCTGTGTGTGTGGCACGTCACGCCGGCAATCGCAGCACCAAAACGGGCAGCAAGACAAGGAGGAGACTGGTGGAGGATGGGTCAATGGTTGGTTGAAGAAAATGAGGGATGAATCAGGCGTCACAACCCAAGCCTCCTGAGAAGTCCTTGTGCGAGTCATGCCCCCCTCAAATGCATGGGAGGAAGGAGCCATTGGGTGGTGGCCCGTGCACTACCTGCCGCAATTGCCGGGGTTCCGCGAAAGGAGACAACATGGTCAGCTGACCTCCGTTACAGAGCACAACGTCGGGTCATCTCTTGCCATTCCTCCATTTTACTAGTAGTAGTACGAAGCAGTAGTCGTAGTAATATATGTAGCCCATTCGCCGTCGAGAATATCAGATTGTGGTCATCGGCATGGTCAAACATGCCCTTCTTTTTCATTATCTACTTGTCCAGTGCTTATCCATACCTAGGTGTCCAGGCGTATCCCTACATCCAATGCAACCCATTCTGAACCCATCACTCCGCCGACGCCCTCGCCAGAGCCTCGTGCAGATGCGGTGGGAAACGGTACCGAAGCTGGCTCGTGTACGTCGTCAGGTCCAGTGTCATCTGCTTCAGCTGCTCCACCATCATCCTGCGCGTCCCCTCGTTGCCGCTGAACTGCCCATTGCCCAGCTGCTCCCGCTGCCGCACGCAGCAGATGATGGTCCACATCAGCAGGTTTGGCACGTTGATCGACACCGGCTGCGACAGGCCAGAAAACTTGGACGCATATGCGCGGATTATGCTGGCGTCGCCGCCCGCATCCAGGGGCAGGATCTCCAGGCTGCGAATTTTCTGTTCGGGGATTGTCAGCTCTCGAACTCGTATAACTCGTGTATGTCATAAAAAAAAGTGCTTTGAGAAACTTACGTCAAGGCATTGGGCCCATTGGCTGGCCTCTACAAGGCTCTTGATGCTGCTCATCTCCAGCAGCACTCGGCACGCTACCTTGGTCTGATCCTGGATCCTGCGGTAGAACATGGCATCCCTCTCGTACATGGCCATCATCGTCTTGGCAAGCTCCACGGGATCATCAATGGCCGCCAGGCTCAAACTGCTGCCCTGGGGAACATCTGCTCCCTGCGCACCACCTCTGGGCTTCACCGGCATCAGCCGCATCGGGTCTTCCCCAATCTCCAGAGAGATAGCCTCACTAAGTGCTCGGCTCACAATGGACACCACCGTGTCGTACTCCCCTGCCAGGTGGTACAGGAGCACCGAGTCCGTCGTCCGGCCGTTCTCGTCGGCAAAGCTAGCGGCCTGGAGGGTCACCGTGTTGACAAAGTCGTCCTCGGCATGCAGTCCGATCAAGGGGCCACGCTCCTCGATGACACCCCTGATGCGTCGCCCGTCTGGCCGGATGTCCCCGATCAACTTGCTAAACTCCCGCGTCTCGAGGACCAGCTCCCGCAGAGCCTCGTGGCAGAGTGCGCTATGGCGTCGGCCAGCCTCTCCAGGCAGATCCTGGTTCAGGCAGATCAGTGTGAGGTAATCCACTGCAGACACCACGTCGGCGGCCCTGAAGTCGCGCGTGTAGTATCCAATCATGCGGCCAAAGTTGATCTGCGGCAGGTTCTTGGTGCTGTAGCAACGCAGGTCATTCGACTCCGACATGGCGTCGCTGGCCCGCAGCAGGCCGTAGTACTCGAGCGCCAGACCAAAGTGGACCGCATCCACGTAGGAGAAGGGGTAGAGGTAGGCAATAGCATCCTCAAACATACCCGCCAGAACCTGGAGGTAGAAGAACATGCCGAAGCTGCCATTGCTATCCTCCGAAAGCGTCTTGGGGAAATGCTTCTGACCAATCTCTCGGATGCTAGCCTGCAACTCGGCCAGGCCGTACGACTCGCCGGCCATCTCAATAGTCTTGTCTCCTTCCCTTGCCAGGTTGAACTGGAGCCAGATCCAATCGTTGATGTCCGTGTTGAGGCCTTCCAAATTCCGGTTGCTCAGCTCCACGCGCCCAATGACCTTGTAACAGGCCATTCGGTAGGGGTCGACTTGACCGCTGGACGAGTTCCGGAAACGCGACACGTACTCGCTCGTGCAGCGGTCCAGCAACTTTCTGTTAGTGAGACGTCGGTCCTCGCTGGACGCGTAGTTGTTAAGGTACGTCGGAAAGCTCCGATCGACGCTCTTAAAGTGGGATAGGTTGTCGTTGACATACTGGGCCGCCTCGCTCACGTGGCCGGATCGTATCAAGTAGAACGTTGTAGCCCAGATCACTTCACCGTCTGACATGGTCGTCACCTCGATGCCGTCAGGCACCAGATCTTTCCGGGCGGCTCTTAGGCGAATGTACGCCTTGATTTTGCTGGTGACATCGGGAAGGCCGCCCAGCTTGGCTTCGTGGGGGTGTTTGGCGATGAGCGACTCGACCTCACGCAGGAACTGCGTTTCTAGGAAGCGATTGGCACCGAACAGGATCCGCTTCTTCATCTCGACAGCCTGCTGTGAATTGAAGTTTTCGTCCAGGTACATTTCTGCGTACTCGCGCTCCTTGGCCGTCGCGTTGTTGAGGGTCGTCTCGGCGTCGGGATCCTCGCCCACGATATCCATCATGGCCAGGTAGGCCTCGTGAACATGGACAGCATGTGGCTCATTCGACTTCTTCTCCACCTCGGCCAACTCTGAAAAGATGGGATACGGTCGTGAAGACAGCCGAGCGGCGTTGAGGTTGCGGACCTTCTCTGCGAGCTTCGATTGCCTCTCACGAAGGACCCTATCGTCGGACCCGCGTCCACTCCGACTATCCACGCCGTCACCAGATGAGCGTTCCACATCTGAAAACCCGGTTTGGTGCGAACCGATGCGGCTCGGTGTTCCAATAACGGAGCGGGCCATGGACTTGCCTAGCATAGTGCTGCGGCCAGCCCTCGACATGCCCCCCTGGGTCTTGCTCCGTCGCGAACGACCAAAGGCGCCCTGAGACTCTCGATTTCCAGGTGTGGCGGAATCCTCGCGGGGCGTGATCCCAAAATGCTGGTAGATGCGCTTGCGCTGCGCCTCCCACTCCATGGTCACATTGTCCTCGAGAAAGTTGTCAAAGTCGCGCACTGATCGCTCGAGGCCGTCGGCGATCATGCTCAGGGTCGTCTTGGTCTGCAGGTTCGACAGGTACGTCTCGACATCGACCTCGCTCGGGGCGTATCCGCCGTGCGTCACGCGATCCGCCCGCCCGCCCTGTGCATCCAGCATGCCCAGGTCCGTGGCTGCCGCCCTCGGGTCGACACCCGACGCTGCGAGCAGGTAGTGAGCCTTGCCTTCCAGAGGCCTCTCGCTGGGCTTGGACTGCAGCTTTCTCAGGCGGTGACGCAAGTCGCCAAGTCCCAGCTCCAAACTCGGCAGATCCTCCATATTAGACTTGGTCTCGCCAGCCTTTTGGCTCTTCGCGAGCAGGCTGTCGAAGTAGGCGCCTGCGGGCTGCGCCTCTGATGTCGCACCCTGCGGTCGGGCATCGAAGAGGCTGCCAGTCGGCATCGCCTGGGTGGCCTGCTGGGACGGCTGGCCCATGAGAGTGCTGCCGCCAAATAGGGACGTGCCGCCCGTGGCACCAGTGTTGCCCGGCTGGGTCGACAGCCCACCGAACGGCTTGGGCTGCTGAGACTGACCGAGGAGCCCTCCGGCGCCGCCTCCAAAAAGCCCGCCACCCGTTGTGCCTTGTTGCTGCTGGTTCTGCGTCGCCTGGCCAAAGAGACCGCCACCGCCGCTCGTGGTCGCGCCCTGCTGTGGGTTCTGGTTCGCCTGGCCGAAAAGTCCTCCGCCGCCCGTGGTCGTGCCCTGGCTCTGTGTCGCCTGTCCGAAGAGCCCTGTGCCGGTCGTCGTGGCCGGTTTGCTCTGTTGGGCCTGGCCAAATAGGCCACCGCCTCCCGTTTGCTGATTCTGCTGGGTGCCTTGTCCGAACAGGCCACCGCCAGTCCCGCCGCTCTGCTGCGTGGTCTGCTGGGCGGGCTGTCCAAAGAGCCCTGTGCCCGCCGGTTTGTTCGGCTGCGCAGCCTGCCCAAAAAGCCCCGTGCCAGTTCCAGTGCCCGTCCCTGTGCCCGTCGCCGAGCTCTGCCCAAACGTCGATCCGCCAAACAGAGACATGCTGGGCGACGCGCCGGGGTGTTACGTTCGCGATGAGTGTCGAAAGATCGAGGCGCGACGGTGGGACGACGAGAAATGGAAATTCAAGAAGACGCCCAGGTAGTTGGCGTGTGGTGAAACAAAAAGAATGGCGTTGCTTGGGAGGGCGCGTCTGGAGTTGGTGCAGGTGGTGGCCCGTTTGTAAATTTAAGGCCTTGGGAGAAAGTTGTTTGGCAGGGGGAGCTTGGACCAATCAGCGTTGCGGAAAGGTGGCCCAGCAACAGACCGAAGGTCTGCTTGTCAAACCAACGTCGGCTTGGCTGCTCAGCCTCATTCACCGAGGATATAATCAGAACTACCACCACTTCATACCACATACGACCATACCCAGTGGAAAATACGGGATCCCGTCCGCTCTCCCAGAGTCAAGCCGCTGAGGGGCTGATTAGTAGTTGGGTCGGTGACGACCAGCGAATACCGGCTGTTGTATGTTTTTTGATCTTTTTCACTATGGGTCCATTGGACTATTCCAATATAAGATCTTACTAGACCTCACCAAGCACATACGACCATACCTAGTGGAAAATACGGGATCCCGTCCGCTCTCCCAGAGTCAAGCCGCTAAGGGGCTGATTAGTAGTTGGGTCGGTGACGACCAGCGAATACCGGCTGTTGTATGTTCTCATTTTTTTGATCTTTTTTTTTACTATGGTCGTGTAGAGTATCATCATTCCGATTCGTATGCGTACTAGTTAGTACTCAGGTGATCCGTGTTGTTCAAGTCCTCTTGATCACCACGCTGACCAGGGACCCGGCCGTGGTCAATCATATTGCGGTCACTTCAGTTGCCAAACGCCGTCGTAGCACGTTCGCTCCGAGACTAGGATTCTCACCCTCTGGTATTATTCCTGCTCTCTTGTTGGACAGTGGTCCCCGTCCTGGGTAGGTCAAAGTTAGCACCACAGTTGCCGAGGATACCGAGACTGAAACGACTTACTTCTTCTCAGGCCTCCTCAGTTCTTTTCCGAAGAAGTTAAGAAATGCATATAAATTCTTGACCTTCTTAGATTTGGTAACGTCGTCGGCAATCCACCCAGGTGGCGGGGGTGACCAGTGGGGAGGTCCAGCGCGGACGATGAGGGCGCGGGTGGTGGATATCATGGGTATCATGGTGGTGCTGCAAGCCTTCAATACTGCAATGCAGTTCCAAGAGTCGCGCGTGTAAGAATCGAGGAAAGGGAACGCGAATAGGCTGCATAGATAATGCTAGCTCTGCGCAGAGAGACCAATTGCCAAACAGGCAGTTCCCAAGATGACGCGCCCCGTACATGCACATCAACCACTCTACTATAATATAGACGCTTCGCTTGCCCCGGTATGAGGATGGATCGAGGGCCTTTGGGGCGACTCATTCCCCATCAACACATACTATATCGAAGACACGCCGTTGGGGAGACCATGGTCGAACCCGCACCTGGCGCCCATTGTTGACTCGGAACAGTTGCTTTGGAAACACCTTGAATGTCGCAATGAAATCCGGTATGCTGGTTTGAAATTAGACACTTGAGTATCCATACGTGCAAGACCCATGCAACATGATGGCTCCAAGCTCGACGTGTTGTTGGCTGCTCGCCTTGACAGTCACATGGCAGCGCGACGAGTTTCATGGCAGAACACGGAGACCAAGGTCTGACTCTGAGCATTTCACAGCCTCTGTCTGTAATATTATCTAACAGAACCATTTGGTCTATGACGGGAATAACAGATGATAGAGGGCTATGTCCCTGTTCAGGTCCCTGTCCTACTCCATCTCAGAAGACGAGCAACTTCACTCCAGCAGCCTATTATACCAGGCCCAAGCGGTAAAACGGCCCGGTAAGTTTACGAGTACAATTTGGGGCGCAACTTGAGGTCAAAACCCCTATATAGGTATCGAGCCTTTGTATTTTCGGAGCTCATGCGTCAAGTCATTACATTATATATACTATATATTCCATTCCACGTTTTCCAACCCCATGCTGATCCTCTTTTTGTTTTAATCCCGAGTAACCAATTGCTGGCCCGCTGAAACCCAAGTCCAAGATCTGTGTGCCATGCGTGCGTATGTACCGATACGCTCGCTTCGCTCCGCTCGCTGACGCCAAGGCAGCCGCCATCCTACTCAGCCTTGCCGTTGCTGCGGGTGCCCGCCCAGTTGGCGACGGCCTTGTCGACCTTGCTGCGGTACTTCTGCTGCGAGTTGCACATGTCGAGGAAGACGTCGTACTTGGCGTCGAAGAGGGCCTTCTCGGTCTCGTCCCTGCCGGGCTCGACGAGACGGCCCGTCTTGCTCATGCGGTCCATGATGCTCCACAGCGTCTCGGGCTCCTCGCCCTCGGCAGTGCTGGCGTGGCTGGCCGCCTTGGCGCCGAGCATGGCCGCGCCGTGCACGACGGCCGCGTTGACGTACCGCGGGATGAGCACGGGCATGTGGCAGATGGTCGCCATGAGGTCCATGAGCACGGGGTTCTGGCACTGCGAGCCCGACATGAAGATGGACGAGATCTGGTGCCCGGCCTTATTCATCTCCTGGATGATCTGGCGGGTCTGCATGGCGATGAACTCCATGGTGGCGTAGTACCACATGGCCATGTTGTCGGTGCTCTTATCGCTGTCGATGCCAATCATGCAGCCCCGCATGTTGGCGTCGGCAATGGGTGACCGGTTGCCCCAGAAGTCGCCGTAGAAGAAGTAGTGGCGGCCCATGTAGGAGATGGTGGGGGCCCCGGTCTTCTCTCTGAGGTACTCGAGGTGTGCGTTGAGGAAGTCGTAGAGGTGCTTATCCTCGGCCTTCGCCAGCGACACCGTCTCGTTGTAGGCGGGATGGATGTCGAGGACGTGCCTCAGCAGCTCACCCGTCGCAGACTGACCACCCTCGGCGAGCCAGAAGTCGGGCAGGATGACATCTCGGTAGGGACCCCACACACCGGGAACGAAGACGGGCCCCTTGGACATAGCCAGGTGGCACGTCGAGGTACCAGCGACGGCAGCCAGGCGGGAGAAGGCCTGGGTCACATCGTTGTTGGGGAGATCGGGGTTAAGCTCGCCCTCGGTGAGCTCGACCTTGGCACCCACGGTGCCAATCCACCCGGCGTAGGCATCGATCACACCACTTCCCACGGGAATGCCCTGGGGCAGACCGAGCTGCAGGGCAGCAGTCCGGCTCAGGGGACCAATGTAGTCGCCGGCGCTTGCATATGTGCCATTCTGTGAATCAATACAATTAGCATCCCTGTCCAACCAGACGTGTGGCTTTTGCCAGTTTAGGCCCCTTGCTGTTGGTTTGTGCGGGGAAGCTGGTGGAGGGGCGTGTGATGGACCGGGGGAATTGAAGCCATTGGGGGAGGGGGAAGGGGGAGGGGGGGGAGTCTTACCA